>JAQSVV010000239.1:0-432865 GCA_036375495.1 Agrotis segetum
CGTACCTGTCGGTGCAGGTCGGGGAAGGCCGGGTGCGCCCTCATGACCCGCAGCAGCGGCGGCGCGGCCCCGGCCAGCCGCCCGCACCAGGCGCAGCCCGCCGCCCCACCACTCCAGCTGATCGTACCTGTCGGTGCAGGTCGGGAAGGCCGGGTGCGCCCTCATGACCCGCAGCAGCGGCGGCGCGGCCCCGGCCAGCCGCCCGCACCAGGCGCAGCCCGCCGCCCCACCACTCCAGCTGATCGTACTGTCGGTGCAGGTCGGGGAAGGCCGGGTGCGCCCTCATGACCCGCAGCAGCGGCGGCGCGGCCCCGGCCAGCCGCCCGCACCAGGCGCAGCCCGCCGCCCCCACCACTCCAGCTGATCGTACCTGTCGGTGCAGGTCGGGGAAGGCCGGGTGCGCCCTCATGACCCGCAGCAGCGGCGGCGCGGCCCCGGCCAGCCGCCCGCACCAGGCGCAGCCCGCCGCCCCACCACTCCAGCTGATCGTACCTGTCGGTGCAGGTCGGGGAAGGCCGGGTGCGCCCTCATGACCCGCAGCAGCGGCGGCGCGGCCCCGGCCAGCCGCCCGCACCAGGCGCAGCCCGCCGCCCCACCACTCCAGCTGATCGTACCTGTCGGTGCAGGTCGGGGAAGGCCGGGTGCGCCCTCATGACCCGCAGCAGCGGCGGCGCGGCCCCGGCCAGCCGCCCGCACCAGGCGCAGCCCGCCGCCCCACCACTCCAGCTGATCGTACCTGTCGGTGCAGGTCGGGGAAGGCCGGGTGCGCCCTCATGACCCGCAGCAGCGGCGGCGCGGCCCCGGCCAGCCGCCCGCACCAGGCGCAGCCCGCCGCCCCACCACTCCAGCTGATCGTACCTGTCGGTGCAGGTCGGGGAAGGCCGGGTGCGCCCTCATGACCCGCAGCAGCGGCGGCGCGGCCCCGGCCAGCCGCCCGCACCAGGCGCAGCCCGCCGCCCCACCACTCCAGCTGATCGTACCTGTCGGTGCAGGTCGGGGAAGGCCGGGTGCGCCCTCATGACCCGCAGCAGCGGCGGCGCGGCCCCGGCCAGCCGCCCGCACCAGGCGCAGCCCGCCGCCCCACCACTCCAGCTGATCGTACCTGTCGGTGCAGGTCGGGGAAGGCCGGGTGCGCCCTCATGACCCGCAGCAGCGGCGGCGCGGCCCCGGCCAGCCGCCCGCACCAGGCGCAGCCCGCCGCCCCACCACTCCAGCTGATCGTACCTGTCGGTGCAGGTCGGGGAAGGCCGGGTGCGCCCTCATGACCCGCAGCAGCGGCGGCGCGGCCCCGGCCAGCCGCCCGCACCAGGCGCAGCCCGCCGCCCCACCACTCCAGCTGATCGTACCTGTCGGTGCAGGTCGGGGAAGGCCGGGTGCGCCCTCATGACCCGCAGCAGCGGCGGCGCGGCCCCGGCCAGCCGCCCGCACCAGGCGCAGCCCGCCGCCCCACCACTCCAGCTGATCGTACCTGTCGGTGCAGGTCGGGGAAGGCCGGGTGCGCCCTCATGACCCGCAGCAGCGGCGGCGCGGCCCCGGCCAGCCGCCCGCACCAGGCGCAGCCCGCCGCCCCACCACTCCAGCTGATCGTACCTGTCGGTGCAGGTCGGGGAAGGCCGGGTGCGCCCTCATGACCCGCAGCAGCGGCGGCGCGGCCCCGGCCAGCCGCCCGCACCAGGCGCAGCCCGCCGCCCCACCACTCCAGCTGATCGTACCTGTCGGTGCAGGTCGGGGAAGGCCGGGTGCGCCCTCATGACCCGCAGCAGCGGCGGCGCGGCCCCGGCCAGCCGCCCGCACCAGGCGCAGCCCGCCGCCCCACCACTCCAGCTGATCGTACCTGTCGGTGCAGGTCGGGGAAGGCCGGGTGCGCCCTCATGACCCGCAGCAGCGGCGGCGCGGCCCCGGCCAGCCGCCCGCACCAGGCGCAGCCCGCCGCCCCACCACTCCAGCTGATCGTACCTGTCGGTGCAGGTCGGGGAAGGCCGGGTGCGCCCTCATGACCCGCAGCAGCGGCGGCGCGGCCCCGGCCAGCCGCCCGCACCAGGCGCAGCCCGCCGCCCCGCGCGCTCCTCCCAGTCGCCGGCCGCCGCCCCACCACTCCAGCTCGTTGATGGACTGGCTCACTGGGACGGACGAATATTATTACACAAGCTGTTCCCCGCAGTTTTACCCCCGCTGCTCCGATCTTAATGGTCGTAGCGTGAAGGGTTCCCAAACAGTGCGTCTCGTACGAGTAGAGACCCCTGGCCTACAGCTTCCGTGATCCAACACCAAAATATTTTTAGGTAGCTTGCAGTTCCTAAGATTCACGTTCAACAAACATTTCGGCTTTATTTTTTAGTATAGATTATTCTTTTTGCTCGTATTAATTATTCCACTTGCCAAAATTATCAATTCAACCGAATGAATTAATTTCATATTTGTATGCTCTGCGAAAGTTTAAAAATCCTGAACTATAGGAATAGTAGCATAATGTTTGAAGAAATTCCATGCAAATCGATGCACTCAAAAATAAAAGAGAAAGCTGAAAAGTTATGGAATTAGCTGCTTTGAAATTAAGTTTCCTACTAAACAGGGGCGTAGCTAGTGCTGACTGGACCCTTAAAGAGAAATTGAGGGCCCTAGAAAAACCGACATCTTCTAGAAGTACTAACCTAGACAGTCATCTCCAGCCAGTAGCGCAGCAGGCCAGTGCGGCGGGTACAGGACCCTGGCGGTGGCCACGTGCGACTGCAGCGGGCCCGCGCCCGCGCCGCCCGCGCTGCCCACACACACCACGCCGCCCGCGCGGGCAGAAGCTGCACCGCTCGGGTACATGTCCACGTCTGGACACACACACAGGTGGACGTTTAGAACAAAGTACTGGTGTAGACTCACCGGTGAATAAAATGGTATCATATGTTCTGAGTTTGAGTGAAATATGTGTAATGAGTAGAACCACCAAAACAACCATGTCTAATCCAATTTATTTGAAATCGGTGCAGCATGTTTAGTTTCTCATTTTTCTTTTAGCCAACCCCTTTCAAGCCATTTTCGTCCATGAAAACTTATTAAACGTTGACTTTTTTAGTATTCCGAATTATTGAGACTTTTATGTTTCCCACTCATGCACTCAAAACTACCACGCATGCATCCTTTTACATGCTTAAACACTGTGATTACTATGCATTCTAGTAAAGACTGCCTGTCTTCAACCACTGAAAACGTCATATCAATCCATGACTGTTTCAAACATACCATTTCAATGTATAACCAATAACTGTGCCAAGTAACCACAACGAATGAGTGCTGAAGTGAAAATTATCGATTACGGAATCGACCATAACGAGCCGTAAGTCTCGGAATGCAGGCGTACAATTCACCGACATAAAACTTTATACGCGCGCAGATTGTTCACTACGTGCCAAAGTGCTACTTACCCTCGATGCATGAATTTTGAACGCGTTCATCGTGAAAGGGATAGAAAACTGTTCGACCGTTTTCTGTGGTTCTCAGCAGTGGAGATTTTCCGTTTAAGTCATAGTATGCCGTGGTTCCATCTGCGTAGCCGACGACTACGTGAGAGTGACCTTTTTGCTGAAATTATTTTGATGTTTTTATCTTTGCAAATTCAACAACTCAATAAGTAAATAAAAAAACATAGTTCACTTACCACAGACCACTTGATGGCAGTAGCCTGATAAACCTTTCTATTCTCGTTACTAGTGAACCTCAGTTCTGCAACAGGCTTCAATCTATAAAAAGGATTTTCCCTGCAAACAAAATTCAACTTTAGCTTAATATATTCAAAGACTGAAAAATTATAACGTGAAAACAAAAAATGTCTTTACTTTTCTGTTATAGAAGATGGGTAAGGTACTGCGAAGATATAAGCCATTCCATTGGAACAGGCTGCAGCCAACAATCCCAGTCGGTGTATATTGCCAGGTGTGGGTTCCAGGTCAAATTCATCCCTAGCTCCAGATGGACACCAGTCGATAGCCCACACGGTTCCGAAGTCGTGTACTATACCGAGCGCAAACTTTGGGGTAGTCCTGAAATTAACAGTTTTTTTACTACTTTATATCTTAGGACGGTTTTAGCGTTAATATGGTTAGCGAATGACATAATTACCTAGTAGTCTAATAAAATTTAATAAAAGCTGTAAAAATTACATTAAAACAAAAAAAAAATACATTAACACAAAGCGACATTGCTAATGTGGCTAGGCACAAAATATATAATAGTACCTAAAGGCACAGAAGGCTTACTCCCAAAAAGAAAACAAACAAATGTAAAATCTATGCACGAAAGAATAGAGTCCATTTTTACTTGCACCCGCATCACCCACCTACTTTTATAATAGCCTAAACGTTCCCGTGCGCAAGCATAAATGAACTGTATGACGCGCGAGAGTTCATTTTAGTTTATCTGACGACATTAAAAGGTTACTGTCGGTCAAGCTCAATAGGGTTGGGACTCGCGAGTTTGGGCACAGTTAGGTAGGAATACGTATTTTATGCATTGTTTAATTACATATACATTTATGTTAAATAATATTAACATAAATATATATCACTCCTCATTACATGTTTAACTTATAAATCTAACAAACCTGCGGTCTTTGTTTACATCAAATATCAAAAATTTTAAAACGTTGTCAGAAACAAAAAGATTAGTTCCGTTTCAATCCGTTCTGGCCAAGCTGTAGTCATAACTTTAAAGATCGATTGTTATCGTTTACGGCAGGTGACTAGTCCTTATCATTTTCATTTCATTCATTTCATTGTCACAGTTGCGTGACTTTTTAGTATTCCCAATTATTGAGACTTTTATGTTTCCCACTCATGCAGTCAAAACTACCGCGCATGCATCCTTTTTTCCCAATGACCTAAAACCTTCGAAGAAAAAATACGCGATAACTATGCATTTTAGCATTTTAGTAAAGACAGCCTGTTTTCACCCACTGAAAACGTCTAATCAATCCATGACCGTTTCAAACATACCATTTTTAATGTAAAACCAATAGCTGTGCCAAGTAACCACAACGAACGAGTGCTGAAGTGAAAATTATCGATTACGGAATCGACCATAACGAGCCGTAAGTCTCGGAATGCAGGCGTACAATTCAGACATAAAACTTTATACGCGCGCGGATTGTTCACTACGTGCCAAAGTGCTACTTACCCTCGATGCATGAATTTTGAACGCGTTCATCGTGAAAGGGATAGAAAACTGTTCGACCGTTTTCTGTGGTTCTCAGCAGCGGAGATTTTCCGTTTAAGTCATAGTATGCCGTGGTTCCATCTGCGTAGCCGACCACTATGTGAGAGTGACCTTTTTGCTGAAATTATTTTGATTTTTTTATTTTTGCAAATTCAACGACTCGATCAATAAATAAAAAAACATAGTTCACTTACCACAGACCACTTGATGGCAGTAGCCTGATAAACCTTTCTATTCTCGTTACTAGTGAACCTCAGTTCGGCAACAGGCTTCAATCTAAAAAAAGGATTTTCCCTGCAAACAAAATTCAACTTTAACTTAATATATTCAAAGACTGAAAAATTATTACATGAAAAAAAAATGTCTTTACTTTTCTGATATAGATGATGGGTAAGGTACTGCGAAGATATAAGCCAGTCCGTTGGAGCAGGCTGCAGCCAACAAGCCCAGTCGGTGTATATTGCCAGGTGTGGGTTCCAAATCAGACGCATCCCTGGCTCCAGATGGACACCAGTCGATAGCCCACACGGTTCCGAAATCGTGTACTATACCTAGCGCAAACTTTGGTGTAGTCCTGAAATTAACAGTTTTTTTACTACTTTATATCTTAGGACGGTTTTCGTTAACATTATGGTTAGCGAATGACATAATTACCTAGTAGTCTAATAAAATTAAATAAAAGCTGTAAAAGTTACATAAAACACAAAGCGACATTGCAGGTCAGATTCAAAAGCAAATATGAGAAAATCTGATTTTCACTTAGATGTCCAAGCAAAAAAAACATGTAGGTCGCTTCTTTTCGTTTCGGATTCGTCATCTTACATCGTGTCTTTATTATTATATTCGTTATAATTGCAGGGACGGATAGTGTCTATTAGAAGGACCCAAGCCTACTCGCGTCATTGAGGAATTTAACGACTCTATCGCATATAGTATCGTTTAATCCGTTAGTATATTTACAAGTTAACGCACCTACGACACAGGAAAAAATCCTAGAGCAGAACAGCTATTCAAATAAAGTATTAAATCCACTCACGTTATTAAGTTCCCGCACTCCCATATCTGTATATGTCCAGGCCCGCTGTGCGTGGCATCCCAGGCGACGCGCGGCGCGTCGTGCGCGGCGTGCGGTGCCGCACACAGCAGCAGCGCCTCGCGAGCGACGCGATCCGTGTCCGTGGCCGGCGGCACCCACGATATACACTGGATACTAGCACCCAGGAACATTACTATAAAGTCTGGAGAGAAAAAAAAATAGAAGTAAAAAATATGTCTAGATTTAGACCAAACAATTATTAAGGACATTGTCACAACTTTGTACATGATAACAGTAAATTATTGTTGATTGTTGGTTGAATCTTGAATGTAGTGTGATTACGTTTACGAAGCTCAAGCTTCCGATAAACATTTGATATTTTCGTTTTCTCTACGCTGCAAGGACTACTCACTGAAGTATTTCATCTCATTAAGCCTCATTTAGACGGAGCAAGAACTCGCATGCGAGTTTCACTACATCGCGGTATTTGTTGATCAAATGAATTCGTTGGACGTTTCAAGTCCGTAATGTAACGCAAGTTGCGTGCGAGTTCTTGTATCGTCTAAATGAGGCTTTAGGCACTGGATACACAGAAAAGACGTAAGAGGTAGACGGGGCGCGGACATTTGTCTCTACAGCTGCATCCCTTTCATACAATATGTGTAGAAGCGTCGCGATGCAAAACATACAGATGAGTCGGGTCGAGAGCGCAACGCTTGTACGTCTGCGCCTGTCCATGATGCGTCATCGTCTTATGTCTCTTCTGTCTGACCTGCGCTTTAAATAACAGCTCAGATTAGAATACCACAGCTATGTACAATCGAAAATTTCAATAAATGTCCGTTTTCACTGGGCAACGCACGATTTTCTGCTCATAACGCCGAGTCGAAAGATGAAAGCCCAACAGTGAGGATAAATGTTGCGTTATGCAAAACAGCTGTATATATGTCGTAAATAAAGTAAATGAAATTTAATAAAACTCAAAATCACCTCGTACTCTGCTAGATTTAAATCTCTGGAACGTCAACCACTCCTGATTTTCATCGAATCTAACCTTGCAGGACTCTTCAATGGGCGGCAGGTAGTTCACGATCTCATTTTCAGACACTTCTTCATATTCACAGGAATGCCACATCGGGTACAAGTCTTCATCCGTTAGATACGTCATTATACTGGAAAAGGAACAAAGTGAAGAAATACTTATCTGCATTGTGCAATTTCCTTTATTTTTTAACATAAGTATATTAAACTAGCTGCAGTTTCACCCGCTAAAACTTAAAAATTATCCCATAGGATAATAAAATCGGTATTAAAATGTATGTCTACCCTTTGTGTTAATCCACGTAATTAACTATCTATGAACCTTTCATCTAAATCCGTTCAGTAGTTTTAGCGTGAAAGAGGAAGAAATATCCCGTCATCCAACCTACAAAGTTTCAAATTAATTTTATGTATTTGTAAGATTATAATATGGATCTTTGTACTTACAATTCTTCAGTACTTCTCTTCATATAAGCGTTTGTATTAGTAATTTGGTATGGTATTCGACATATTTTACTTGAACCTGCAAATAAAGATTGCCATAATAAAAATTGGAAATAATATAAAAAACCGAACTAATATTTTGTATTGAAACACGATCACACCAACAAAGAAGATTTTAGCCTCATTTAGACAATGCAAGAACTTACATGGAAGTTTGACAACATTGCATTATACATTTGATCAACTGAATTAATGAGTTATCAAAAATAGTTCCATAATCTAATATGTTTTAATCCTGAGAACAATCACGTGTATAAGTATCCTCCACTAATTAACTTTCACCCTATATAAAACCCAACTAATATTATGTATTGAAACACAATCACACCAACGATGAAGATTTTAGCCTCATTTAGACAATGCAAGAACTTACATGGAAGTAAGAAGAAGCCACATTGCAATATACGTTTGATCAACTGAATTCATTGTCTATCCTATAATAGTCCTTAATACAACGCAAATCACATGGAACTTCTTGCATCGTCCAAATGAGACTTTCGACAATCTACTTACTGGAGTCTGAGTGCTTCTTCTTCTTACAAATAGCCTCCTCGCGCGCTTCTTCTTCCTCGTCAGACACGTTAGAATCGATTTCAGACTCGTCAGATTCGTCTTCAGACTCACTCTCTAACTTCACTGACTCATCAGAGTCTGAAAAGTCCCACTTTTTAACTATGCACACGTGGTCTGTCAGTTCCTTTTCAATGTCGGAATTAAAGCCACATTTTGAACAGTTGTAGTTTCCCTGAAGATAGCACAATGATGTAAGAAAGGTAAACGAAATACTGTTAGTTGTGTTTAACTATTTCAATTCATAAAAAAAATAATGTGCTGTAAAGCTCAAGTTGTGTAAATTTTACTTACATCATGGAAGTTGTCTTTATACTTTTCGATAACGTTCTTCGCCCTAAAAAGGAAAAAATAACGGTATTAGATTCATACCACATTTATTCTTGAAAATATGTTATAAAATCAATAATTCTACTGAAAAATAGTCCGCTTTTTGCACCAGATGTGTGACAAGTTGCGTAGCCAGGTATCCAAAAAATCGTTTTCTTTTGATAGTTTCAACAAAATTTGCTATGCGAATGAATATTAAAGGCCTATCCGCACACAACAGTGCCGACACGTATCGTACCGTACCGTGACGTGCTGTTCATATATACGAGTGAACGAAAATCACTGAACGGCACTGACACTGATGAGTACGGATAGCGTCGTACAAAATGTATGGTACAATATCATATTTCACTGACACTGATCGATACGGCACTGATCACGTCACGGAACGGTACGGTACGGTACGGCACGGAACATGTTGTGTGCGGATAGGCTTTTAGCCTAACGAACGAACGAATGTATTTGTCCTTGCTCATTCCTAAACGAAAAGTCTTAATTTTTTATTCAAATTAATATATATCTTACTTCTCCGCCGCCTTCCTCCTGCCAGTCTGAATAACAACCTCCTGGGTGTCTGCCTCTTTCTTCAGAGCCTTTTCCTTAGCGACCAGCAGTCTGCGCTCCAAAGCCATCTCTTTCTCTCTATGCATAGTCATATGCTGACTCTTGTATATTTTCAAGTACTTGTTGTTACATAATTCACACAGGCTTTTGTACATATCCGTTTCCTAAAATGAATGCAACTACTGTTTTACACATTTTTTATGGAATTCCGGAGAATATCGCTAACAATATTGTTAAATGGACAAATCATTTCGTATTTCATGTTACTAACCTTTTCAGTTTTCCCACAGACAATAATGTGTGCATAAAATCCAACATAGGACACCCTGCTTATTTTGCACACTTTACAAACCAATTTATTATGAGCTTGGTGGTATTCCTTTAAGTAACTTTCAACTGCATACGGATTATTAATCTCCTAAAATAGGAAAATTAAATCATAATTTATTGTACACACGGCTGCACATCAAATTATACAAAACCTGTTCATTGTGGTCTCGCTTCGTGTTACCTTTCCGCACATTCAACGGTCAGCTTATTTTGGTTTTGCATAGCTTGATGTGTAGCCGTGTGTAAGTCTTGTTTACGTAAATAGAGTAAGAACAGGGATATTTCGAGGCCAACTCTATGGCGGCTCGAAAGCCCCCTTGAAAGCATCAAGATACGATGTAAATACATATCGTAAATACATCTTGTCGCTCTATCTGCCTACCTGTATTCCTAAAGTAATTTACGGAGACTGTTCTATAAAGCACGCCACGCCAATTGTCGCCACTATAAAGTTTGCTTCGAACTTAGATATCAAAATGAATGGCATTTAAATAATGATGACTTACAATAGGAGTGTCTCCAACCACCCAGGCAATGTTATAATGTTCTGTCATAGCATGGTTCCGCCAGTATTTGGGATCCATCGTTGCAGAACAAACAGCACATACCACAAACTCTGTAAGAAAAATAAAATTGTATCAATATTTAATTGAGGAAGGAATTTAACAACACGAATTTGAAGTAGCTTAAAAATCATGAATCGAACGACAAAAGTTTGTATCACGATGTACAAAAATTCTGTACCTTTATTCATTAACTCGATGGGTAGATTGGGGTTTTCGACTTTCCCCTGACACGTCTCTACGTGATACAGATACGATTTCACGTACTTCCGCTTGGCGCCGCACTTCATACATATCAGACCTCCCATTACTTTAGAAATATCGTTCAAATGTTTTTGTACTGCCACAGGGTCTTCAAGGTTCTGAAAAATGTTGACAATTAGAGGACCCACATCTCAACAAAGATTTTTTGGTACCTGATCGACATTGTCAGGACGACGCGAGTGTGTACGTTGAACGGCATTCCTTATAAACTTTCGAGTCCTTAGTTTTCGAAATGACACATCTGCAGAATTAAAAATCTAAAAAGTTATCACAGAAGATTAATTTTAAAGACGTCCACTTCTGGACATAGGCCATCAGCAGATTTCTGCAACCTTAAACAGATTTTCAGGTACCCCTTACTTCTAGGAACTCACACCAATTCCATTTGAAATCAATAGAAAATGTATCAGTCTGAAATATGCAAATCTATAATGACTTCATACTCACAAGTGGAGTCTGGCTTTCCGGCCATGCCAAGTACTCATGTTTTGCTTCTATATGTTGGATCCACTTGGCACTTTCTATTTTATCTGCACACACTCCGCACGTCAAAATCTCATCTTTAATCTTTTTTTTAACTAGTGTTTCAATCCAACTCGGAATTGAAATATCCAATTTTTCTGGAGAAACCTGTAAAATGAAAAATAAACAGAATTTAAATACATATTAGAAACTCACAACTTATTCCCGGTCGCACGTAGATTTGTTTTTAGTTCTCTTTGGTCATATTTTTGTGTTTATACGCAATTTTCCATAGTAAACATAAATTAAATATTTTATTATAATAATAAACATTGTGTGACGACTGAGCGATCACAGTGGCGACGGTAGGACTCACCAGGAGCCGTATTACAACATCTTAAAACCAGGCTTGTTCCAGTGAGTGAACGAGATGGCGCTTGAAGACTTTTATAGATCTGTCACTTTCACTCGCCGGAACAAGCCTGGTTTTAAGATGTTGTAATACGGCCGCAGTGCCTGGCTCTCGAACACCATCCTGTCTAAGTCCAGCGCCAAACAGTGTTCTGTCGGTGCGCAGGAGTTCCAGTTCTTTCTGGGTGGTTTCGCTTCATCTTATGCCTATCTTTACTTGGGGTGCTGTGACAGGAAACCTCCACATGCGCCCGTGGACTGGAGTTCCCTCTCGGATACGTCCGGGGGGAAGACCAGTTTTTCGGGTCGGTGCACCCTGGGATGCAGGCAAAAACTCTTCCTTAGGCACTGTGTGCCTAAGTGGTCTCTTTGCCCGTATGCGAATAGTCTGTCGTGTGGATGCTCCAACGCGTGTCCCTCTGATCAGCAGAGGGCACAGCGGCGGAGCGGGCTTGCGGACGGTGAGTGATGGGTAGCTCGCCGTCCGACCAATGACCAAGCCCGGGTCGGTGGCGCGTCGTGTTTCGCGCCAAATGCCTGCTGGGGTCGCGGGTTTTTTCTTAACCCAGGTTACCGTTCCCAGAACGTAAAGGGCATAGGAAGAAAACACGGGTGGATTTTAGTCAGTAAGAGTCTGACAGTCCCTTCCGCCCCACCCAGGGCGGGAGGACTCATTTGATGATTTTACCACCTAAAAAAAAAAAAAAAAAAATGCCTATCTTTACTTCTTCTTCTTTGTGCTAGATTGAGGCCAAGAGTAAACACAGAGCTAAGAAACTACTTACGGTAGGTCCAGTACATTCTTTTATATGTTGTTGATACGTTTTGGGGTATTTCATTTTCTTCTCGCATTTGTTGCAAACCAGCCCGCCGCCCTGCTTAGATACTTCTAATAGGTGCATTTTTACCGCTGACTCGTTTTCGAGATCCTGAAACATTTTTGATCATCAACTGAAAATCAAAATCACAATTGGATATGAGGCTTAACACCAGTAGCGTAACAATACCCGGAGGACTGCTCAGGATCTGCCCTGCTCTCCTGCCAGAGAGAGCATAACTACTTCGCTAGTACTAAGTAGTAATGCTAGGGTAGGAGGCGAAATGCATGAGGGAGAGACAACCTTTTTTTATTGGGTAGAAAATCATCAAGTCTTTCCGCTCTGGGTAGAGATGAATACTATCAAACTTGACTGACCAAATATCACCTTGTTCCTTAAGTTTTCAGACAGTCCCGCAAATACGGGGCCCCATCAGGTCTACGGTCTTACTTCACACCTATGTATATTATCAAAGCAGGATTGCTGACTAAAAACAAATGCTTACCAATGGCTCTGCTCCTTCTTGCCACGCCAAATAGCCGTGCTCCTTGCCTATATGCACTAACCACTCCAGGATAGGCACCTCTTCACTACAGACTCCACATTTGACAACCTTCTTATCTCCTGGTCCTTCGACTGGCACTTCAAACCATGACGCAGACTGAGCTGTGCTATCTAAGTCAGTCTTATTCAAACTGATATTGTTCGACGAATTATCATGGTTCTGAAAAGTGAAGAAAAATATTGAAGGTAAAAATCATACTTTCATATAATTTTCTGATCCTTTTACGCCGAGTTCTATAAATATAACTTGCAGCTAATGTTATTAACACTTGTGCGACAGTGACAGAAATAATGCTTACAATAACGTTATTCTTGTCACCAAAGAAACGTTTACAGATCTCGGCCTAAGATCGGTATAGTTACGCCTTGTTAAGATTTTGGGTGAGGTATACTTACGTTTGTGCCATCACACATTTCAACATGAGTCAAATACAATTTGACGCGTTTGCGCACCAAGCCACATTTGTAACAAGTCAGCCCTCCGTTGTCTCTGATGAGTTGCTGCAAGTGATTCCACACCACTTCTTCATCATCCAGATCCTGAAAATATACAAGACATAATGTCAATGTACAAAAAATTTAACAAATGACAGATCCGTCTATCTGAAAAGGCCTTAAAATTTTCTTTTTTTGTTTTTCTCTCCGGAACCAATGACCCAATTCTATTTTTTTTTTTTTTGCTTTAAATTATATATTTTATATCTTATTTGATTATTCGGAAAAGCAAAGGTGCGGGTGGGCTTTGAAATCCGACATGGTGGGGCGGGGGCCAATACTTACGTGAACGGAGTCGCGAGCAGAACCAATAAATACGTACCAATGGGGTTTCACCTTCTTGCCAGGCTAAGTATTTGTGATTTTTGGAAATGTGTTCTATCCAATCTGAATGTGAAACCTCTTCCCCACATACTCCACACGTCACAAATTCAACTGATTCTTCTTTGATTGTGCATTCAGGAACAGGTGAAGAGTTCAAGTCCACGCTCATTGAAGACTCATCCAAGCATACCTGAAGGAAAATGAATAGTTTTTCGATAGCAATTCTCGGCATGTCAGGACTTATTCATATGCTCGAGTCGGCTTAGTTCGGCAGTCAAATAGCAACATTGTTTATTAAAATTAAGCTTGTTATCGGCACCTTTTGCACATACAAATTAGATGCGATAGACCCCCAAAACTACTAGACCACTGTGCGGAGGTTGCGAGAAAAACTCCTCAAAATTAGCACTTGTTCTGAATTTGAAAATTCTCATATCTCTCACCCAAGCTAACCTAACGTGAAATGTCAAATTGCAATAGATTTTCAACTTTATAACAAAAAGGCGAAAAGTTTAGGTGTCGATTGGGGTTTTTGAAAGTTTGGGTTGCATCTGTATATTATTATCATTGGTCCTCACCTTAGTGCCATCACAAATTTTGATGTGGGCCTGGTAGGTCTTGACCCGACTACGTCGCAACCCGCACTTGTAACAAACCAGGCATCCATACAGCCTGATAATATTCTGCAAGTGCTGCCAAACTTGTGACTCATTTTCCACATTCTGAAAAGAGAAATTGAAATGAGTATTATTAGACATTGGTATCCATCAAAAACTGAATCCTCCGAAAATACGGTATAAAATCGAGCTTTAGAAAGATATTGCAAATCATGGGAAAGTTGTTCCCTAAAAAATTTAATAAGGTTTGGGTTCTATTAACTTTTTAACGTAAAACAAGCCGAACGGGTATATCAAAATATCTAGTAGTAGTAGTCAAGAATTACAGATCTTGTCTTTCATGAGAGAAGTCGGTGAACAAGTGAAAAGACGTGCCATTAGAGAGGCCTATGTCCAGCAGTGGACAGTGGGTGTTGAAAATGATGAAGTCTCCAAATAATGTAGTCACTAGGAGGCGCTGTTATCGCGCACAAAGCTTCCATTATCACGGACAAAGAAATAAATACTCACCAAAGCTTCTTGTCCTTCCATCCAAGCTAAATAATCATGGAGACTTCCTATATGTTCAAGCCATTTAGAAGAAGGTACAGTTCTTTGACACACGCCACATGTAACATTCTCGTCCACAGCTGTTCTTGATTTACGTGCGGGCTTTTGTACTTTTTTGTCCACATTAGAAAGCTAAAATGAATAGATAACATGTACAGTCGACAAAGTGGAATCATGACCCATTTTTACAATAAATCGTTTGAATCTGTCAAATTGACAAAGATCAAAGTTGTTACCATGGATATGTATGTTTACGCGAATGTGGACCTAATTGTATTTGAATGTCTCTGGGAAAATAAGCTTATGGTGGGTCATAATTCCGCTTGGTCGATTGTACATACAATAATTTTAAAATGTAGGTATTTTATTTTTAAATGATTTTGCTTATGATTTTAGTCTAGGTCAGATGTGATTTCATTTATTCTTTGATAAATTGTTTCTCATTGAAAAAAAATTATGGCTCAATCTCTTACCACCATAATCTTTGTATATGGTATAGGCCTAGTTTCCGAACTATAACAGAAAATCTCATTACGATGTTTGAAAATAAATTACCTTCTTTCGTATACAATACTTAACGTGTTCCCTGAATCTGTTTAACTTCTTTATTTGCATGGTGCACAAACTGCACTCCAGGGTGCCTTCAGCCTTTAATCTTTCTTTCAGCTTACCCAGTAATTCAGGGTTGTCCAAATCCTGAAACATTAGAATTAAAATTGATGCTAAATCAAATCAGGAAAAATTAAAAAGCGTATAACATCGCTTTGCCTAAATGAAACCCCGTCAACTTTCGTTGTTGAGCCGAGAGTTGAAATCCAATGGCCTAAACGACGTTTAAGGTATGTTATTTTGTTTTATTTCCGCACGCAAAATACGCGCATATGACGTGGAGTTGCGGATACCAGCCCGTTATACAATACAATACAAAGGTATGTTATTTCAGTGTGCGAAAACGGACATTGAGTATAATTATTGCTAGTCCTAATTAACCAGTCTGGTGGCTAAAAAGTAGATGCCAGAGTCCGTAAGAATTCAATACGTATATCTTTTCCAACATAATACTTAAATTCATAGTATAAAACTTACAATAGAACCCCCTACTCTCCAAGCAATCAAATGATGGTCATTGGCCACATGGTTTTCCCATTCAGCTCCTGAAAATATTCTTTTACATAACGCACACTTCACACTTTTCTTGAGTGAAGGCTCGGAGCCGGGTGTCGTTGTTCCCGAAAATCTGCGTTTCTGGAAATGGAAAAAATATTGAAAGTACAAATAAATCGCAATAATAGGCTAGTTGCCTAAAAAAATGTAATTAGTCCGTCTTTTAGATTATTCAAAAATAAGGGACACGTATTTTTTTATTTGTAAATTAGACCAAAAATGACAAAGATATAGCCTATTAAAGTTACGTGTGACGTCACGATGCGTGGCAATTTTCGCGCAGAGTGACGTCACAGGTAACTTAAATAGGCTATTATCTTTGTTCTTTTTTGTTTAATCGAAAAAAGAACAAATACGTGTCTAATATTTTTTATAATCTAAAATACGGACTAAATAGAATGTAATTATTTTGACCCTGGAAACTACCCTATTATGGTACTTTACTGGGTAAATTGAAAATCTGTTTAAACCGTCGCGTCAAGTAGAGTATTGAAAAATAATCAACACGTATTTTTTCTTTTTTAAATTAGTGCATTTTGATACATATAAAATGCTTCGAAATTCAGGATTGGAGGAATTATACGGACAGAGTGACGTTTAGTGTTAATTTTTTGTGTGAAACTTACTGTAACAGCTTTTTTGATTACTTTTGGTGAATCCAATTGTATCTCTTTTCTTGAAATTTCATTTTCATTGCTGGAAGATTGTCTACGTTGATAGGATATTTCTTTAGGTTCACTATCTTTAGATGCCTGAAAAAACAAAAGCTTGCGTTAATTTACGACTAGTACTATAAGTCCACTATTGTTCTCTATTTTTTTATTTAAAAAGTTTTTACTTAGATTTTTACAACTATTAATTCCATTTCCCTGTAAACAGGATGCAAAACGACGACAACGCACAACAATATTACGTCAGTTGGTGAAACACGAATACCTAAATAAATATTACATTGTTGTATTTTCAATGTTTAGTGAATTTAATCAGTGCCTTTGAATTGGGCTTTGTTATTATTACGAGTATTAGCAATACCGTACGGCAGCGGAACTTGATAACTTAATTAAAATAAAATTAGCTACAAAGTATTAAATTAAAAGAATTGACAGGAGAAAGAGACAAGCAAACTGCAACACTGCTTGACGGCAGAAAAAGTTCTCCCAATAAGGTTAAAGGTAAGCGCCCACAGGTCGGCATCGTACGTATCGGCCGCATCGCATCAAACGGATTTCGGTATCGGCGGCGATCGGATTGCCGACGCGAGTATCAGTGGACGCTTACCATAAATCTTAGTGTTCTTACAACTTTATTTAACGTCTTTTTGCAATTCAAATTTCAATCAATTGTAATAAAATTGCAGCATAGTATTTTGCAAACGTCGCATTGTGTGCGTTAGCAACGAGATTTCATATCAAGAACTATAGCGGGTTCTCATAAATTGTTATGACTATTTCAGCTAAATGATGGCTCTTACACTATCTATATGATAGGTAAATACTTACCGATAATGTAGATTGCGAATCGCATTGGCCAGTACTTATATGCTCTGCACTGTCTGCAGCACTATCATTATCATTAACATCAGTATTCAAAGGCTTTTCTACACTTGTTACGCTATCGCTATTTTTGGGTTCAGCCCTATCAACCATATCATGGTCGATGATTTCTAAAATACCTTCAGAATTTGAATTATTGTTCATAGGAATTTCTTCTTGGATTTTAGACGCAATTCCATCATCTACGTTTAGAGCTGCTTCATTCAACACAGGCACTTGAGGATTGTCACTACAACAAGCATCTTGCAATTCATTTATTACATAATCGTGCCTTATTAGCTCTGTATCAGAGTTATCTACGTTTTCAGATAACTCACTCTGATATAAATTCCAACAAACATTATAAGCTTCTATATTTTCTTCAGTCTTCTCTTCTTCTTCCAATCTACTAACACTATTACTAACAACTGTCTCGTCACTGTATATGGCAAATATTACATCTAATTCACAATTAGCAGAATGGTTGTGCCAGAAATGTATATGCTCATACAAGTTATCACTATCATAGTAAGATAAACTGCCAAAATCAGTGCATAAACAGAACTCCTGTGTTTCACTTGTTGCTGTTATATTAACACCATCAAGATCCAGATCCAATTTACCATCTGTGTCGAGTGTTTCTTTTTTAAGTATAATATGTTTATATGATTTCGTCTCTTTAGGAGGATTGCGTCTAGCGTAGGTTTTAAGAACTTTGCACTCGCCAACATTTTCTCTATCTACTTTGTTTCCACCAGGTTTTTCAACTCCTTGAATACATAATTTTGATTCACTTGTATTTGTATTTGAATTTATTGTTGCCTTTTTAATAATTCCATTGCGAAGAGCTGTTTTTGTTTTCTTTTTGTCTGTATATATGTGAGAAAATTTCCGTAAATATGCAGCTATCTCCTTTACCTTATCTACTTTTATATCAGTAACGTTATTAGAGAGATTTTTGCTTGCATTTAAAATTCTAGCCAATTCATTTTGTTCTTCTCCATCTTCTACATTTTGGGATGAACATTTGTGTTCTGGTAGTATTTTTTCTCCACTATCGATATCAAGAGTATTTTTTGAATGACTATTTCTCTTTTTATTAGATATTTGTTTTATATTCTGTTTGACTAAACCTTTTTCCTCAATACCAGAGGCTTGTGGTAAAGGATATTTCTTTTCCTCATTATCCTTATTGCAAATGTGATTGTTTTCAACAAAAGAATGATTTTCGTTATGATCAACTGCAGGTTCAATGCATCCATTCATTTGGCCATTGCATATCGTAACACTTTTATCTGTCTCTCTAGTCTCAATTTCCTCTTTTTTATCAAAACCATTAACCATTACAGAATTTGGCAATATACAATCATCTTCTGGAATTTTATTTTGTTCATTTAATGCACCATCTTCCATTAGCTTGTTAGTTCTACCTTCACTGAAATCTATACTGTTTTTATCAGTTGATGACCTGAAAAGCATTCTGTTTTCACTGATGTCTTTTTCTTTTACATTTGATGTAATATCAGTTCTAGGCTCTTCAATTTGCTTTGAAGATGCACCACTGAGCACAACAGTAGCATCTATTTGTTCATTACTAACCATACATTTCAAAATATTTTTATTTGGGGGAGGAACCCCACTTTCTACTTCATCAAAATCTGTAAGTAATAACTGAGTATTTTCAGGCATTGTAGAATTTGGTTCCAAATGCTCTGTGATGCGAATTTCTCATTTTCAATATTTTTCTTAGTGTTAATTATAGACTGTACTGTCACTGGTTTGAGGTTTTTACTATTTAAAGATTGTAATCTTTTTATTTCCTTAAGCTTTGATAGTGGAATTGTTTCATCAGAAATGATGTTTATTTCGGAAGTTTTGGGTGCAGAAACAACATTAGTATCATCATTAAAAACACAAGCCGATTCATTGTCTGTTAAAGTTGAATTCAAGTCAACATTCTTACCACTTTCAAATGAATGATTATCATCTAAACCATTTGTTATTTCACTCAATTCTTGTTCAAAAATCACATTGGAATCAACCACTTGTTTTGTATTTCCATCAAGGGACTGGCATGGGTATTCTTGATAGATATTTGACTGCCATGTTTGCTCTCTGTTCAAATTAATATTTAACTGATCTACTTTGAAATCTTCTTCCTGAATATTGTTAGACCCACATAGTAGCTTTGTCGCCCCAATGCTGTCTGCAGGGTCAATTTCAATGTCTTGAGGTTCTACCAAGTCTGTTAAGGCAACAGAATCCTCAGTAACATTTTTGCTTGAAATTTCAACTTCACCTGGAATAGCATTTGCAATGGTAGAAACAAAGGTAGGACTCAAGAAAACGGATTTTTTCATTAAGTTTGCAGTTTCCAACATTGAAGTATCAGATGATTGTTGATTACAGTTAAATGCTGGAATATTTTCATTTTCATTGTTTATGATTGCACTACCTGGAAAAATAATATAAGATATCAAAGTAGGTATACAGCCAGGGGAGGATTCTATTGAAACTAGCCAGTGATAGAAAAAAACCAGCCAAGTGCGTGTCGGGCCACGCACAGTGTAGGGTTCCGTAGTTGCCCATCAAAATACTTATGCGAACTAACTAAACTGATTCGCCGAATTTAATTTTAATACCGTAAAAACATACCTATTAAAGCTGTAAAAATAAAGTTGACAAACTTACATTTGCAGTTGAAGAGCATGTTCTCCGATACATTTTGTTTAAGAAAACTTATTTTCCAAGTACATTTTATAAGTTGGTCGACTATTACTTGTAAAGTTGTAAAGCCTACTTAGTCATGATAATTTTCTTTTAAACTTCGTTAATATATACTACTATTGTGAATTTTTTCACACCCCCAAACAAAACCGTTTAGCTGGTAGAGGGGGGGGACACTCGAATCGAGCAAAATTTAGCACTTTAAAGCTTAATATTTCACAAACGAATTTTTTTATCAAAAAACTGTTAATGGAAACTATAATTATTTTTTAAAGGCCTATTTATTGATACCCCACACTAAGGGGTACGCGAGAAAATAAAATCCTCACTTTACGTGTAAGTACTGGAGGTACCCTAAAAAATATATTTTACGATATTTTATTTTACCACTTTTTCGGCACAACAAATCCGTATATTTACACCAAATTACAGCTCTCTAGTACTGTGCGTCTCTGAGCTAAACTGCGGACAGACGGACGGACGGACGGACATGGCGAAACTATAAGGGTTCCTTGTTGACTACGGAACCCTAAAAACTGACTTGATTATGTTGCATTTCAACATTAAATTTAGTAGATCACTAGTGCTTCTATTTGATCAGCCAAGCTACCTGTTTTTTCACCCTGTCATTTACTGCTCTAAACTAGTAGTAGTTTAGAAGTGGAGAAAATGATTTTGAGAACAAATATTTCCACCCTGTAGAGGTGGAAATATTTGTTCTCATAATCGTTTTCTTCGCTTCTGCATAGATTCAGAAGTTAAGAAATACTGCAATCAATAGGTATTGTTCTAATAATCCCATATCCAGTAACCAAAACCAATTACTTTTCATTAAAAAGGCAGACTGGTAGTGTCACTTTAATTTCTTCAATTTAACATTTATATTTTACAATATCTGTTATCAGTTGACTTGGTTTTATTAAAAAAAAATTGAGCTTGATCAATTGAATCAAATTAACATTCAATTTTATGATAAGTACAAAAAAAATATGCTATTGCTATTATAGTGATCTTTTTAAGACTCAAGCTTCCCCAATTTAATTTAGACAAAGTTTAGTCATTATGCAGAGTTCTCCTAACTAACCCTAAGTTGCAAATAAAAACTGAAAAGTGGATACTTACTATGTGAACCATCCACATCGTCAGGAATTTCTTGACTTCCATTTATATTCCCAATGCTAATACCAAGTTTCTTTAAAAGGTCTGGAGGCAGCACAAATACTTCATGTTTATCCTTACTAGATTTCATCTTTTTCGGATGTTTATGGACATTTTTAGTATCCATTTTTATATCTGTATTTTAAGTAGATTATTGTCATTTGGACATTAAATTATTCTTTGAAAACTTTCCATCCTAAAAATAAGTAGGCAATTATTTAATGATAATTTAAACAGTTAAGTTGCCCATGCTCATAGAGTACATTTATTATGTTTATAAGTTAAAGGAATAAACTTAGATATAATTCTTTTTACTTCATACAACTATGAATTTACCGAGATATTCTTACAAAAAGGATATAAATTATATTTTATTATTCTAAATCTAAACAATAATACAATTCAGAAAAAAAAATACATACATACATAAATTGCATAATTTGTCAGTAATTTTACTTAATTTTTATGTGTTATCAAAACTAAATAGGAATATAAAAATGCAAAAACAAAATAATTGAATAGGAAAAACTAAATACTGGAACCCAGAATCGAACCGTGGGCACCAAAATCAATGATCACACGTGTTCTAACTTCGCCAAAGGAACCGCTTTGCACAACGTTGTAATTTGCGTTCCCTTCTTAATTGGGACAATAAATTGTTAAAAAAAAATATTATGCGGATATTTTACACCGATTAAACATAATATAAACCAAACCACTTACGAATCTTGCGACACTCCTCGGTACTTGTCCTACACGTTGAAGAAAATTCTTGGCATTACATTTTCCATCAACACGATACGCATACGGGAAAAGTATTTAAAAACCGACAACCACTCAAATACCAACTAGATCACAAATTATCGCAATTCACTTCCGTTAATCATATGATATTACAGCATACACAGCACGGCGCAAAACGAAAACGAATTCACATGAAAATTGAAAATCGTTGAGGTTAGAATCACTCATCTGAAGTTTACATGTTGACAAAATTCAAAGTGAAGTTGATAGAAGTGAGTGGTCTGTTATTTTAATGTCCATAAGGTTGAATTTAGACAAAAATTGTAAAAATTGACCGTAAAACGAACGTGGTCGAGGATGTGCGTAATCTTATCACGTCAAGCAAAAGATGGCGCTTTCACCAGTAGGAGCAGGGGTGCGTTTAAATCCTTCGGCCGTATTTCGCCGGAAAAAAATTAAACTAGCGAGGGTTCGCTGAACGGAGTCATAAGTTTCTGTCAATGTTAGATGTCAAATTCAATTGACAGCTCAGTTTTTGAAACAAATAATCAATTTGCCGGTGTAATATTAATTATATCCATAAATAATCCACAAATAACATTCACTCTCTAAAATAAAAATATTCGTTTTACGGTGCGAATGCAGCAAAACAACAAATCTTAATGTCAATATGACAGCTGGTTAAAATTTTGCGTGGTAAAAAGGTCGCAAATATTTATTCCTTTCAGTAAAAACTTATGCCAGCGGACGACCGTAAACGGGGCAGATTAAATTTTAGTTAGCTTCATTTTAAACTGGATAAAGGATTTAAACGCAGCCCAGGCCCAGGCAGGCCCGTAGGGTAAAACCCCTTCTACACGATCAGACCCGACCGCTGACAGAGGTACCCAACTGTCTAGATCGCTGTCGGCTGACGGTCGAACTGAATCCGAAGGCCGCTGATTCGAATCCTGTCCACAGATTGAATTTTTCTTTCCTAAGGAAATCTTTAAAATTCGCTACGCACTTCATTGTTTAGAAATAACAAGAAGGTTTTGGTTTTGTCACAAAAGCCTAGAAGCCGTAACAAAAATACTTTTGCTAAAGAATTCATTACGTCAAATTGACATTTGTCTTGATTTGACAATGACATGTGAATGTGACACACTGACATTGTGTTGTGTGTGGTGGGAATATCGGAATATTGTGCATTATTGCAAACAAAATCCAAGATTAAGACAGAAACTAGTAATAACAGATAGAGGAACTTAATACTTACGATGGGTGCGAAGTCGTTAGCATTATCGTTCCATGTAAAAGCTGAATGTAATGTATCCAGAGCCCGAGCAGGGTTAATGAAATTACCTCACTATGAAGTAAAAACTCCAGTTTTTATGCCTGTTGGAACACAGGTCAGGATGTTTACTGTTAATTCTATAACTTACTGTAATTTCATAAACTGTATTTTCATCACCTTATCAGCCAAAAGGCAGCCATTGCTAGATACTGTTTGATAAAAATAAATGTCATTAATTATTTTGTAATAATGTATCGTTAACTTTTAGGGTACTATGAAAGGTCTTTTACCTGACCAACTCGAAAGCTTGGATTGTGAAATAATTTTAGGCAATACCTATCATTTAGGGAATCGTCCAGGTACAGATGTATTGACAAAAGCTGGAGGACTACATAACTTTATGGGTTGGAACAGGGCACTTCTTACTGATTCAGGAGGTTTTCAAATGGTTTCCCTTTTAAAATTAGCTGAAATAACTGAAGAAGGTGTGAAATTCAGATCTCCATATGATAATTCTGAAATCATGTTAACTCCAGAAAAATCTATTGAAATTCAGAATTGTATAGGTATGGCATATCAATATTTTTTTTTTTGTTAATTGTATGTTTTTAATATACACCATGTTACTATAAAAAAAAAATTGCCTTTATGCAGGTGCTGACATTATCATGCAACTGGATGATGTGGTACAAACAACATTCCAGGACTATGACCGCATCAAGGAAGCCACAGAAAGGACAAGCAGGTGGCTGGATCGCTGCCTGGCCGCTCATCAGAGGCCTACAGAGCAGAGCATATTTCCAATAGTTCAAGGATTGTTGAATAAAGAACTAAGAGAACAAAGTGCTAATGAGCACATGACTAAAGATGTAAATGGATTTGCTATTGGAGGTTTGAGGTAATTTCTTAAATTAAATGTTAAATTACTTCTAATAAAATATTCTTTCTGCTCATATTTCTTAATAAGCCAAACTTTCATTTTAATTTGAAACAGCTGAATTTTTCTGTAATACTCTGACAACATCAGCCTTAATAATGATCATTGTTTTAGTGGAGGTGAAGCAAAGGATGATTTTTGGCCAATGGTCAGTCTGAGCACTGGGATACTTGACAAACATAGACCAAGATATCTGATGGGTGTTGGTTTGGCAATAGACCTTGTTGTCTGTGTTGCCCTTGGAGTAGATATGTTTGACTGTGTCTTCCCAACTCGCACTGCAGTAAGTTGAATGAAAACAGAAACTTTAAATTCTAATAAATTAAGTGTAATTTCCTTTTTCTTTCTCGTCCCGCGCATTTTACGTACACCATCTGTACATAGCGAGAGAGAGGAGCTTTCATTTCACCAATTCTTAGCCACGCACTAGAGGCAAGGCAATTGATATTTAGCCAATTGCTCAAGAAGTTAATAACTTTTATTAATTTTACAGAGATTTGGCTGTGCTCTTGTTTCAAATGGTCAATTGAATTTGAAACAAAAAGTTTACGAAACTGATTTAGATCCTCTTGACAAAGACTGTTCATGCTCAACTTGTCAAAACTACACCAGAGCCTATTTACACAGCATAGTGACGGTGGAGACTGTAGCTTGCCACCTTATATCTGTGCACAACATTGCTTATCAGGTACTGCTATTATCTTTTGTTTGATGTTTTATGAAACTAAAAAAAGGAAAAAAGATACTAACTTCACATTATCCCTTTAGTTGGCAATTATCAGTTTATCTAATTTGAAGGATAATTAATTAATAATGTTAAGAGCAAGTTGTTATACATTTTAATTTTTGCAGATGAACCTAATGAGAAATATGAGGGAGAACATTGAAAATGGAACATTCCCAGAGTTTGTGCAAAAGTTTGTTAGTGAGTATTATGTAGATTGTGAGTACCCAACCTGGGTAGTTGAATCACTAGGTTCAGTTGGAATAAACCTTGTCAAAAACTAAGCCATTGTTTTTTTAAATATACCTTTGTAATTCTAAATAATGTTGAGGTTTTGAAATTAGGTACTAATCAGGGTATTGTAATCTCAGATAAAAAAATCTATTTAGAAATATTGTAAATGTTTTATTGTAGTTACATAAAGTCATCAGAATCATTTCCGTCATAATTAGTTGACATGTTTTCTGTTTTCATTAAAGTGGAATAACTTCTCAACTCTGCTTCCTCCTTCTTTTTCTTTTCTTCTTCTTTTTCCTTCTCTTTCTTTTCTCTGAGTAACTTCTTCTTGTCTTCTCTTTCTAACCTGTCTCTAGTTTCTCTCTCTATTCTTAGGTCTGGGAAGGATTCTTTCTTAGTTTTGTTTAGTCTGTTGATAATATCATTGCATCTTTTGGCTACTCTCACTTTTCTGACATCTTTTTCTTTATGAAATGCTACTTGACCAGCCTGGAGAATAAAAATATAATTTAGTTGGTACTTATTTACTAACTTTTAATGAAATTCTCGAGGCAATAATGATATTTATAGCGTTGCTATATGCAAATAAGAGCTGAAAATATGCTTCGCAGGTTATTTATATATATATATTTTTTTTTTTTCATTCCATACACTCGCATCAGTGTGTCATACTTTGGGTGATATCATAAAATACATAGTATGTAGTTTTGCTTGTAGTCATATTAACCACATTGTAAATACGAAAAAATATGTTACATTACCTCCATTCCTGCTGTTTTCTTCAGATTTGACCACATTGTGTAGACAATATCTATATCATTCATTTTGTTACCCATTATAGAATTTGCTTTGACTAATTGGCATGCATCATCCAACACAGAGTTTGGTATTGCATCAATTGTTTGACCCTGAAAGTTAATAATTAAGGTTTGCATTTTTACTATTAAATAGGCAAAGGTGAATGATATTAAAATTGAAACCTTATTCTTACCGGAGCTAAACGAAGATATACATGAGCTGATGATACTTTGTCAACATGGAACCACACATCTTCAGGCCATCCCCACTTGATCAAATCTTCATCTGTAAATTATAATGAGTTTCAAAGAAACGACAATATTTCGATTTTTTATTTTATAAACAATAAAGCAGTTGTGATTATATTGCAAGATGATGAAAATTATTAAAAAGTCCCTTACTTTCATGTTTATCAGCACCCATGAAAAGGGTTACTGGTGGAGCTACTACGTTACTAGTAAAGTAAAAAACCATTTTTGCGACTGTAGTCCAGTCTAAGTAGCAACGAAGGAATTCACGTTTATTATAAAAAAAATTACAACCAGGACACCACACCACAGAATGTTCCTTGTCAGTCTATCTGACGTTCGTGACAGTTGTATTGTGACACTTTGACACTTTTGACAGAAGTACGCTGATGACAAGTGACGGAACCGTAGAAAGAGAAAAAGGACTGAACAGATTATCAAACAGAAATAGATTGCTAGAAAGAAAAACAAATAATTGATTTGGACATTTTTTTTAGAAAAAGAGAAAGTATGTTGAAAGTTCCGGAGGTATATCACGGCACATCATACCATAGAATAGACAAAATTGATAAGATTTTATATTCAGATGGACTGCTACAGATACTTGAAATAATTATACTAGGAAAGCCACTACAGCTTGACATAAAAATGTAGAAAACCGGAAGTCGCCACTATCTTCGCGCTACCAGCACTTTGAATGTTTTTTTTGAAGTGAAAACTTCTTTAGCGGCGTTGTACACTTTTTCTGTAATGGGTAAAAAATTTAAAACTCGCGTCAGGGTCACGTGACCAAAACTCGCGTCAGGGTCACGTGACCCTGATCGAAAATGAGTAAGACGTCATTCAAATTAAAAATAAAACATAGTAACAAAAAAGTTTTCACTTCTACCGGCACTCCTGGAGTGCAACCTTTTTTTTTTTTTTCACTTTTACGTTAGTTTTATGGCACAATAATAAATCTAACGATTTTAAAACGCTGTCAGAAATAAAAAAATTAGTTTCATTTCAACCCGTTCTGGCCAAGCTGTACCTCTTTCTTACTTTCCTGTAACACAGGGTTTTTCAACCTGTGGGCTGTGGGGCGCGACCCCCTGGGAGGTCGCGAAGCCTCTTCAGGGGGGTCGCGAAGCTTCTCTAGAGGAGTTGTTAAAAGTCGAGAACCTTACATTTATCAAGCTCTATTTTAATTTAATATGCTAAAATTTTTCCGGCTAGCTACGCTCGCCCATTAATGAAGGGTATGCTTGTGAAGGTCAAAAGAAGTCAAGTTTTTTAGGTCACTTGTCAATGAAAACTTGTCTTATGTTGGTACTTGGTGTAGAAATTGTAGATTTACTGTCACACGCCGCGCAAAAATATTTGCTCAGTGCAGGAATCGAACCCGCAACACGCAGCGCAGCAGTGCAATCGCTCAGCCACTTCGCTAACCGTACCGTCAAAATTGAATGCTTGAAAAAAGCAACGGGTAGGGACTAGGGGGTCGCGAAATATTTCTTCAAACTAAGGGGGTCGTGCCATGAAAAAGGTTGAAAAACCCTGCTGGAACAGATCCTCTCTTTCTGAGTGGGGTCAACTTTAGATGGTTAGTGCAAAGGGGTCAATCTTCAATTTTTGAACTTCTGTTGAGGATAATGACACCCGATACTTTTACTGCTAGTGCAACCATCCATTGACAAAAACCAAAAATATATATTATTTTAATTACGTTTAACTAAAATGAAATTAAAATAATTTGTATTTTTGTTTTTTGTCAATGGATTGTTGCGCTAGGAGTAAAAATATCGGGCGTCATTGTCCTCAACGGAAGTCCAAAAATTGAAGATTGGCCCAAAGTCCATACTTTAAGTCTATGAATCATCAATCATCATCAGTTTGATCGATCGATCAGTCTGTGATCGATCACTTCAAAACCATGGACCTAAAAAAAAGGCGGACGGAACTTCACTAAGAAACAAGTGAAGCACCAAAATGGCGGCTGCTTATCTATGTGTGCGTTTCTAAAGGGATGCCAGATGAAGGAAAAAATTACCCATTTTCAAACAATATTTTAATAAGATCTCCCTTGAACTTAGTTTTAATCATGGACCTAAAAAAAAGGTCCGTGGGTTTAAGTTTTTGTGACGTATACCTATTGTTAAAATAAAGGTGGTGTGAGGGATTCTACAGTAGAATCCTGAGCGTAGCGCTCTTATAAAGAGGATTAAAAACTCATTACTGCCCGCTAAAAGTTCCCTATAGAAAACACCAGTTTTGGGCGCACTTAAAGGCGAACCAAGACGTCCTTTTCGAATAGGTGGGACATGGACCTAAAAAAAAAGGTGGACGGAACTTCATTAAGAAACAATTGAAGCACCACAATGGCGGCTGCGTAAATATGTGTGCGTGTCTATAGGGATGCCAGATGAAGGAAAAAATTACCCATTTTTATACAATATTTAATGAAGATCTCCCTTGAACTTAAGTTTAATTACAATTTTTTGTGACGGATACATATTTTTAAAATAAAGGTAAAATAATTTAAATTCACACATATTGGATTTAAAATATTTACAACTCGTTTTAATGTTAATAAAGTTTTACAATCCCTTTTGTTGATTCAAATTTTTGTAGACTTGTCTTTTGCTATCGACACATCTAAAAATCCCTTCTAATTTACTTAAGTGGTGAAAACGAATGTTTAAGTATTTTTCGGTGATAAATATTCAATTAAAACTATTTTATGTTCCATTCCTACACGTCTACATTCCTATTCCATGTCTACACTCCCTTACGGCCGACTTACTATGGTGTGAATGTGTGCGTGCTGGCATGTCCACATTAGCGCACTGACTTACTGTGGGTGCTTCAGTTGTTTCTTAGTGAAGTTCCGTCCGCCTTTTTTTTAGGTCCATGTTCAAAACTTAGACATAAAAATTAAAATGATTGAACGATTGAACTTTATTTCAATTTTTTTTTTCTTCGCCCTTTTTGGGCAGGCTAAGGTCTTAGACCATACCGCCTCGTCTTCAGTATTCTCTTCTTATCATGGACCTAAAAAAAAAAGGCGGACGGAACTTCACTAAGAACGAATTGAAGCACCCATAGTAAGTCAGTGCGCTAATATGGACAAGCCAGAACGCACACATTCACACCATAGTAAGTCAGCCGTCGGCCATTACGCTCCGAACGACGCTCGCGTATTATTCGGCGTTATTTTGTCTAATAAAAATCAAAGTATGCCGTCATGTGTTGCAAAAAGTTGTCTAAACCATAGTAGTTCAATTAAAAAAGCCAGGGGATCACTTTTCATAGTTAAGCATGTCAATTTGAAGCTTATTTCTCGATTTTACGTCAATAAATTTTATAAACATCTCGAAATCAATCAGTGTTGCAACTATTTCATGGTTCAAATTATTTTAAACGAGTTGTAAATATTTTAATAACTAATGTGCTTAAATTATTTTACCTTTATTTTAAAAATAGGTATCCGTCACAAAAAAAATGTAATTAAACTTAAGTTCAAGGGAGATTTAAATATTGTTTAAAAATGGGTAATTTTTTCCTTCATCTGGCATCCCTATACAAACTCACACATATAAAGGTCGCCGCCATTGTGGTGCTTCAATCGTTTCTTAGTGAAGTTCCGTCCGCCTTTTTTTGTAGGTCCATGCTTCTTATTAACAATGGGGAAGGCAAGTGTCAAAGTGAAAATGACAGTTTGGTCCCCAAAGAACTGTAAAATCAAAGGAATTTTCAGAAAAAAAACCATTTATTGATGTAAAATGACTAGATGTTGTGTAATAAGCTGTAAAAATGATGGAATACACTTTTCAAAATAATATCTACTTTTCTTTTGGAGGTTAAGTACCAGTATTGCATCGCTCGAAAATCGAAGAATTATCACCTGGAACGAGTTTTGTAATAGTTGTGGTGTTAAGGGGGATGCTCCAACCAGCCCGCGAAATTCAATTTTTTTTACGTTTTTTGCAATTTGCAGGCCAGTGACATGTTGTAACTTTATAAATATTTGTGTTGCGCAAATAACAAGTATAATTTTAAATATAAAAAATATCAAAAAACTCGCTCCATCAGCTCTCACATAGAAAAGGTGCATCATGTTAAAATCTCCGAAATCTAACTACGATGCACCTTTTCTATGTGAGAGCTGATGGAGCGAATTTTTTCACAATTTTTATATTTAAAATTATACTTGTTATTTGCGCAACACAAATATTTATAAAGTTACAACATGTCACTGGCCTGCAAATTGCAAAAAACGTAAAAAAAATTGAATTTCGCGGGCTACATCGAAGCAATCACCTTAAGAAATAAATATATTGTGATATTTCTCGAATCTAAATAGAAAGAAAGGTTAAAATTACTGACTTTAAACATTATGATATTTTATCAAAATAGAAAGTCAAAACCAGCATTATATTCTTGATAAAGGAGAGGACAGGTAAAACATACCTAAACTCAAAAATTGAAACCTCAACTACAAGTAATTGTGGATTTATTACGGTAAAATCAAATGTATAACCACTCAATTAAATCACTTTTTTCCTCTTGTAGATGCGCCGCGGCGTCTTAATTCTTCTTTTATTATATAGTACTTGCATGGACGAATAATTTTCCATATTTGTTTTGTATTTATACTCAATTTTTATAACAAATAATCTTGTTTGTTTTTTTGTACAAGGTAGACGTGGGGACCAACTATCGCAGCGCCATCTACGATTAGCTTTGAGTTGCCATCCCCATTAAGGCCGTGAACTTTATTTCAAAAGCACTGACATGACAGCTGTTGTCCTGTCAAATGTTAATGACAATAAAAATTGACAAAAACGTGAAACCATCGCATCGTGAAACAAACAATCCAATCAATCAATATCTTAAGTGCGAAAAAGTGTGTATTTTACCATTATACTGTAATAAAATCAGATTATAAGGTTCGCAATTTAGCTAAAAATGGGAAGTCCAGAGAGAGAATTATGTCCACCACCTTCAGAAGAAGATGAACTAACTCTGCCTAGGGCGAGTATCAATAAAATGATAAAAGAATTGGTCCCTTCCGTGCGCGTAGCCTTTGAGTCACGGGAATTAATTCTTAACTGTTGCACGGAATTTATACATTTGTTAAGCTCGGAAGCTAACGAAGTTTGCAATCAGAGCAACAAAAAAACAATCAATGCAGAACATGTACTAGCTGGTGAGTTGACACTCTCTATAAAATGGATATTTGTTTCTTTTGATGGAGGGTGTAGGTGTAAGTCTAACATTCCTGAAAAACACATTACCTATAGTATGTAAATTTCTTCTAGCATTGGACAGATTAGGATTTAGTGACTATACTCTTGAAGCGGAGGCCGTATTGAAGGATTGCAAAGCTGTTGCTGCTAAGAGAAGACGACAAAGCACAAGACTTGAGAATCTTGGTATACCAGAAGAAGAATTGTTAAGACAGCAACAAGAACTTTTTGCTAAGGTGAGACATTAAATTTCATCAACTTTCCAATTTAAAAAGTCTATTCTGTCATTTACGTTGTTGTCTCTCAACGCACGATTTCTATTTTATAAACATGAATCTTACAAATCTACCTTCTAAAGCATGTGCATAGCCACGGTGGGGCAGAGTGGGGTGCTTGCCCCATCCCGACTTCGACTTGTTAGGGGTCTTTTAACTTAAATTTTATAATGTAGGTACTTATCTAATACAATACCTACTTAATATCCGTAAGAAACCTCATGCTCGACAATCGTCAGACGACACAAAAAAATCTAGAATTTTGCCCCACCCTGTGCACATTTATCTAGAATTTTGCCCCACCCTGTGCACATGGCTGGCTATGCCCATGTTCTAAAGTATCTTAAAAAGTATAAAGTAGTAAAAAATCTAATAAGGTAGCTGACATTCAATGAAATGCAATCTTTGACGGTCTAACTTTTACGTAACTATCAAACATATTTACCAAGGTCCTACAATAGAACAAATCAAGGATATGACATTTAACTCAACAATAATTATAGGTAATCAGAGCCCTAGTTTCTTGGTAATCAAAAAAGACAACACACTAGTCACTGTGTTCTGTAAAATAAGTTGATAGGAATGCAGAGGTGAATCAGGATAAAACATGAAAAGAGCTTTTTACAAACCCTCTATTGCTACCTTTTTGTTATGATTTTGCATACATTTAGAGATGTTATTGGCAACATTATCATATAAATTCAGCACATTTATCATATCATGAAAAAATCCCTTTCAAAATCTTGTCCCAAATGGCTCTTATATTCCTTTTCACCCTATGTGAATGTATCAGGATTTAAAATGTTTCAGAGTAATGTGTAAAATAAACATTTTAAGAAGTACACCAATTTTAATAATATGATCTGTATTTGATATAATGCCTACCTGTATCCAAATACAACATTTCTTATTTCACTGATAATTATACTTTTGTGATTATGAATGTTTAATTTGATTACAGGCTCGAGAAGAACAAGCAAAACAAGAGCAACAACAGTGGTTGTTGTTGCAGCAGCAAGGGTTAGTTGGCGCCGAAGGAGCTCCTCAGCCATATGTACCACCTCCTCCCGGACCTAGAATTGACGATGAAGAGGATGACGATTACTCATAGATCTAATAACACAATACTGTAAAAATTATCCATTACATTTTCCAGTAAATGGTAAATTAATGATAATATTAACTTTTTAATTGGTGGCTAAAAACGTATTGTATTCAAGGATACAAATAATAAATAACACCAACCATACTCTTTGTTTACTTATTAAAAATCAGCCATCAGTTTCAGACTCTATGACTGTCAAAATGTTGTCATGTCAACAACAACACGCCTACGCCTTGTTTTGGCCACAGTTTTGGCTTGAAACAGTAGTCTATTCACACAATAATGCTATCTACAAAATGAGCAGTGATTCTAATAAGAAATACAAAAGGCCGAAACAAAATACCTTAGCAACCACAAATCCAGGAACATCAGTATGTAGTAGTTGATACATTAGAAGCGTTTCCTTGTGCCTTGATTGAAAATAAATAAACTGTTTTTTAATACAATTTTCAATCATAACTAGCTGTGCCCACGACTTCGTTCGCAACGGAATATTTTTAAAATAAAATAGAGCCTAAGTTACTCCATATTACATCTTCTTACTAATAGTTATGTAATGATTTGACGGGACTTCTATTGGTCAAAATTGGGCCTGCCATTTCAGAGGTTAGCCATTACAAACAGACAGACAAACAAAAATTGTATTTCTGGTTACCGTCCGTGATATACAGGGTCAATTTTTCAACTGGACGTGGATGCTATGATATGTCCGAAACTATGAGGAATATCAAAAAACGTTGAAAGAAACGGTTAGTTAGGAAACGGAAGTAGCCATCACGCCCTGTTGAATAATTCATCCTTTATATTCGTCTATGCATGAAGAACGGTTATTTCAATGTTACAGATTCCAAATTTAATTTATTTAAGTAGATGTAGGTACAGATGAGAATTTTCTACATCGCTCATTTGCCATCACTGGATGTGAGACTGTGAGAGCAACGATCATAGTTGGTATCATTACAAAAGTTTTCTTCCCCAAACTCTACATTATACTATATAAAGCTCGCTGGTATATAAATCTAACTGCAAGGGCGTCGTAACTGTTTGTCTATCCCTACATGCTAGTTGTGTTGCAGAGACCAAAGAATAGACGAAATGAAGCTTTGAAGAAACCAACTCAACCCTTATGCGCTCTGTTAGCTAAAGATTCAGAATGGGTCGATATATTGCAGACATCTCAAACAGAAACCTCAAGATCTGCTGCCAATGTGTCTGACGAGGAGGAAGTATTGCAACTTGTAAATAATTATTTTACATTTTAATTTGAAACTTGTGTCTCTGGTTTAAAAACGATCTGCTGCCTACTTTCAGGTGGAATGTGAAGATGGGCCTCAAATGAAACCACTGGCCATTATGTTTCCGGGTCTACTTGACAAAGACCCGACGACGCTGCAAGGCATGCTAACCAAGGCCATGTCAACTACTGAAGTAACAAGACATTTAGTGGATCTTGGACAAAAAGCTAATTTTACATTCATGAAAAAAGCGGATCGCTTGATTCCGCCAAATAAGGTACCTTACTTCCCCTTTCAGCAAATCTGTATACTTCATGAGTTCGTCTGTTGCGTGTGGCCGCGTAGGTAATGTAAAAGTTTAAAAATAAAATCCTTTTTTTATTCTATAATATTATATTGTTGTTTACAGCAATGGATGGAAAGTTTGTCTGAAAACAGCAATTCATATGGTTCTGTAAACTCTGGTCTACTTAGCAACAGTGAGTAATTTTAACAATTTTCTTGTAATATCAACAAACAATAATAAATATCATTTAAGTATCATTTTCTTCGTCTTTCTCTTTTAATATTTTTGTTTATGTTAGTTTTAACATAATTTTTTGAAAAGGTTTATCAAGTGATTATGAAGCCGATGGTGAAATTACTGACAAAGAAAGTTCTGGAAGTAAAACAAAAAAGAAAAGAAAGCACAATGGAAGCCCTAATCAATCCACTGCGAAAGAATTGAGTTCACATGATGTACTAGAAGCCAGGTACTTAGACTAAGGTATGTTGTTACGCGCCTACGCAAGTTTAAAACCATTAAATTTTAGTTCACCAATTTTGCAGGTAATTATGAAGATTGGAAGAAATTAAAGCAAGAACTAATTAGTTATTATCAAACTAAGTATATACAAAATAACAATTTGAAATTATCATTACATAGATCTAAAATTTACATATTGTTTCATTTGGAACCAAATTGAATATTTTTATTCTTTGGATAAGAACACACTTCAGTATTAGACATAAGGGTAAGTCTATCAACGTCTGCGCTATGATGAGTGGGACTATACAAGTTATATTAACTAACTCGCATATGGAACTCAATGATAATAAACTACAAAGTTCAAATTCTATTAATTTCTCTGAAGCTACCGTACGCATTGCGCTTTCAAAGTGCATGAATACTGATGACAGAGACTATAAAACAAAATACGGATTTAAGCAGCCCAGTGTGTTCTCACCTTATCATTTCTAATTATTTAAGCACGTTCTAGACAGACGCAATCGTCCAGATAGCAAATTCAATCCAAATAGAAACAATATTCGCGGATGGGTTCGAAACTCCCTCCAACGTTACCTTGGATAGGACGCTGGATTGCCTTTTTCTAGAACATGCATAAAATACAATTCTTAAAACCATGCACATTCACTTGAATTACTAAGTCATACAAAAGACACCATTGTTTGAAATTGTACACGTCAGTACGTCAACCTATCTCAAAGTTTTAAAAAACCCTAATCGAATATGAATCTTCTACTGTCGTGATAAAGTTGAAAATTTTAGGACATTAGTCAGATAAGGGTAGATGGATGTGCTGTCTTTGCATTACAATGATATTATAAATAAAAAGAGGTAGATATCGCACTAGCACGCACAAAATGTTGAGGAGAATGTAACACAATTGTTGCACCCTTGATTTAGTCGGATTACAACAGCGAGCGAGGTAACGTGAGTGCGAGGCGTAACAAAAACGCCAAGTTGTGTCTTCAGGGGGGGTATTACAACGTCTTAAAACCAGGCTTATTCCTGCGAGTGAAAGTGACAGAGCTATACAAGTCGTCTAGCGACATCTCATTCACTCACTGAAACAAGCCTGATTTTAAGACGTTGTAATACCCCCCCTGAAAGTGCAAAAACTATGGTGCCAAGAAAAATAAGAGTTGTGGAGTGACATACCATCAGCAAGTCTATTAAAAATATATCAATTTTGTATTTTTTTTAAGAGTTATTCCTCATTTTCAAATAAATTTCGTATTATTGACGTAATGGTTCGAAAAGGATAGATAATAGGATGGCAATCTGCTGCGTGACAGAGACGAATAGCATCCGTCATGTCACTCTATGCATACTCTAGTGTAGTGTGGACTGTACTTCAAGCGCAACACACTAAAACTAGCTATCTCTTTCTATCTTATACGTTCCGTATTGCGTTCCGTATTATCTATCGCTGTCGTAGTTTCTAAGTTAGTACTTATAATAACAACGCAACGAAATCTGAACGCCATTTAGTATGAACATGGCGTATCTTTCTTTATAATATCATTGTTGCATTATAACAAAATAAATTTCTTTTTAGGTAAGAATAATGTCATTACACCAACATTACACAATTATTAGAAAATATAATTATTATTATAATTTAGTGTACCTATAGTACATAGTTTGTTGAATTTAGGTAAACAAATTATTATGTATGCTGGGAACAGGTTACAAACACTAACTACCCGTTTTGATAACCTTCTTTTCTATTCTGGCTCATTTTACCACGGATATACCATGTAGTACAGCCCAGGTTTTAAATATATTCGATTTATTTAGCATAATTCACTTTGTCTAAATCGATAGACCCAAATTGTGCAAAAAAGGCAAATATGACTTTGGCAGGGAAATTAGATAAAGTTTAATAATAGAGTGGATTCATTTCAATCTATTATTTGGGACTACTATAAATGGATCTTCCGTCAAAGATGACCACCCAAAAACAACCGAACTTTATAAAAAAAGCGTAACATTTCTTCAAAATTATAGTGCCGCAAGCCACCTGCTAAATGATAAGTGTAACGCGGGATTTTTATTATGTGGGCACACTCTAGGCAAGCTAGACCGCGCCATGTTGTTGTTACGCGCGCCCCCTCCGTCCCCCGCCGCCCGCGCACCCCGCGCTCACGCAGGCGAGGCGTCCCGGCCGGCGGGCAGTGCGCACAGAGTACTATAATATAAAAAGGTAAAGAGTGCCCTCTATCGCGACTTTTAACCAAGACATGTTTGAAGCGCCCTCTGCATTTCTGAACAAGAACTACTGATCAATCACACACTCACACACGCACACGTTTACCTACACGCCTATACACACTAATGTAATTGATAATAGATTTATGTGAGCCTTGTATTTCCCAGTACCGAACTATTTTGTTCAAATTTTCTTGCGGAATATTTGTTTTATTATAAAATAAAATCAAATATTCATACCAAGAAAGTAAGAACAAAGTTCGGTACGGGGAAATACGGGCTAAATGCAAAAAAATGGGTTTTAATTAATAAAACGACTAAGTACTTTAAGTTCATTCTCTTTATTTTCTATTTTTATAATTTTTGTGCTTATTATAATAATTAACAGCAGCTAATTTTATTTCATCATCGCCTTCGTATTTTATTTTTCCGGACAAAATCCGATTGACAGACCGACACCAACTGTAAATAATTATATTTAATGTTGTGTCGGTAAACATTTTATAAAGTTCGTCTTTGTGACTGGGACATTTAAATAAATTTGTTATTAGCAAGTCTGCTAACGAAGTGATATTTGACTTTAAAAACAATTTGGGCACGTTTTTTTTCAGAAAAGAAATGGCCATGCTTTGTATTTCTTTAAATAAATATTCAGTTTTTCCACTGGGATAGCAAAGCCAATTCTTTTTTTGGTACTCTTTGGCTGTAATAAAGGAATTGTTTTTATTTGAATTGTTGTCTAATAATTCACTCTTACAATATTTGCAACCTTTGACAACTTTTTTAAGACATTTAGTCAAGACCCAACCACAGACATAGTTGCTTTGACCAGCATCATTTTCATGTTGCTGATCAAAGCAAACTTCATTGTTGAAATGAATTGTGTTTTTTTCTTCAGAAACATTTGGAGTAACTATTTTTTCTTTTAAAAAGAAATCTAAATTTTGAAGGCATTCATTAAAATCTTCCTCGCAATTACCTCTCCCCGAGTGAGGAGAGCTATAATTATTCAAAAGAAGCGCTTTAAACGCTCCTTCAAAACTTACTGTATTAGGCGCTATATTTCTTACTCCATAACTCCTAATGTTTCCAAAGAAATTTTCTAAAGGGTCTTGATTAAAGTTTCTGGTCATCATAGCATCGAGTCTATAATTACAAGACAACACTTGCCAAAGAAGTTCCATACCCTCTATCGTTTTAATCAAATTCGTAACAGACGGCACCACTTTCTCAACCAATCGGACTTTGTTCCCAACAGTAACTTTTTTCATAAATTTAACTGTCTTTAGGACAATTTTGGCTTTTTTCCACAGCTCATGATGAGGCGAGTTACGTTTTACAGGTCCTTTAAAAACTTTGCCATTTGGTATGGAGAAACTGTTCACATTCAGAGAGTCAAACAAATCGTCGATTAGAAGGGTCAAGTCAACTAGTTGTCGGCATTCTATAGGCAGATCGCCCCTTGCAGTCAAATGTTCAGTCACAACAGCAACACTGTGACTGAACAATTGTGTCGCCGACTTAACCCTCATTTTTTTTATTTTTTCAGGATTAATATGCTCTTCTGTGAGCTTATGCAAAAGTCTCAGCTCTCCATACGATTTATCGGCATCATACACCATTTTGAAATAGTCCCACTTTATGATTTTCTCCTCATTATTGGTAACATATCTAAGATCCTTTGTTATTAAGTTGTTTCTAATGCCTTTTATTAGATGAGGAGTGTCATAAAGTGGGACTACGACGTGACCTTTAAAACGCATCACTTCATGACGCCATTCTTTACCTTCGCGTAAATAAATTGCTTTTGTTTCAGTGACCAATTCTGTTATAGCGCTGACATTAACAGCACTTTGGTCACAAACAGTGTTTAAAATTATGAGACCACATTTAAAACATTGTTCGATTACAGCTTTTAATTTTGTTTTTAACTCGATTTTACTTAAGCAATTTGTGAAATAATATGCAATTGGCTGCTTATAATTATTTTTCACTCCCTTCACCATAAAGACCAGCACGTGGTCAGCGAATACTTCCTTAGAGTCCGAAGTAAAACCTTCTAACTTATCTTTTTGGGCTGAATAAAAAATTTGCGGCGTGATTGACATTTCATCAAATATTAGACTACACAGCCTATCTGGGATCTGTTTTTTTAGCAAAGTTTTATTTATTTTTTCAAAAATTATATTATTAATGCCAGGTGCTAATTTAATTTGACTCAGTAGTCTTTTCATGGCTTTGCACGAAGGGAGAGCAAAATATTTATATAACAGCCTGTAGCACTTAGGGCTTTTTTTATATAAAGATAAACTTAGGATTTTCTCCTCAATTGTAAACCGTCTTCCTTTTGGTTTATATTTAGCTTGTTGCTGCATATGTACAAACAACTGAGCTGGTTTAGTCATATGTTGTATGACTTGTTTAAATATGATATTTTGTGACAACTTTTGTGCATTACTCAGTCGTTCCTTATACAGCTGGCCCCTTTTGCGCAAAACACTAATCTCCGTTTGCAGATACTTAATTTTCTTCTGGAATGGTCGTATTAAATTCGATCTGGTGTGGAAGGATCTTCCAGAAGCAACTGAAAATAAACAAATTGACACAATTACCAAATATGGTTCTCAACATTTCGGAGTATTATTAAAGAATTAGTTGAATTCAGTAATAAATTAATAATCATAATTCTGCATAAACATTAAAAGCTTACCATTAGCAGGTCTTTTCAATTTGTCTTCACCTTTTGCATAGTAGTTATGTTCTGCTAACACATGACATGCAGCCACTCGGTTAATTTCACCTGAAAAATATAAAATTGCATAATTTTAATATATTTGCTTCCACAACCAAGCCAACAATCTATCCATCTGTTACAAAACAGTCCATGTATAACTATTGTAATAAAATTACATACCTAATAGATTAGTAGAAGGTTGTGTAGCAGTAAGCTGTGTAGCAGTAGGCTGTGTAGCAGTAGGCTGTGTAGCAGTAGGCTGATCATCATCAGTAGTCTCCACTGGAAGACTTCCAGATACCCCTGAAATATAAATAACAATATTATAATAACTCTGTTGTGGCACTCGCTATAATAGAATAGTTGTATATTTTTATTTTCAAATTAAGTAGTGTCTCCATTCAAATAAGTCAACAATTTATCCATCTGTTATAAAACAGTAATTCATCAATAACTGTTGTAATAAAATTACATACCTGGTACATCAATAGTAGGCTGTATAGCAGGAAGCTGATCATCACCAGTAGTCTCCATCGGAAGACTTCCAGATACCTCTGAAATATAAAAACCAATATTATAATAATTCTGTTTTGGTTCTCACCATTATTAGAAAACTTACAATTACAATGTGCTTAATTATAATCCATAAAAATGACTTAGGAAACAAGAGGACTGCAACATTCAGCCTTAGTGGAGGAATTTATCAAAACTTTGTTTATAATAATAATGTTATAAATATTACATATATGCAACACATACATTTTATTAGAATAGGTTGTAATTAGACATTTCATAAATAAATTTATTTTATACCTAAACCAACAGGAATCGGCAGGAAAGCAGCAGGTTGAACATCACTGGTAACAACAGGCTGTTGAATTCTAGATGTGCCTATAACAAAATAAAAACATATTATGTACACTAATATTAATATGCGAATAACAAACATTTTTTTAGCATGGAAAAAAACCTTATAAAGGTAGGTATAGATTTATTACTTTTTATTTATCAAAAAATATTTACAGACAAATTAAGCTACCTCCTCTTTTAAGAACATTCACATTGATTTGTGAATGTGAATGTCAAAAAATGTGTTGACGTATGTAACATCACTATTACTCATAAAATTATATTTTCAAGAAAAAGCAAACAAGAATACATATTATGAAAATATAATTAATAGACTTTGTTATGTAACAATTATAACAGCAAAGATGGACAGAAGAGGGAACTCACCTGGTAAATGAAGACTTGGTACTGCCAGTGCATTTAGGCGTTTGAAGCGATTTTTTTGTTCAATAGAAAAATGGATGTCACATAACCGCTGCTTCTTATAAAATTCGTAGTCAGATGGTGCTTCTAGCTTTCCTCCAACAAGATTCACCCAAGTTTTAAAACGATCAGGAAACTTGATTGGATTTGGAAAGATGTGCAATGGCACATCTGAAACAAACAAAATTTTTGATTAATACAAGTAGAAAAAGTCTTCTTTCATTATTCATGTGATATTTATAATAAAAGAGTGTCCATGGAGTTGTTGTTGTTGTTGGTCTTCTCCATAGAGATCTACGCTTTGGAATGAGCACCTATGGTACTTTCACAGTTTTTGTCTTGTGACTGCGACTGTAGCACCATAACTATTTTTGTACTTTTTTTTATTTTATGTCTATTGACTATTCAAAGGTGCCTGTAATTGGCTTAAAAATAAATTATTTGATTTGATAACGTCTATAGTAGAAAAATGGATTGCTAAATGTGTTGCTAAGCACAAAGTTTATTCAGATTGTGGATGGCCAAGGAGAGAAAAAATTTAAAAATTGTCTGTCAAAGTCTAAAAACAACTTTTCTTTACTCCCAAACAAAAAATTCGGTTAGTACTAGACGGTACACGTAGTGCCAGCTCGTGAAAAATAACTAGAGGTATCTTACAACTTTGATATATTCGATTGCAATTATTATTAAAACCATGTACCTTAGTAAAAATTATGATGACAGATTGACTAAAACTTAAAATCGAGAACTATGAAACTGTTTTGAAAGGGGGAATCAAAGTTATTGTTGAAAACTGAAATTATATTTATATAAAAAGACTGCCGGTTTTTAACTGATGTAGATATGTATTTACCTGTGCTTTTACATCCGAGTGTACATCGGTGCGGCATTGTTGCTATGATGAGCAGACCACACACAACACAACACAAAAGCGTCCTTAGCGCGAAGTAAAACACAGTTTCTGGAAGATTATCTTGTTACCGAAACGGAGGAGTAAACTCGACTCGACGTTTATAACGAAGATATTATCACAAAAACTAGAATTTACACATAAAACAACCGCAAAACGTAATCAAGCGTGTACGCAGGCTACGGCGACCATTTTACATGTGTCAAATCAGAGGAGAATATAAGGGCAGTGTTGCTATTGTTTCCATAATATTTATTGAATTTAAGATATTGTAAATTAACATCATTAACTGCTTATATGAAGAGTTTAATATATTTTAAAATTAATTTAACTAAAATTAACTAAGTATAAAAATAAAAGATATGACTTATAGAATTTTATTACAGAGACATCTATTGCTGATTAGACAAAACAGAACATAAGTTTCACCGTTCAGGAATGAAGATGGCGCTGCTTCATTTATCGTCAAGCTTGATGTAGGCAACTGTCCCCCCCCTGGCAGTGCGCCCCCGACCACAGATGCGCATGGTCACGCGTGATTTGCTATCCTCCGCGACTCGAGTCGCGAGATTGTTCTGGAAGTTCTTGTTTTATTCTAGTTAAAGTTGTTCTCCTGTGTATGTACAAACTGTGTGTCGTCAAATAAACGATTTATACATACCTACAAAGACTTTGACTGTTAAACTGGCGCCCAAACTAGTGGCACGGACCGTTAAATCCGTTACAGTGTTTAAACACGTGGCGTACTCGTCTTAAAAGTACGAGTTGGTACGGACACTTGATCTTACCGTTATCACCACCGAGGTGAAGATGCCGACAACGAGGGGAGAAGCGCTCCGTCAACGACGAGAAGATGAAGAAGACGTCACGTTCACTGAAGCAGAGGAGAGCGTTGTCGAGCGCGGACACGTGGACGAAACCACTCGCACCGGCTCGAAGTCCACACAACAACCAGCTCCTCAGATTTCTCCAGACTTTCTATCTACGTTGATAGAAACAATAACGCGAGCGCAAGTAGAAGCTAACAGAAGTCTCATAAATTCGCTGATGTCAGCCAACGGCGACTTCAGGGCTTCCACCCCAGTCGGGGCCCCTCCTACACACAACGCGAGCAGCGCCGGCGGAAGTACTTCTGCCGCGGCCGCGCCGAGCGTCGACGCAAACCTGATGAAGTGCACGGCGAGGTTCGACGGGTCCTCCCAGGACGCCGAGGTCCTGGAAGCGTTCCTAGACGCCGTCGAAGTCTTCAAGGAGTGCGCTGCCGTTAGTGACGAGCACGCCCTCCGCGGGTTGCCGATGTTGCTAGAAGGGGAAGCGGCGGTATGGTGGCGCGGCGTCAAAGCGTCAGTGAGCACGTGGGCAGACGCAATCGCGCGCCTTCGCGCTACCTACGGCGTGGCGCAGCCCGCGCATCAAGTTCTACGGCAGATCTTCGCTACAGAACAGAGAGATGAAGAACGTGCGGAATCGTTTTTGTGCAAAGTGCGAGCACTAATTGCTCAGTTGCCGTATTCGCTCGATGAAGAGGTGCAAGTGGACATTTGTTACGGGTTACTGCACCGACGCGTAGTGAAAAGAGTGCCGCGTGATTGTGTACGTAGCCTAGATGAGTTATTATGTAAGACTAGGATTGCGGAGGATACATACAAGGCGCTTAAGGTAACCAATTTTGTTGATAATAATAATACGACGCATCAAACCAAAACATCCGCGGCGACTACCACCGACCGCAATCTCACGCAATCGAGTTCGAGTACTACGAGTGAGAAGGCGTCGCGTAACAACAACAAAAGTAGGCCCCGCTGTAGTTATTGCAAGTTTTTTGGGCATATTAGTGACGAATGTCGTAATCGTGAGAAGGCGACCACTAGTAAAAATACCGATACTAAGTCTAAAGAGATTCGTTGTTATGGTTGTGGTAAACAAGGCGTCGTGAGGTCGAAATGTGAGGTTTGTGCGAAAACGTCGAAACCAGATGAGAAAACATCTGTCAACAATGTTGATTTAGATTTTTGTGGTAATGATGACAGTAGTAACACTAGTACGAGTGATACCGCTTCATGCGTTCGAATAGCGAACATGAGTGCACGCGAACATCACCCGATGGTGAATATTAATGTTATGGGCCGTAACGGCGTGGCGATTGTAGATACCGGCGCTACGCACAGCATTGCGAGCCCTTTATTGCACCGACTCTTAGCAGATTCAGGGGTCGGTTTCACCGAGACTAAACGTCTCGTGCGCTTGGCTGACGGTACACAGGGGTGGAGAGACCTGTTATCAGCCGAGATAGAAATTAATATTAAAGATCGTAAGATAAAGTGCGACTTTTTAATATTGCCCGGAAGCGATAATAGGACCCTACTAGGTGTAGATTTTTTGACTCGGGCCGGCATGGTATTAGACGTCGCCCGACGCACTTGGTCATTTTCGGATAGTCCGGAACAATGTTATGATTTTGTGTACACGTACTCGCTTGACTCCACTGATGCGGACCTGTTTAGTACTTCATCTACTGAGTTATCGTTGCGCTCAGACGAAGGGTGTAAATTAAACCCCGAGCAGCGCGATACATTAAACGCCTTTATCGGACAACGCGCGCTGCAGTTCGCGCGCGAAGGACCGGCGACTGATTTCGCCACGCACCGAATAAAGGTAAGTCCACAACAGGAACCGATAGCTTGCCCACCTTATAGGATGTCACAGGTAAAAAAAGAGGCCTTGCAGAAGGAGATCGATAAGCTGCTACGAGATGACGTCATAGAAGAATGCGAATCTCCGTGGGCGTCCAATGTCGTTCTCGTGACTAAGAAGGACGGGAGTTTAAGGCTGTGTATAGACTACAGAAAACTTAATGCGGTGACCGAGCCAGACCGGTACCCCTTACCACGCATCGAGGACATACTGCACGCGGCCAAGACCAGTGAGTATATGACCACCCTCGACCTGCGCTCAGGCTACCATCAGGTGAGCGTCTGCCCAGAGGACCAAGACAAAACTGCGTTTACGTCACCTCTTGGTACCTTTAGATTTAAGCGGATGCCGATGGGACTGAGGAACTCGGGAGCCACTTTTCAGAGGATGATGGACCGATTCCGTTCCAACCTAAAGGGAGTGGAACTCCTTACGTACCTTGATGATCTAATTTTGCTATCACCAGGGCCTTTCGAGAAGCACCTGGCTGACCTGGAGGCAGTCTTCGAACGACTAGCCATGTTTAAGTTGCGAGTGAATAGGGACAAGAGTTTTTTTGCGAGGGAATCTGTCAAATTCCTAGGCCACGTCATCGTGCCAGGCGGAATCCAGGTGGATCCAGACAAGACAGCAGCCGTTGACAATATGGCCGCCCCTCAGAACATAAAACACTTGAAGTGCTTCTTACAGACGTCGAGTTGGTACCGACGCTTTATTAATAATTATGCCGAAGTCGCAAGACCCCTGACTAACCTCCTGAAGAAGTCGAGTGTTTGGCGATGGGACGACGAGCAACAGAAGGCTTTTGAACGCATCAAGTCTCTCCTCGTATCCGCTCCCATCCTCCGTCAGGCAGATGAGTCGAAACCATTCATCCTTTGCACTGACAGCAGCGCTTATTGCCTTGGGGCTGTTCTTATGCAGGGGGAGGGTCACGACGAGAGGCCCATTGAATATGCGAGTCGACTACTCACCAGCGCCGAGAGGAACTACTCCACGACGGAACGGGAGGCACTCGCCGTCGTGTGGGCACTCGGTAAGTTCCGTGGTTATGTAGAGACTGCGAAGGTCACGGTCAGAACGGACCACCAACCCTTGCGATGGCTGATGAGCCAAAGATCACCTAGTGGCCGGTTGGCCAGGTGGGCTCTTACCTTGCAAGAGTTCGACCTCAGCATCGAATACACTCCCGGTCGCTCGAACGTGGTCGCTGATACGTTGTCGCGACCCGTTTGCGCTGACCAGAATGAGTGTGACCTTTGCATGACGGTCATTGACATGCCGAAGAGGGGCAGCGGTGAGATCCGCAGTAACCAGATGCTAGATCCAGAAGTTAGGAAAATTATTGAGGACATGGAGTCCGACGAACCCTCTAGGGGGAGACCGTGGTCCGACCGCGGTTACACTATTTCCGATGGTATACTCTACAGGTACAGTTTAGAGTCAGAAGATGGAGAGGACTGCTGCTTAGTCGTGCCCGAACATGAACGCAGGCAGGTCATGGCTGACCTCCACGACGCGCCGACTGCCGGCCATTTCGGCGTGGAGCGCACGTTAAGCCGCGTTCGTGCAAGATATTATTGGCCTGGCATGCGCACGTTCGTCATGAACTACATAAAGGAGTGCGTACCTTGCCAGAGATATAAAGCCGACAATCGCAAACCGGCAGGTCTGCTGCAAACTCCTGCTGTGTCGAGACGGTTCGAGGTAGTTTCCGTAGACCTGTTTGGTCCGCTTGTCGAGACGCCCAGGAAGAACAGGTGGGTACTTATCGTACAGGATGTTTGCTCACGCTGGGTGGAATTGTTTCCTTTAGAGAATGCCACCAGCGTAGAATGCGCTCAGACTCTCGCGAATGAAGTTTTTCTCAGGTATGGAGTACCACGCCGCCTCATTAGTGACAATGGCGTGCAATTCGTGAGCGAGGTAATGCAACAAGTCTGCCATGTTCTAGGCATCAGTCAGTCTCTCACGCCTTATTACCATCCTGAGGCCAATCCTATAGAAAGGAAGAACCGGGACCTCAAACCTCAACTGGCCATACTCGTCGGTCAAGATCATACCGCGTGGGATATGCATCTCGCAGCGATCAGGTTTGCTATGAACTCCGCGATTACCAGTAGCACAGGGTTTTCGCCGGCACAACTCACTTTCGGAAGAGAGTTACGAGCTCCTTCCGACTCTGCTATAGACATGAGGGCTATCGTAGAAAACGATAACTTCGTACCCAGCATTACGCCTTACTTGAAAAGGATGGCTGCAACACTGGACGAGGCTAGGGACACCCACGAGAAAGCACAGGCAGTTCAGAAAGAAAACGCTGACCAGAGAAGAAGGCCAGCGCCTGAACACAAGGTAGGTGACCTAGTCCTCTTAAAAACGCAGGGACCTAACGACGCAAGTCGCGGACAGACCGCAAAGTTTATCCCACGTCGTGACGGCCCATACCGAATCGGGAAGATTATCAGCCCAACCACATACGAGCTAGAGAACGTACAAACTGGTGGTAACGTAGGCAAATATCACGTTTCGCACCTCACGCCCTTCACCGGACAAGTAGAACCTCCTGTCCGAGCCAAACGCAAACGTGGCAGGCCGCGTAGGTATTTAGACTAGCCCAACTGTGGGGACATTTAGTTAGGCTAGAGGGGGAGGATGTAACGCGGGATTTTTATTATGTGGGCACACTCTAGGCAAGCTAGACCGCGCCATGTTGTTGTTACGCGCGCCCCCTCCGTCCCCCGCCGCCCGCGCACCCCGCGCTCACGCAGGCGAGGCGTCCCGGCCGGCGGGCAGTGCGCCCCCGACCACAGATGCGCATGGTCACGCGTGATTTGCTATCCTCCGCGACTCGAGTCGCGAGATTGTTCTGGAAGTTCTTGTTTTATTCTAGTTAAAGTTGTTCTCCTGTGTATGTACAAACTGTGTGTCGTCAAATAAACGATTTATACATACCTACAAAGACTTTGACTGTTAAATAAGTATTTTTATAACGCAAACATGTAGCTGCATATTTCAATTATAAATAGTTAATTTAAAATATCACTATCGTTTAAAAGTATTTAAAGGAAACATTCTTAACCACTACGAACACATGAGCAAAAACATTAATTATTAAAAATACATAATAAACTGAAAGACCCCGTCTGTAATCTTTCTTATTTACACCCTTTTCTATTGCGTGAGCATAAGTCTATAGGAAGAACATAATTATGAAAATCACCAAGGGTATGTGAAACTGTCGCTATATTCTAGCTGCTCCTAATAATATATTGTCTGCGCACACCGAAGCCTAATATCCGCGCAGCGTTCTGGGCAATTGTTATAATCTGACCATGAATTAAATATATACATAATTACAAATTTTCAAAATATTAAGCAGATAAATAGAATTACAATAATATCTTTCACTTGCCTGACTACCTAGTTACCTACCCAACTTCGTACGTCTTTTCCCAACCAATACTTTTCCAGAAGTAATAAAAAGTCGTATGTGAATGATGTGATGTGACCACTTTTAAATAGTGTACTGTACATTGTATATGTAGTATAAATAAGGCTATAAAACCTATTGCTATTAGGTAGGTATATGACTTTAGAATTTATTTTAAAGTTGTCCGACTACGCGTTTTATTATAAAAGCTATTTCTGTACGGTTTATTCTAAAGGGCGGCTCCACACGGGGGTGTGACGCATCTAAGCGCAACACTCGTTTGGCATAATAGATCGCGAGTAACATACTAAGACCGAATCCACTTCTTTATACTAGAGTAGGTACTAGACTGAGAGTTCTCAGGAAACCTCCACTACTACTATTCAGAGTTTTTTTTTGGACCAGAGGCATTATCACAAGTTCCGTATTTTCCGCGGTAATTACGGCGTTTATTGTATGGAAAATGAAAAAGCGCCTCTAGTGTATGAAAGAGGAACAATTTTTTTTCCGACTTACTAACGTGAAAGTTGCTGTTTACTTTAGGTCACAAAAATGTAAACATGCTAGAGTCTCTGATCTGCCAAGCCTGATATCAGATTGGAACACTGCTAGTCGATAGAGAAGCCTTTTTACCGACTTCATTTATCCATTAATTTAATCGCATTGCTTCAAAATTTAGATCCTCGAAACGGATGTTGAACTGGAACTTTCGGTCGAGACATCTAGTACTCTACGTCCACAGATTGGACACTTTCTGATAGAAATAAAAGTAGTAAGGCTAGGCTACATTTGTCACTATGACATGATACATCAACCCCTATCGCCAAATGGAGCCGCCGCTAGCCGACTATTTGTTTATGCTATCGACATTTGGTTCAAATTCCCAATTCATTTGACTATTATTAATAAATCACTACCTAACGAATTACAAAAATACAACAAGTCTATATTTTGTTATCAGAAAAGAATATATCACACTCGAGGTGCTGCCTATAACTTTCGATCACTGACAAAAAGCTCTACTGTTGTTTTTTTTGTAAGTCAGCTTCCAAAAAATGGTTAGAAAAGTGGGAAATAAAAGGAACTATACTTTCGAAACTCGGTTGTCTTTGATTTGTTTCTTGTTGAAACTTGAGATATTAACCAGGTTTCTGATATTTCATTGAGCAGTATAATTTATGTATTTTTTATTTGCAAGCAGGCACTGTTAAGTTTCTTTTACTTTAAGCATTTATTGTGTTAAGAGGCTGCTCACATAATTTGGGTGGTTGACCAAAAATACGTACTTTTCCAAGTCCTCGATATTTGTTTTAAAAGGGTAATCGCATAATATTTCAATGAAAAATCATAAATCTGACTTTGTTTTAGTTCGTAGATTGATTAGAATTTTGTTATAATAGTTAATATTAGAAGAAATAGCAATTTTCCGACAGCCAATTTCAAGCAAACGTTAAACATTAGGTTTTCTCCTGCCATTTGTATCAAAATGGTAACACGAAAAAATCTAAAAAAAATATGTATGTACTGGTCATACAGTCTTCAAGGTTGCAGATTGATTAGAATATTGAAATAAAAATTGAATTGACGCAAAAAAAACAATATTCGAAAGCAATATTGATCTAAAATGTGTGCATTTTAAACATTGTTTTAATGACAAAATAAGAAAGAAAAGAACAAAAAAAGTAAAGCACACTATAGTATAAAACTTTACCTTTACTTTACATTTTTTTTAAATTTTTTCACCTTCACATTTTTTTATTACAAAATTCTAAAATAATGCTTTATTAGTTGATGTACGTCGCGCGTACGGCCAGTAGCGCCCGAGGGCTTCTAGAGGACGGACCTATGTTGCTCGCGGCCCCGCGCGCCTTAGTGTGCGTTACGTAGTTTTAACAGATAATCCAGAGGTCGTCAGCAGTTTTAATTTAAGTATTCTTTGTACTTATGATATAATTGTAGTCATGTTCTATGTTTTAAAGGTAAGTTTTGTACAATCTAAAAATAGAGTTTATTCGTAATAGTTATTTATGCAACTATTGTTTATGAGTGTTTTAATACCTAATTATAACAGTTGCATACAAGACTTTATCTAGGTAGGTAGGTAGGTCCTGAGTGGAGCGAACCTGCGAGACCGAGTTGAGCGAACCTGCGAGACCGAGTTGAGCGAACCTGCGAGACCGAGTTGAGCGAAGGGTAGGTGGCGAGCGAAGCGAGAATTTTATCATGGGAGTCGTTTTCATGGTTTTCGAGGATGCTAAAGCCGATAGTGAGGTCAAAATCAAAATCAAAATCCAAGATGGCGGCTGCGATAATTTTCGAATTGTTCATCATGGGAGTCGTTTTCATGGTTTTCGAGGATGCTAAAGCCGATGGTGAGGTCAAAATCAAAATCCAAGATGGCGACAGCAAAAAATTCAAAGATATCATCATGGATGAAGTTTTCATGGTTTTCGAGGGTAATAAAGCTGATAGTGAAGTCAAAATCAAAATCCAAGATGGCGACTGCGATCATTTTCGAATTGTTCATCATGGGAGTCGTTTTCATGGTTTTCGAGGATGCTAAAGCCGATATTGAGGTCAAAATCAAAATCAAAGATGGCGACAGCAAAAAATTCAAAGATATCATCATGGATGTCGTTTTCATGGTTTTCGAGGGTAATAAAGATGATAGTGAAGTCAAAATCAAAATCCAAGATGGCGGCTGCGATAATTTTCGAATTGTTCATCATGGGAGTCGTTTTCATGGTTTTCGAGGATGCTAAAGCCGATGGTGAGGTCAAAATCAAAATCCAAGATGGCGACAGCAAAAAATTCAAAGATATCATCATGGATGTCGTTTTCATGGTTTTCGAGGGTAATAAAGCTGATAGTGAAGTCAAAATCAAAATCCAAGATGGCGACTGCGATCATTTTCGAATTGTTCATCATGGGAGTCGTTTTCATGGTTTTCGAGGATGCTAAAGCCGATAGTGGGGTCAAAATCAAAATCAAAGATGGCGACGGCAAAAAATTCAAAGATATCATCATGGATGTCGTTTTCATGGTTTTCGAGGGTAATAAAGATGATAGTGAAGTCAAAATCAAAATCCAAGATGGCGGCTGCGATCATTTTCAAATTGTTCATCATGGGAGTCATTTTCATGGTTTTCGAGGATGCTAAAGCCGATGGTGAGGTCAAAATCAAAATCCAAGATGGCGACAGCAAAAAATTCAAAGATATCATCATGGATGTCGTTTTCATGGTTTTCGAGGGTGATAAAGCTGATAGTGAAGTCAAAATAAAAATCCAAGATGGCGACTGCGATCATTTTCGAATTGTTCATGGGATTCGTTTTCATGGTTTTCGAGGATGCTAAAGCCGATAGTGAGGTCAAAATCAAAATCCAAGATGGCGACAGCAAAAAATTCAAAGATATCATCATGGATGTCGTTTTCATGGTTTTCGAGGGTAATAAAGATGATAGTGAAGTCAAAATCAAAATCCAAGATGGCGGCTGCGATCATTTTCGAATTGTTCATCATGGGAGTCGTTTTCATGGTTTTCGAGGATGCTAAAGCCGATGGTAAGGTTAAAATCTAAATCCAAGATGGCGGCTGCGATAATTTTTGAATTGTTCATCATGGGAGTCGTTTTCATGGTTGTCGAGGATGCTAAAGCCGGTAGTGAGGTCAAAATCAAAATCCAAGATGGCGACTTCAAAAAATCATGTTTTTTATATTGGATGCCGTTTTCATGGTTTTCGAGGGTGCTTAAGCCGATAGTGAAGTCTAAATCAGAATCTAAGATGGCGGCTGCGATCATTTTTGAATTGTTCATCATGGGAGTCGTTTTAATAGTTTTCGAGGATGCTAAAGCCGATAGTAAGGTCAGAATCTAAAATAGCGACTGCAAAAAATTCTAAGTAAGAAATACTTTCCAAAACACGACCCCGCGAGCTGCTTGCAGCTCGCGCAACGCGCACATACTAGTTGTATTATAAAATTAAAATTATTGCTATTTTATGTTTTTACAAAATACATATATTACTAAAAATATATTTCATGTTTTTCTTAAATACGAGTACCTACACCAGGAGGCCAATCGCGCTAATTTAAAACGTCTGCAAACGTATACGATAACGTTATGGTTCGATTGCGACAGTGGTTAGGTTTCGATTCAGCTGTTCTGATTTTGGTATTGCGTTGTAAGTTCAAACGCTAACCAAAGTTGGATCGTATTCATGAATTTCTCCAATAAATCTATGTAGTCGTACATGGTAATGTTGTTATTTTTGCAAGATTTTCACTAAGAATCACTTCACAACAATGACAAAACACTCCAACGATGCAATAACGATCCTAAAAATGTAGCTTCCCATCAACTTTACGTTTGACAGTGGTTACGTTCCAGCTACGATCGCGGTGCGTCTCAACTTGCTGTCAAAATTTTAGCGCGATACGAAACTGTCAAAAAGTTGTGTTATGTTAGCTGTTCAATTGCGATTTCGTTGAAAAGAAAATAGCGCGATTGGGCTCCAGCTAACTCGGCGAATAAATCTACCTGCCCACCTATCCAACTTACTCTACCTATCCGACTAGTGTACTAACTACCTACCTGCCTATTATACCTTACCCTACTACCCACCCTATCAAAATTATCTTCCCTACCTATCTACCGTACCTACATACCCCACAAAAAAATCATCGAAATTAGTCAATCCGTTTTCGAGATATCATTAAAAATCCGTTTCATATTAAATGTACGTATGAAAAACGGTATCCCTTTTCGTCACCTAAAATTATTTGTCCGAAAATCATTATCCATAACACGTTTGCTATAAAATTCAGTAACCATAATAATCAAAAGTTCTAAATATTGTTTTACATAATTATTTTCACTTCTAAAGCTGTTCTGGCATAATATCTAGTATCATAATAATTGAATCTCCTAATTTTGTATGAAATAAATTCATATGTCCTAATCATTGTATTACATAAAGTGTATTATTCTGAATGTTCAATTAGGTATAGTAAAACTGATATTTCATTAAATTGCTTAGAAACCGAAGATCTTGGGATCCAAGAGCGAGCGAAGCGAGCTCGGGACTTGTGGGCACCCCGACACGGACAGGTTAGGTTCGAAGGGGATGGCGGGGTCTGAAAGACCCCGCCATCCCCTTCGTGTTAGGTTAATTTAAACCTTGCACGCAGAAATAGGAGCCCCGCGAAGCGGGGCTCCGTCGATTTTGCTTATTGGGTGGTAATCAATAACAAAACAAACTTTAGGACTTATGTATTTTATGGCAATCGGTTTTATGTATTTTGTATATTATAGATTGTTATATTTATGACAAACAAATTTAGAACATACAGTATTTAGGAATTTCAATGTTATGGCATTTGAAATTATGTGGTATTAAGTTCGGGCAAGTTATTATTCAGACAAATGATGATTAGGACAAAAAAAATTATGTCACATTAGATTATGTATAAAAAAGTTAGGTCACACAATAGAGAACCATGAAAAACATTTTTATCGTCAATATTTCCGATAAGTATTCTGCTTCTCGGGACGGAGAAAAATCCAACAAATCAAAGATTATGAAAATCGATCCAGCCGTTTTTGAGCTAAAAATGGTTTGGAATTAAAATATTATATATAAAATATATGCTTCCGCCCGCGGTTTGGCCCGCGTGGATGTCGATAAAGTTATAGACCATATCCACTGATACTGTATCTTTATGCAGGTGTAAGAATTTTTAAAATCGGTCATATCATTTTTGAGTTTATCCATTACAAACATACAAATATACGAACATACAAATCTTTTCTCTTTCTAATATTAGTAAGGAATAGCTGCACCCCGCGGTGTCACCCGCATAGATCATGATCTCGTGGGAATATCGGGAGAAAAGGTATCCTATGTCCTCGTTAGGACTCATTTGATGATTTTAACAAGCTAAAAAAAATCCCGTTCAGCTGTTTTAACGTAAAAGTATAATAAATAAACAAAATCACTTTCGCATTTATAATAAGTTAGGAGAGGTATAAATATATTACCTTTATGCTGCAAGTTTCACTGTCTTATAATATTTGTATTTCTTTATCATAATAACACGTTCCATATCTTGTATTTTTTCTCAATACAATTACAAGTAAACCTTAGTGAGCCGTGTTACGCGCCCCTGCCTCTGTACGTGTGTGTATCAAGAAGGGTGCACCACGCACACAGGCGCACTCACCGCCAGTCGCCGCTACTTTTCGAGTTACTCAATTTTGCGATAACGCTCTTAAGGCAATATTCATTACTCGTTATAAGATGGTTGGCTAGTACTTTGTATAAATATTCATTTTTATTGTAAATAATGCCTATATCAAATTTAAGGGTATGGATTATATACATATTATATTATTAAAGTAAACATCCATTTATACATCACAAGGACTTGGGTCAAATGGAATCTTTCCACGGGTATGTGTTGCATATTCTAAGACATTTCGAGGTGACTTTGTTCCAGTCTGCTTATATTATTTCCATGGTACTAATACTATAGATTAATCGAGTAACCTACTGAATCCGTATGTTTATGTAAAATATATGTATACATGATGTGCTTGAAAGCTCTGATCAAACTGAAACACTGCGCGTCTGAGTCGAAATTCGCTTACTTTGATTGTATTAACTTTATGAGGCTTATCTGGTGTGAGCACACGACTGTCACCCTCGCCTTCAAAAAAATCGACGTGGATTGTTGTATTCACGTATCCTTCCCGTGTGAGTTTAGCCTCAGTGGGACCAAAGCTTAATAATTCCTCCCCTAAGTCAGAAGTACTTTATTGATTGCACCGGATCAGCATTTTAGTTTTCTTTAGAGCATCTGAATCTAACAGACTATTAATACTCTTAAAATTTCTTAAATACATAAGATAATAGTTTAGTAATTAAAGACGTTTCTTTATAAGAAAAAAAAAAACATATTTTCATGTATTTTGGTGATCCTTGGCATAAAACGTCTGCATAATTATTTGGCATAACGTTTCTGCAAAAATTGAATTCGCATCACAATCATTTGGTATCATTTGATTTGGCATAATCGAAGTTACATTTTTTTAAGGATAATATTTATGTGTATTAAAATAAGGAGCCATTGGCACGAGTGGGGCGGACTCGAAGCTTGGGGGTACACAAATTGGATGGGATAACAGAACGGCAGCCATCACCAACCTGTAAGGTTATTTTAGACCCTGCAGTAAGAAATACTAGGTACACGCAATGGGCCGCAGTCAAGCTGTCCTATTATGCTTTTAAAAATATTCATGATTATTATGCCAACAGTAGTTATGGCAATAAACATTATGACAAAACATTTATGCGTAATGATTATTACGCAGAATTTCATTATGCAAATTATGACAAAATATTTTATGCTTGAGATTAGGAAAACATATTTTTTTAGAAACCACTTAATATGTAACTCTATAAACATTTAGATTTCAAAATAGAAAATGGAAATGCTCTTTTATAAATTCTAGCAAACTTACAAAGTTCTATGGATCTAGTTATCTGTCTTAGTATTAGGTTTTTTGGATGTTTTTTTATTTGTGATCGAAATAATAGCAACAACTCTAAAGTTATAATGAGCTTGTTTGGTACTCAAATATTAATGACAATAATTGAAGTATCAAATACATACTTGTAATGTAACGTTACAGATTCAAGCAATTCATCAGTGAGGGAGGAAAATCGAGAATCATTGTGATGATACAAAACTAGTTTACATCAGTGAAGGAGAGCACTACAATGCTGAGCATTACAATGCGCACCTTGTATCAAATCTATACTAAATGTACGCGAATGCTCGTCAGATGGGGAGGTAATATTGTAATCAGAGGCGTAGCTACCGCCGTATCAATCATACGGGCCCCCCAAGTGTCAAGTGCCCCCGATGCGACGATTGGCTTAAAAATAAAAACATATTATGTTGCTCTGAAATAAAATCTTATCGCGGCCATAAAGTTCCAATTATCGAACTCCTAACATAGCTCAATTTTCAAAAAGGCTATATATGTAGTTGTCATAAATAAGTTATGATCAGTCGATCTGCATTCCCAATTTTCTAGCTCTCTTCAAAATTCTCTTAATGATATCAGTATCAGCATTAGTTACACGAGTCAGTGCTATTGTCTTTATTCTGCAAAACTTTACACTTAGATTAGAAGGGCCCCAAAACAAGTTTTGAAACGGGGCCTCCTTCTGGCCTAGCTACGCCACTGATTGTAATGTAATGCACAACGTCGAATCAATAATGTTACACTACACGCGAATGCTCCCGGTGAGGGAGCGCCTTTATACAAACATCATTAGTAATGATAGAATGCACAGACTTATGTGCCCATGCTGTATACTCTAGGTCCTAACACTATGTCCTCACCATAGGCCATAATGCACATACATACGTTTTTTTTTTAATATATTATTTTGTTCAAGCATGATTCTTTACATTATTCAAAAATACAATCTTTATGTTTTTGAATGCTTATCCTTACTATTTGGTTAGTGATTATAAAAGTACACCTACATTATAACACAACCGTGAAAACCGTGAGAAGGTCTTGTATATTTTATACTGTTCCTATATTATTTAAAATTGTAATATTTATATATTCTGTTAAAATACTGTTTTAATTTAAAGAGCCTAATACATACGCTGAAATTATTTGTGAATAATTTTATGTTACTGTTAATGTGTTCACATTATTTTGCTGTAGCGATAAAAAATAATTGGCTTCTGATGAGTGTGTGCAGATAACTGACACATCAACCAACTCTGATGGATAAGGTTATGGATTACATATATCTATGGATTACATAATTTACTAATATCAACACATCAACAGTAACACGATGGTATTGGTTAATATTAACTAATCTACATCAATTATTATAAAATTCTCAACTGTACAATTAACACATCAAATCAACTTCAAAGGAACATTTACACTACACTTTACCTATAATTAACATTAAACACTATTATTATTGCATCATTATGATTACAACTTCATTATTTAGTAAATGTATTATGTAAGCTAGAATTCACATACAACATCAACTCCTCTGTGGTCATATTAGAAGTTTAGATGAAACCTTACGGGAGGAGAGATCGAGCAGGGTCAGATTTAGTGAGTAGCACGCCGCCGAGCAGCGCGAGAGCCGCGGCGGCCGCCAGGCGTCACGCGCGCGGCCGGGCGGCCGGGCCGGGCGCGCGCGCCAGGGCGCACCGTCATTGTGTCGGCTTCAGAGCTGCCATCTTACGACCGCGCGCCCGCGCCTCCTGCCGCGAAGTCGTGTACTCGAACCACAACACGTTAGGTATCAGTGTTGTATCTCTTATCATCAATATCTCACATAGTTTCCTGAAAGATACCAACATGATTGTTTTAAATAATAATCCATGTTATTATTTAAAGTGATGACTTCACTTCAGGACAAGGTTTATTACTATTGGTCACAAGACTTATTCCATCACTATGACCATGGAACATAAAGGGCTATTGAAGGACACCATGGATTTTAGTCAGTACAAGTCTGACAGTAGGGGTGGGAGTACTCATTTGATGATTTTACCACATAAAAAAAAAAAGTTAATACTATTATGGTTTTATAATACTTACAGTGATACAAGCTGTGGGAATAGTGGAGTGAAAACCCTATGAACTATTGCAAACCAAATGGTTGCAAAAATGAATCCAACTATGCCTCCTACTACAACTTGGGATGTAGTGTGGTAGTGTAGATACACCCTTGCAATGCTCACGAGCAATGACAAGAACATACAGCCGCCTACAATGATTACTCTCCATAATGCTGATATTATACTGTTATTATTTATATGATGTAATCTGAAAACAAAAAATCCTTTAGTAAGTTTAGTTAATCATGGACAATTGGACATTGTTGAATATAGTTTATGATAGGGATCTTACAAAATATTCTTTTAAAACTGGCACTGGTTTCTTTTTTGAAACAGCTTTTTATATCCAGGTTTTATCTTTTTCTATACCTAAAGATGTAGAAATATCAGAATGTAAGAGGAAAAGTGTGTCAACTCACCTGATTAAAACAAAATATAGAACATAAGTACTAAAGAACCAAATAAATTGAGCATGTGATGAGGGCATCCCATATTCATTATACAAGTTCCCTCTTGAGAGTGGTCTGGCTTCACATACTATGTGTTTTAGTATAATATTCAATACTTCATTCACCAAAGTGCCAGTGAAAAATGTTATCTGAAATATAAATATTAAAAGTATTTTATGTGAATAAAAGAAAAAGATGACTAATGTGCGTTGGTTTTATTAATTTAACATTATGACTAATCTTTCGTCACTATGGGAATCCTTCGTTGAATTAAACACTTCTTGATTATTATTTGTTATTCATATTTACTTTCACTGCGTATACATAATAGTTCTTTATAAAAATAAAGACACATTTATAAAAAACATAATAAAATATCACTCAACCATTTCGTACAATTTACTTCGATCACATCAAGAATATTTTTTACACAGTGACAAAACACTTCTCTTTTTTTTCAAATTCAAAAACAACGGAACACATCAAAATAAGAAACCATAGATTATATTGCCAGTAATAAACTTATAAAATTCCTTAATAAAACCTAACCTTCAACATCCCCTCTGAATTTTATATTTAAAACAATTAGGACAACATACAGAAAACAAACTTATAACTAACTCCCATCAACTCATTTAAAAACCCAACTTAATTAAACCCACCCAACTTAATTAAAAACTACAAACAAACTTTGAATTAATTAATCTAAAAACCTTACATCACTAACTTACAACAAAATTTCAAATTAACTCCCAAACAACCTTATCTCCTAATAAATCTTCAAACACAACACATAACTCTTCACATTAAAGAATGTCCTTTATTTATCACTCACTAAGCATTGTCTTAATCTCAAGAACTTTGTTCTGTCCAGTGGTTTAGTTAAAATATCAGCCAAATTATTTTTAGTAGAACAGTATTTAATTTCTAACAAATTTTTATCTATCTTCTCCTTAATAAAATGATATTTAACATCAATATGTTTGCTCCTTCTATTTAAAATTCCATTCTTAATCAATACTATAGCAGATTGATTATCAACAAACAACTGTGTTTTCGGCAATTTATTAGTCAATTCGTAGATCAGAGTCTGAATGTACAGCAGGTCTTTTATACATTCGGCTGCAGAAATGTATTCAGCCTCAGTACTCGAAAGAGCAGTGACTGACTGCTTGCGTGAGCACCAATGTATAGGGCCACCACCATAAAATATTACAAAGCCAGTCGTACTTTTTCTAGTGTCAGGATCACCTGCGAAGTCTGCATCACAGTATGCTTTTAGACTCATATCGTTCCCACGAACATACTGTATACCACTACTAATTGAGTTTTTAATGTACCTAAAAATATTCTTAATATTTCCAAAATCATTCAAATTCGGATTTTCTTGATGTCTACTGCAATAACCTACATGAAACGATAAATCCAATCTTGTTTTATTAACTAAATATAATAAAGAACCAATTAACTGACGATATTTATGTACATCATCAACTCCACCTTTCCCCTCTTGATGTACATCGACTAAAATATCAGGATGACAACTGTCCTTTAAGTTTTCAAATTTAAACTTTTCTAAAATTTGTTTAATATAACTTTCTTGATAAATCTTAATATAGTTTTGCTCTACTTTAACATCAAACCCTATAAACTTTTCAGTTTTATCAAATTTACGCATGTCAAATTCAGTTTCTAATTTATTAATAATTTTATTTAACTCAGTTTCGTTTTCACCAATTAAAATTCCATCATCAACATAAATAGCCAAATAAATTCCTTTATCTTTATTTACAAACACACATGGATCAGATTTCAATTGAAAGAAACCTAATTTCTTCAAAAACTCCGTCAATCTTTTATTCCACATAAGTGGTGCTTGTTTTAATCCATAAAGACTTTTCTTTAATCTACAAACTTTAGTTTCTTTATCTTTAATATCATATCCTAAAGGTATTTCCATAAAAATTTCTTCATCTAACTCTCCATATAAAAATGCTGTCTTCACATCAAATTGTTTTATTTTCAAACCTTTTTGTGCTGCAATAGCCAACAAAAATCTAACACTAGTAGTATTAACCACTGGACTATATGTCTCTTTATAATCAACATTATGCTTTTGAAGAAAACCTCTTGCCACTAATCTCGCTTTATATCTTCCACCAGGCTTTATTGTAAATATCCATTTATTTGAGATTATCTTTCTATTCTTTGCTTCACTCCTGTTTACAATTTCCCAGGTCTTGTTTTTCTCCAATGAATCTTTCTCCTCCTTCATTGCTTTACACCATAAATCTTTATCAAAACTATTAAAAACATCTGTATACGTTAAAAATGAAGTCTCTAAATCATAATCTTTCAGCCATGCTGGCAATCTTCTCTCTCGATTTGGTAAAATTCTCCGTTCCACGTTAACTGCTTCAACTGCATCTTCAAACTCATCACTAGTCTCAAGCTCAACTCCTGTGTCATTTCTACCTTCCCCTCTCAAAATATTATTATCTTCAACATCAACTCCAACTCCAGTGTCTTCAACACTAACTCCAACATCTTCAACACTATCTTCAAAATTATCTCCAACATCTTCACCTCTAACTTCAACTTCAACATTATCAAAACTATCTTCAAACACCTCATTATCTTCAATATTTCCTTCATCACCAACAGCTCCATCACCACTTTCACTACGAAAGACATCACCACCAACTACGTCATCATTAACTTCATTATTAATATCACCACAAATATCACCATTACCTTCACTACTAAAACCATTATCACCAATATTAACACTCACCTCTTTAAATAAATTGTCTAACTCACACTGTTTCACTCTACGATTACAACATTTTAGATAATCCGCAACATCATTCTTATTATTGTTAAACACTACATCTCTCGAATAAACAATTCTAAAATCAGAAGGATCCCATATCTTATAACCATTATTTGTAAATCCTACTAAAAGTCCTTTGCTACTCCTGGAGTCAAGTTTCTTTAATTGATAATTATTTTTATAATATGCTAAAGATCCAAAAATATTTAAATGTTTTAAATTCGGTATTCTATTAAACCACATTTCGGCTGGTGTTTTATTATTTATTGTATTAGCACTTCTGTTAATTAAATAGGCAGAGGTTAAAACAGCTTCACCCCATAAAACACGTGGTAGCTGCATATCAAACAGTAACGCTCTAGTTCTTTCCATTAATGATCTATTTAATCGTTCAGCTTTACCATTTAACTGTGGAGTGTAAGGAATTGTATAGTCAATATTAATTCCTTTACTATTGCAATAAGTTTTAAATTGTTTACTATTGTATTCACCACCATTATCACATCTAAATGTCTTAACTTTTGTTTGAAAATGATTTTCTGCCAAATTAATGTAGTTTATTATTTTTGAGAAAGCTTCGCTCTTATTTTTAATTAAAAATACTTTAATAAAATGTGTATAGTCATCCAAAAAAGTTATAAAATATTTGTAACCATCCCATGTTTCAGTTTCAATAGGACCACAAATATCACTGTGAATTATTTCTAAAGGATTAAATGCTCTTTGTCGAATTGTTTTAAAAGGTTTCCTACATAATTTTGCTTTAGTGCAGACTTCGCAGATGTCCGTTTCCTTCACTAGGCCTCCCTCTATTCCTCGAACAAGATCCTTAGTTTTGGTTATAGGTACATGACCTAATGCCCGGTGCCAAAAGTTCGAATCTAAGTAAAAGGATTTTACTGACCTTGAAAGCACGACTGGCCCTGGGTTAACACTGATGTAAAATAATTTATCTTGTTTCAGCTCACCAATAACCGCACAGTCATCCTCTGATCTACGAATGTCGCATGTGTTTCTGAAAAATTTTAAGGAGTAATTATCATTTGTTAGTCTAGACACAGATATTAAGTTTTTCTTGAGTTCTGGAACAAAAAGAACATCTCTCAATGTAATATTCTTGGTATAGATGTTGCCCATGGTGTTTACATGATGAATGTTGCCATCAGCTGTCATAATCTTATAGTTTATCTTCCTTTTATCCATAAGATAATCCTCAGAAGTAACAATGTGACTGCTGGTTCCGGAGTCAATGATAAATTCAATAGTTTCTATTTCTTTACTAGTAAAACAGTTACTTACGTGTTTATTTAGACAAAACTTTGTATAGTGAGTATTATCACTACAATTCTGACAGTTAAACTTGGCATTACATACGGTATATCGGTGTCCATTTTTCAAGCATTTGAAGCACTGTATATTATTTATGGTATTACCGTCACCACTCGATGTTAAAGTCCTGCAGAATCTAGCAATATGTCCTTTTTTCCCACAATTGTAACATGTCCTTACTAAGAAACTTGTTGTCGCTTCTTGGCTGTTTTTATCATTCTCATCCAATGTACTTGTTCTTGTTACAGGTTCCTCCACAAGATTGTTAGTCCTCATCCTTAGTTCAAGACTAATCCGTGATATTAAATTGGTTAATGTTTTATCACTTATTGATGTTGCCTCCCATGCTGTTCTAAAGTGATATAATTTCTCCGGCAGATTTGTTAATATTTTTGTTATTATTTGTTTGTCATCAATATTAAATCCTAAGCCTCTTAATTTGGTTGCTTTATTTTCAATCTCTGTAATGTCTAATAAAATGTCTTCGTTTTTGAATTTATAATTGTAAAAATCTTCTAAATGTTGTGTAATTTGGGTATCTTTATGTCCAAGGAAAATATTATCGAATTTGTCTAAAATTTCTTTTGTTGTTGCGCAGTTTATTGCGTAAACCATGTATTTTTCGCTGATCGAGCATAAAATCAGTAATTTTCCTTTTGCATCTTTCTTTTCAAAATCCTTTTTAAGGTTTTCACCTTCATCCAAAATAGAGTTAATTTCTTTTGCTTTAAATATGAGCATAAGTTTAATCTTCCAAACAGAATATTCAGACTCGTTGGTCAATTTTGATAATTTTACAAATTCTTCCGCCATTTTGAGATTCGGACTTTTAGTAATTTATTTTTCTACTCACTCATCATATCGTAGCGCGTTATCTAAGTAGCAACGTGAGGGCCCATGACCCGTTGGTTTTATTAATTTAACATTATGACTAATCTTTCGTCACTATGGGAATCCTTCGTTGAATTAAACACTTCTTGATTATTATTTGTTATTCATATTTACTTTCACTGCGTATACATAATAGTTCTTTATAAAAATAAAGACACATTTATAAAAAACATAATAAAATATCACTCAACCATTTCGTACAATTTACTTCGATCACATCAAGAATATTTTTTACACAGTGACAAAACACTTCTCTTTTTTTTCAAATTCAAAAACAACGGAACACATCAAAATAAGAAACCATAGATTATATTGCCAGTAATAAACTTATAAAATTCCTTAATAAAACCTAACCTTCAACAATGTGAATATCTAAATATCTTTAAACGAGCAATTCTTGTATATTTATATACAGGATGAATTTTTCAACTGGGCGTGGATGGCTATCTTTGAAACTATGAGGAATATCGAAAAACGTTGAAAGGAGTCTCGAGACCGATTTTGACGAAAACTAAAAGTGCATCGTTGGATTTTAGAAAATTCAATAATTATAGCCAGGAATCGAACCCGCTGATTTTGGAAAAAAAATCACACCCTGTATTATTACACCATTCGATAGTGTTGCTAATAAGGATCAATTTCTGGGAAGTAACCATATACGGCAAACTGAAGGAAAATGTCTAATTATGAAAAAAAACTGATCAATCTCAAGGCAATGACTGTATTCGAAACATACGTTTATCGTTTTTCTTGGAAATAATGATATTTTTTGTTCAATTCAATAATGCGTATTTCTAAATAAAGTGCAGTTGTTGAGGCGTCTAATCCAGTAAAACATTGAAAACAACGAAATTTTGTAATTTCGAATAGATTTATGGCTCAGTTGAAGTAAAGTGACATAGAAAAATAGCAGTTTTATAAAAATATTCTGTTTCCTTATGTTTGCCGTATATGGTTATTTCCCAGAAATTGTTCGTTATTAGCAACACTATCGAATGATGTAATAATACAGGGTGTGATTTTTTTTCCAAAATCAGCGGGTTCGATTCCTGGCTATAATTATTGAATTTTCTAAAATCCAACGATGCACTTTTAGTTTTCGTCAAAATCGGTCTCGAGACTCCTTTCAACGTTTTTCGATATTCCTCATAGTTTCAAAGATAGCCATCCACGCCCAGTTGAAAAATTCACCCTGTATAATCAGGATCTCGGAAACGGCTCCAAGGATTTTCATGAAAGTTACAGATTAGGGGTTTTTCGGCTCAAGGAATCGATTTATCAAGGTCCCAAGTTCGAGAAAAGCTCGGTTCTCAAGATATAGACATTTTAAAAACCGAGCAAAGCTCGGTCAACCAGATATTACTTATTAAAGTGTGAATAATAAAGATAAGTGTCACTGTTAAATTAAACATTATTCAAACCAAGTTTGCATATAAATAATATTATAAAAAGTAATAGTTACTTTAAACTAGTACTTTACAGTGAACAAAAAAAGAGATTTATTACACTAAGAGATTTAGGACACTTGTTGTTGTATATAATTAGACGTTTAAACTGCGAAAAGAGAAAAAGAACAAATGTCTTGACTTACAGTATGAAGATCTCGACGAAACAAAATAAGCGCAACAAACCCAGCACCTATGCCAAATGGGGACAGGCTTATGAGGGCGAAGAACTTTCCAAGCCAGTCTCCTGAAAATTAAGATATTGCGTATCATAATTGCTGCAAGAGTAGCGAAGAATGAAATCCAGTTATTTTAAGATTTACTCACCCTTTGGATACTCAACTAGAGTGAGAGCCAGCGGTTGCCATTCGATTTCACCGTTATTATGCAAAACATCACTCACAGAAACAGTCTCTTCCTCCATTTTCGCTTCATTTGCTAGAAAACTGAAACGGTTACAAGGCAGAGACAAAAACTGTGTAAAATACTGATGATAAATAAGATTCCAAACTCACATCCAAAACACGGTCGACAGGTAGTACACGACACGAAACAAGTTTTTTGACAATCTGGGAACAATCAATCAAAATTATCAATTGACATTAGTGTGTGTTGCCAATTTCAATTATTGGTTGTATCTTTTAAACCCCTTCTACACGGTCAGACCTGACCGCCTGACAGAGGTGACGTTGGTCGTGTCAACAGTAGCCCACGGTCTGGAACGCTGTCGGCTGACGGTCGGGTCCCACCGTGGACGCAGCCTGTCGGGACGGATGCGCTCCCGACCAAGGCTCGATTGACTCCGCCCATATTTGGTCGCACGACCAACGTCTACACGGTCGATTTTCATTCCCACCGGACCAAGATCACCTCTGTCAGGCGGTGGGGTCTGACCGTGTAGAAGGGGTTTTAAACCCCTTCTAGACGTTGATCGTGCGACCAAATATGGGCGGAGTCAATCGAACCTTGGTCGGGAGCGCAGCCGTCCCGACAGGCTGCGTCCGCGGTGGGACCCGACCGTCAGCCGACAGCGTTCCAGACGGTGGGGTACTGTTGACACGACCAAGTTCACCTCTGTCAGGCGGTCGGGTCTTACCGTGTAGAACGGGTTTTAAACCCCTTCTACACGGTGAGACCCGACCGCCTGACAGAGGTGAACTTGGTCCGGTGGGAATGAAAATCGACCGTGTAGACGTTGGTCGTGCGACCAAATATGGGCGGAGTCAATCGAACTTTGGTCGGGAGCGCAGCCGTCCCGACAGGCTGCGTCCGCGGTGGGACCCGACCGTCAGCCGACAGCGTTCCAGACGGTGGGGTACTGTTGACACGACCAAGTTCACCTCTGTCAGGCGGTCGGGTCTCACCGTGTAGAAGGGGTTTTATTGTCGTCAGTGTCGTCAGTCGTATCGTGTCCACCCACTGACTTATTAATAAGTCAGTGTGTCCACCACAGGTGGTAAAAAAAAACATTACGATTTACGATTGATCATTACCCCGGCCACTCACATTCGCGCGAATACGCGAACCCACATGTGTAGGACGACATTTGCGAATGACTTCGCGAAGTTTTCGTGGCATTCGTGCTTTTCCAAGCTGTGTCGGTTTTATGGGCGCGAACCTTCGCGTAGTCTCCTACACATTCGTGTGACCAGTTGCGCACACGAATACGATTGCGAAGCAAACGGTCGTGTCGTTGTTATATTTTGTATGAGGAAATACTGATCAGTATTAGTACCTATTCATACACCGTTAAATTTTGGTCCTTAGTTTATAGTTATTAATTTTAATTTGATTTAAATTTATTATTGGGTTTTATTTTGAAATTTTGTTTTTGTTTTGTTTTAAATTTAGCTTTTTATATTTATTTTCAAAATTTTAATTGGACAGTTTGTTTTTTTTTTCCTGTATAATTTTAATCTGACGTTTTGTTTTAAATTATTGTTTAGTTATATTTTACGTTTGCTTGAATGGGGAAGGCAAGTGTCAAAGTGAAAATGACAGTTTGGTCCCCAAAGAACTGTAAAATCAAAGGAATTTTCAGAAAAAAAACCATTTATTGATGTAAAATGACTAGATGTTGTGTAATAAGCTGTCAAAATATTGGAATACACTTTTCAAAATAATATCTACTTTTCTTTTGGAGGTTAAGTACCAGTATTGCATCGCTCGAAAATCGAAGAATTATCACCTGGAACGAGTTTTGTAATAGTTGTGGTGTTAAGAAATTAAATATATTGTGATATTTCTCGAATCTAAATAGAAAAAAAGGTTAAAATTACTGACTTAAAACATTATGATATTTTATCAAAATAGAAAGTCAAAACCAGCATTATATTCTTGATAAAGGAGAGGACAGGTAAAACATACCTAAACTCAAAAATTGAAACCTCAACTACAAGTCATTGTGGATTTATTACGGTAAAATCAAACGTATAACCACTCAATTAAATCACTTTTTTCCTCTTGTAGATGCGCCGCGGCGTCTTAATTCTTCTTTTAGTATATAGTACTTGCATGGACGAATAATTTTCCATATTTGTTTTGTATTTATACTCAATTTTTATAACAAATAATCTTGTTTGTTTTTTTGTACAAGGTAGACGTGGGGACCAACTATCGCAGCGCCATCTACGATTAGCTTTGAGTTGCCATCCCCATTGAATATTAGTATTGTGTTTCGTATGATCTGTAATTGATTGAAATAAATGAAATTATTGTTATTATTATTTAATCCCGTGCAGGATCGATTATAATGGGGAAGGCAAGTGTCAAAGTGAAAATGACAGTTTGGTCCCCAAAGAACTGTAAAATCAAAGGAATTTTCAGAAAAAAAACCATTTATTGATGTAAAATGACTAGATATTGTGTAATAAGCTGTAAAAATGATGGAATACACTTTTCAAAATAATATCTACTTTTCTTTTGGAGGTTAAGTACCAGTATTGCATCGCTCGAAAATCGAAGAATTATCACCTGGAACGAGTTTTGTAATAGTTGTGGTGTTAAGAAATTAAATATATTGTGATATTTCTCGAATCTAAATAGAAAAAAAGGTTAAAATTACTGACTTAAAACATTATGATATTTTATCAAAATAGAAAGTCAAAACCAGCATTATATTCTTGATAAAGGAGAGGACAGGTAAAACATACCTAAACTCAAAAATTGAAACCTCAACTACAAGTAATTGTGGATTTATTACGGTAAAATCAAATGTATAACCACTCAATTAAATCACTTTTTTCCTCTTGTAGATGCGCCGCGGCGTCTTAATTCTTCTTTTAGTATATAGTACTTGCATGGACGAATAATTTTCCATATTTGTTTTGTATTTATACTCAATTTTTATAACAAATAATCTTGTTTGTTTTTTTGTACAAGGTAGACGTGGGGACCAACTATCGCAGCGCCATCTACGATTAGCTTTGAGTTGCCATCCCCATTGTTAAGAGGTTCGGTAATTCGGTAAATGAAACACTATCGATCTGTAACCCCGGCCACTCACATTCGCGCGAATGCGCGAACCCGCATGTGTAGGACGACATTCGCGAATGACTTCGCGAAGTTTTCGTGGCATTCGTGCTTTTCCAAGCTGTGTCGGTTTTATGTGCGCGAACCTTCGCGTAGTCTCCTACACATTTGTGTGACCAGTTGCGCACACGATTGCGAAGCAAACGGTCGTGTCGTTGTTAAATTTTGTGTGAGGAAATACTGATCAGTATAAGTACCTATTCATACACCGTTAAATTTTGGTCCTTAGTTTAAAGTTATTAGTTTTAATTTGATCATAGAGTATGCGAACCCATTTGCAAATATGCGAAGTTCGCGAATGTATGTCTGACGGCCCTCCACATGCGCGCAAAGATTCGTACAATGTACGAACCTTTGCGCGCATGTGAGTGGCCGGGGTAAAGATAAAATTAACTGAGACATTCGTAAACAAGTGTAGGAGGGAAGCGCAAACCGATTCGCAAATAGGGTTTGCGAACCCATTTGCAAATATGCAAGTTTGCGAATGACGGCCTTCCGGGTTTCCTTTACTTATTTTTTTTAATGTTTATGGCATGGCTACGAGGCCTTTATGCCAAAAATAAGTTTCAGTCATTGATAAATGTTGCCAATTCAGAAAACACAAAAAAAAAATGTGGTCCTAGATTTTTGTTACGGCTACTGGTTTAGTTTGGCAACCCATCAGTTCTTTTGTGAATTCGTCGTCAAAATAAAGAGGGCTAAAATTCTTGAAAAATTGGAATTTACTTGAAAAATTACAAAATATAAAATGGCAGACTCGGACGTAGTGGACTTGGATTTAACAATCGATAATTTAGTTCCGAAGAGTCCCGAAAGGTAAATATTTATGAATGTTTGTGTAATTGCTTGTGAAAATATGCCAAAGTCCTTCATATTTTTTTAACATGTAAAATATAATTTCTCTCAGATACCAAGCGACTCCCCGCTCTATTTATGATATCAAGTATTCTCAAATAATTAAAATAGGGGTGCCTTGACTTATGACCTACTTATAGTACAATAGCCTGATCATGTGTGGGAGTCCATGGATATGCATATTATAGCAAAGCCATATTTTCCGTTTATGACTCATAAAAACACTAATGAAATTACTGCTGCAACTTTGATCTTCATCCAAACATTACTAAGGCTTGATTCTATCTTTACCAAAGAATCATTTATAGATGAAAATCAGTCAGCTGTGTGAGTGACCTGATCGCATGTGATGGTAGTACTGTGTGCATGATAATGTACAGTAAATCAATAATATAATGTTATTATTTTACATAATAATTTCTCATGCTTTTGTTTGTATTTTATTTCCTTAGAGTGGCCGAAGAAAAGAAAGAAAGTGGGAATCATTTGTACAAATTCAAAAATTACAAGGGTGCCCTGGCTATGTATGATGAAGCTATACAGCTTTGTCCAGATAATGCAGCATACTACGGCAACAGATCTGCCTGTTACATGATGCTGGGCATGTACAAGAAAGCCCTTGAGGATGCCCAGAAAGCTGTTTCTTTGGATTCAACATTTACTAAAGGATACATCCGCATGGCCAAATGTTGTATTGCTTTAGGTAATTATGCTTACATTTTACCTTTTTAGAAGTATTTATTTGATGTGACCAGTGAAAACAAAAGAGAGTGGTGTGGGACAATATTGCTTATCAAAGTAATATCAGTTAACAGTTCAAGAATTCACCCTGAATAAATACAAATAATATTATAAACTTAGATTAAAAAATGTCCAGATTGATAGTAGGCCACTGAGAATTGAAGCCAAAAACACGGGGTAAAAATTTCCCGCGTCGTTCGATTCCTACGTAAAACAAGTGAACATCTCGAAGGAAAATATTTAAATGTGTGCGTGGCACTCACTCACACATTTTTAAAAAGTGGCTTCACTTAAAGCTTTTCGTTTTGTTTCGAACACGGAATCTGGACATTTTTTTATCTAAGATTATAAATAAGTTAAGTTTGTGAGTTCCTTTGTAGGAAGTATTTTTCCAGCATTCTTGAGTGTCATGGACAATATTTTATTTTAAAATTGCACATGTGCAAATCCAAGGTGACTCATTAGTTAATTATTTCCCAATGCTGGGCACTGGGTACTAGTTCTTTTTTTTGCTCTTATCTTCAAAAAAATGTATGTGGTTGGCCATGCCAACAATTATTTTTTTCTACCAATGGCAGATTACAATCATGGTATCCACTGTTTGGTTTCGTTGTTGATATTGCACCTCTGTATCATTGAATGGTGTTTATTTTAAGTGACTTCATACTGCACTGTTGATTCATCAGGTAGTGCTTATCAGACTAGGAAAAAACCTTTCATACAAATGTTATTTGTATACATATGTATGTATGGAACTGAATGATAAATTACTTATCATGTTTACATGATACGGATTGTGGTTTAGCCTTGTGGGCAGTGTTTATTGAAAAGATGGTATTATTATTACATTAAATTAATTCATAAACAGCTGTTACAACATTATTACAGTTAAATGTGCTAGTTTTACAAAGAAAAAATTATGAATGTTGAAGAACTATTTCATCATAATTTGAAACTTAGAAATTCACTTAAAAACACACTTGAGAACATAAAAAGATAATAAAATTGTACATCTACTGGTATGTTGTTTATGTACATTTGTTTATTTTTATAAACAAACACTAATGTGAGACCTAGTTCATTTTATTATTTTACCCAAACTTCAAGTGATTGAAAAATGAAAGTAAAATTGCACAATGAGCAATTAATTATGTCATTTATATTGTTATAATTGGAATAAAAGCAGTTCAGTTAATGATTTTTGATCACTAACAAATACTTATGATTTGATGTCAACATTAGTATTTATTACTGTGAGGCCTGATTTGTCACAACCAATTGTGGTGTGGATTTCCTGGTGGTGGTCAATCAACAACTTTCCTAATTGATGATAGTCTCATATTAAGTTTGACGACGCGACGCGATGCGTTCGATATCAAGTCAATTGCCGATTCGAATCGCACGTCTTTGCTAATGGAGCGATGCGATGCGATGCAATTCGACCGTGAACTAAAAAAATCCACCTTACTACTACGACATAAAGGAGCTGCTAATATAAAATAGTTGCAGTATTTTCGTTCACCAGCATTTTCTACACAGTGCTCATTGTCATTAAGACGCACTTATATACACGTAATTCGATATCGAGCAGATTTAATAGTAACAAAAGCACACCCATACATTTTCTTTGATCGGCTGTTGGTGCAATATTTGACCGATATCTTCAATCGATGCAATTCAGTATCGCATCGCGTCATGAGCAATTTCGCTAAGTATTATTTCAACTACCAGGTGACTTATCGGGAGGTGAGCAGGCTGTGCGGCGTGCGAGCGAGCTGGGCGGCGCGGACTGTGCGAGCAGCGAGCGGCGCGCTCTCGAGACTCTCCGCAAGCTACACGAGGACGCCCAGCGCGCCATGGAAGCCAACGACTACCGGCGCGTGGTGTTTTGCATGGACCGTTGTCTTGACTACAGCCCCTCTTGCACTAAGTATGTCTATATATTTTACTTTTTAGATTATTAACTCACTTTTAATAGGATAAAATCGATTGATGTGCTCTAATGGTCCATCAAGCTTCCCAGCAGGCTAGGCTATTAGCTGATAAGCTGCGTGTGTGGTTGTGGTGTGGGTTCAATTCCCGCGTGAAAATAATATTTGTTTGGCCTGTTGGAAGCACGGCAATAAACTACTATGGTTTCAACAAACATTTCTAGTACAGACATAAGTTTTAGGGTAATCAGGTAATAAACATGTAGTAAAACAATCAATTAAAACTAGTAAGGCTGGAGGAAATCACATTCATGCTATTTATTCGAATTACTCTTATAAAAGTACTTTTGAATGTCAAACTTACAAGGAAATACAATTGATCCTGGTTGGCATTTGTCGAAAGTAGTTTACTATTTATGATACTCATCAAAGTCTATGCAACAGATAAAGAAAGGATGTGTAGATTCACTGAGTGTAGGAGAGCCAAAGGTTAGATTAGAGCATAGGTACTAGGAAAGAAGGAAGAGAGAAAGTCCTAGAGTTCGAATTCTAGTCTCTAGACAAACGGTAGTGTGTCAGGCCAAGTTCTGGCGTGCATCTCACAGCGTGTATTATTACAAGAACCATTTGGAGCCACTTTTGAGCCTACATAATATACACATCAAATAGACTGTAAATGCTGACAACTTTCCGAGTATTTATGCGAGCGTGTCTTATGTTCCAGGGCGAAGCTCACAAAAGCGGAATGTTTGGCTATGCTTGGACGCTGTCAGGAAGCTCAAGAAATTGCAAATGACTCATTAAGATTTGATAGTTTTGATTCCGAGGCTATATACGTGCGTGGTCTGTGCCTTTATTTTGAGGTAATCATTTGTATATTATTTAAACTAAATTATGTGTAACAAACATCATATTTACAGATAGATAACTAATCATAATATTTCATGTTACAGGACAAAGATGAACAAGCATTCAAGCACTTCCAACAAGTTCTACGTCTTGCCCCAGATCACAAGAAAGCTATGGAAACATACAAAAAGGCTAAACTGCTCAAGCAAAAGAAAGAAGAAGGTAAACCTTATTTCTTTTTCCTTTTTGGTTATTTGAAACAACATTATTCAACAAAACTCCAACAACTTTGATTTGTATGACTTAGCATTAATACATAATAATCTGATGTAAATCACCTGGATTCAATGTTATTTCATGGTCATTACAGGCAACGAAGCATTCAAAATGGGCAGGTGGCAGCAAGCTCTGAGCCTGTACAATGAAGCTTTGACTATTGACAAGAACAACAAGATTGTGAATGCTAAACTGTACTTCAACAAGGCTACAGTTTGCTCTAAACTAAACCAAATAAAGGAAGCCGCGGAAGCTTGCTCAGCTGCCCTTGAATTAGACGAAAACTACGTGAAGGCGCTCCTCCGACGTGCTAAGTGTTACACTGAACTTGGTGACTATGAAGAAGCTGTCAAGGATTACGAAAAACTCTATAAAATTGATAAGAGCAAGGAGAACAAACAATTGTTGCATGAAGCTAAAATAGCTCTTAAGAAATCGAAACGCAAAGACTACTACAAAATACTTGGCATTGATAAAAGTGCTTCTGAAGATGAAATCAAAAAAGCTTACAGGTAATTTATTAATAATGCCTCCACTTACTATTCTGACATAATAATTATGTAAAAAGATATTGCCAAGTTTCCCTTGAAGCCTCGGCCCATTAACCCAACAAAGATGAACTATATATCATTAAAAAGTAAAACAATTGTAGAATTTAATTGTATAATTAGTTTTCCATAAAGGCCTATTCAGACCTAAGCGATATTCGCTGCCACTGTGGGTAGAGGTACATACCGCGCGGGTTTCGCTCAGGTATTTAGTATCAAGTACCGTGGCCAGAGCGACTTGAGAGATATTCGCTGCCGCTGTGGGTAGAGGTACTACATACCGCGAGTTATTCTATTCATAAGGAAAGCGAAATCCGTTTTGGTGTGAACAGTAATATTACCGCATACCCACTGGGTTTTCTCTGCCGCAGACGGTAGCGAATACCGCTTAGGTCTGAATAGGCCTTAAGAAGGGCAACAAAAAAAAATTTACATGGAGTTGACCACTCAATACGTACTTCTAACTTTAACATTACATATCATAAAAGAAACGAAAATGATTAGTAAAATTATTATTAGTAAATTAAATTCTACAAGAATTTAATGGTATAATTAGTTTTCCATAAGAAGGGCAACAAAAAAAAAATTTTACATGGAGTTGACCACTCAATATGTACTTCTAACTTTAACATTACATAACATAAAAGAAACGTAAATGATTAGTAAAATTAATGATTTTTACACATTATTATATTATGTTTTAAGTTATGAATTTATTTAGAAATTCTCTTGGACACAACATGAATCGGGCCGATTCTTGTCATTCCCCTTATTGAATTAAAAAAAAATAGTTGCACCCTTAAATATGTGCAAAGAATAATAAACGAGAAAAAGACTAAATACAATATTTTAACGTAACATACGCAACAGGAAGCGTGCACTGGTGCATCACCCAGACCGGCACGCGGGCGCTCCGGACACGGAGCGTCGCGAGCAGGAGCGGCGGTTCAAGGAGGTCGGGGAGGCCTACGGAGTGCTCAGCGACCCCAAGAAACGCGCGCGCTACGACCACGGACAAGACCTGGACGACGATGGCTCCGGCATGGCAGGTTCGTACTAACCCAATATATTTTTAAAGTTCTGTGCACTCTTACTCAAACCTGGGCGAACTCTTTGAGATTTCGATTAATTATTCTGTGTACACACTAGGGTGCACAGACGATTCAAGTTTCATACTTAAAGACTAGATAGATACAGTGCCCCCTTTGGTGCTTTAATGGGTTTACTTATTCACTGCAAAGCTTTTGCCACAAAACGACTCACTGTATTTTTAACAACCGCCTGCGACTTTGACCCACTGCGTCGTATATAGACACGAGGAATTTCTTCTGTATGGTGGATGCGTTTATAAACACAGAATTACTCTTATACAAACTTCCAACTCGTAATAACTACTTGCAGATCATACCAATATGTGTTACATGCGTGTATCATACCTGTGACACGCTGCGCAGTATTCAATCTCTCAGTCGATGCGGCAGCTGTGCCGTCATAAAAATCATGATTAATTAGACACGAAAAACATGTAGAGTCAACTCGGCGAAGCCCGTCAGGCGGGTAGGACCGTTCATTATGCAATAAACAAAGTCTAAATAACCGCAGCAATTAAATGAAAAAAAGGTTCATTTAAACTGTTAAAACTTAATTATTTGTAGTTTGGGTTGTCTTGCTGTAGTTATTCAGACCTTGATAAATTGCTTATTGTGTGGTCGTACCCGCCAGACGGTCTTCGCCGAGTTGACCGTACTATGTTTTCTTATCTATTTTTCTGACTATGTTTTTATTATTTCCAGACATTGACCCCAACGTAGTATTCCAGACTTTCTTCAACCGCGGAGGACAACATTTCGATTTTCACTCAGGTGGAGGGTTCCCTGGAACTGCTTTCAGTTTTCAGTTTGGTTAATTTCCTTATTAATTCTGTTCCATAAAAACATTATTTTCGACAATCAACAAAATGTTATGCATAAATTAATACATTTTTGTGTGTACTTTATAGAATTAAAAGGAATAGTTCTAGCTGAACACATAAACATCATTCCACATTAAAAATATTATGTAAATGTTTCTGAAAGAGTGATTGAAATTTGGCAAAATTATTGGTTTTATTTTTCCTACATTCGAACAGTAAATAAATCAATGTTCTTTATATTTACATAATTGCCATACAATATCACAACGAACTATGACCAAGTATGTTGTTGTGCACATAACTAATAACTGTGCATTAATGGTATTGCGTTCAGAACTTTAGTACCTAATTATTATAATAATGACTGATTTGGTTAAGTAACTTTTTGATTGTTAGCCCCCACACGCGGAGTTGTGTGAACATGCTTTATGTAATTTAATAATGAATAACTAGAAAATAACTATAACTACCTCGGGATTTTAATGGATTGTCCCCTGTGTCTACCCGAAGGTAAATAAAGAACTGAAATACACAAAAAGACCACAAAAAATGTACAATTTTACGATAAAATCCACTTTTGCTTTGTTAATGCTGAACCCTGCCAAACATTAGACTGCTATGTTTTTTTTAATATTTTATTGTAACAAACCTGGATTAGTTGAGTGTTCCAATTTTCTCTTAACTATTAATTTGAATCATTAATACATGATTGTAATGTTTATGTACGTGTAAGTAAATACTTATAGTTGCAAATAAAAAATATTACTAATTTCTGTACATAATCAAAAGATTTTTTTCAGAAAACTTTAAAACATAGGAGTTATTTTGTTTTTAATCGCTTGTTTAAGATTGGGTATTGTGTTCAATCATCAAGTAGAAAAAAAATAGTTGTATCTTATTTTTCAGAAAAATAAAAGTTTCAACAAATAAATAGATTATGATAATTTATAATCAAGAACTTTCACAGTAGTTTTAATCTAATACATGAAACTTGATTACTTATTGCATACAATAAAAAAGTCTCTCTAATTGGATGTCAGTATTTATTTTGCTAGTCCCAATGAAGCTCCAGGAAAATGTCATCAAAGTGACATCCCGCGTGACTGAAAAAGCGTTTCTAGCTCTAGTTTCTAGTTCTAGCTCTAGATATCCAGCAAAAAAAGTGATAATTACTGCTATATCAGGAATATGTTATAATGATATGTTCTTAACTTCGAGGTCTTCACTGTCTGTCAATAACTAGTTAAAAGCCTTCTTCACCGATGACAGCGGGGTCCAATCCTAGCGATAAACAAGGCGTGATAGATTTCCAACTTTATTTTCTGGAGTAAGTAAAGTGAAAATGCATCAAATAAAACTAATTTGTTGTTCACGATCGGATGGCAACTCCACGGCGGCTCCCATTACTCACTATCCGAATGCCCGTGGCGGCGAAATCATTCCATATTATTGGAATAAGTACAGACTTCTTTTTTTGGCGTCCCAGTCCCTTAATGGGTCCTACGACTCTGGGTGAAGATGAAGGGACTGTCAGACTCAACGACAAGAAACCGCCCTGGGGGGGTATTACAACGTCTTAGGGTGCGTCCAATCTGGCGAATGCGCAGCTCGCACGCCGTTACCGAGCCGCGCGCGCGCATTCTCGGCAATAATTTAGTATGCCAAAAGGCGGGCGAGAAGCGCGCGCGCGGCACGCGAGCTGCGCATTTGCGGCGCATTCGCCAGATGTGGACGCACCCTTAAAACCAGACTTATTCCGGCGAGTGAAAGTGACAGAGCTATAGAAGTCGTGTAGCGCCATCTCGTTCACTTACTGGAACAAGCAAGGTTTTAAGACGTTGTAATACCCCCCAGGGGGGGTATTACAACGTCTTAAAACCGGGCCAACCAGGTTGTAATACCCCCATGGAAGGTTTTAAACAAAGTGGTTCTTATCATGGTAGGTACTATTATATATTCTGTGATCATGGTAAGTGATTGTCCTTGAACGAAACGTAAATGAAACTATCTTGACAGTGAGTATTTTATATTAACTTTATTTAGAAAACTTTTGTATCAGAAAACGCTATTTTTATGTTGCTTCTTTTTGTTTCAATTTAGCAGCATCTTTTTCTCTCATTGCTTTATCATTTGCAGCCCGTGTACTTTCAGTTTTGCTTTTTATACCTTCAAATCTGAAATAATTGATGTCGTATTACTTACTTATATTACCTAATAGACTTACTTACGCCCGAAATTAAAATTGTATCTCAATCCAAATATTCTTTCATCTTTCAAGGCTCGGATATATAGGCAAACTCATAAGATGACCCACTGATGATATTCTATAATTTATTGAGTACAGATGAAGATCGACTCAAGTTATCAACCAAGATACGAATTTATTAACTTCCAGCGTTAAAAGTCGTCAACACGGTTGAGAGCACTTTTGGCGACTTGGCGCCGTTTCTGTGGCTACCGCCTTGTCGCGGGTTCGCTTCTCGCATGATCAGCATGGAACGAAAACTTAAATTTTAAATTTAATTTTTCCAACTGGGCGTGGCTGGCTAAAACACAAACTACTTTTAAGTAGGTAGGTATACAAATATCTATCGAAACGTGTTAATGCCGAGAAAATCGATGAGTTATATTCCTCTGGGCAGGATTTTTATTATGTGTTCCGTTTGACGTCTGAAGTCCATTATGAGAGAGTACACCGTTTCGTTCCGCGAACAGCCGCTAGATGTCGTCACTTTCCGCCTCGTAATCGCGCCACTAGCGACCCCAAACGTCAAACCTGTGAACTACCTTCAAAAACCGCATACAAGCCGCCATGATGAAGTTTTAGATCATTGTTGCGTCGTTTTTCGAACTGTGCGCAGCTCCGCTATATTGTTAAATCGTTTCGAATAAAATTAACGATATTTTTTAGTTTTAGAACTTTTGAGATTAAAGTAAAAAGTTCATTATATTAGTGTTTTAGATTTTAATAAAATTTAAAACTAACGTTCCGTCTCGTGAGTTGAGTTTATTTTTAAAACAAAATGGACGGTGAAACTATCGTGCCGGAAGAAACTTCGAGGAAAAGGACACGGAGTTCGAGTTCTTCATCGTCATCAAAAGGACACGGTGTCATCGGAGAGCGAGGGGGGTGGTTCAGCACCGCGCAAACAGCCCCCACGGTCACGCGGGCGCCCCTTCTCGCTAGACTCCGAACTGGATCGCAGGTTTGATCAACAATTGGTGAGTCATGTCAATAATGTTTTATCGAATTGCATCATGGCAAATAGTGCTCCATTAGCACAAAACCTACCCGCCACGCAAATTATTTTGGCACCGCGCTACCCTCAACATCGACAGCTACCCAAATGCATTTTTAGCGCAAAATGAGGATGTGAACTCGGCATTACAAAACCTTGTTGATTGGTCTGCTAGTTCCAACGCTCAATTATCTTACTCGCAGCGGGCAGTTGGACCCTAAAGCAGGCGCAATGCCTCTAAGGGCTTCTCAACCTTGTGTCCTTCATCACCCACCGGGGAAGGATGTATTGCCGTGCGCTGCAGTGTCACATAAAAGTATTGCGTCAAATTCCTCCCGGAGCAGTACAACTGACACAAGATTGGGGGTGTATACAATAACTACCCTCTTTAATAAACTCAAAGAATTGTTTGGTGCTGATTCATAGAACGATATCACATGACATTCTTCAAATGGCGGTATACGAGCTGAAGTTATAGAGACACGCCGCCGATCGTTATTAAAAAACGTAAAAAGCAAATACATACGCGAGCAAAGAAAAAAAATTCCACCCTCGATCGAATAATATTCAATCCTCAAAATTTATCCAACTACCTACTAAAAATTGGGGGTGTAGATTCTGTAGATAAATTAGAAAAACAAATTAATAGTGCGGGACCAAGTCGCCCGATATCTTAGATCCTTCGACCTCTTTTCAAGAGAACACTTCGTTCGCGACAAAACAAATCGAAGCGTACCTAATAATAAAAAAGACAAACAAATTGACGATTTTTCTTCAAAAAAGAGGGGAGAGGGGAGAAAAGATAACATCAGGAGGCGACCCAGTTTCTGGGGCGGCTGTCTTCAGCAAATTTGGAATAGTTTCAACCCTACAAAGACTATTGTAAAAATGATATCGGGAGCTCGTATCCCCTTCAATCAGGCACTGCCCTTAATTCTACCTTTAGGCAACCTGCCAAAATTTCAAACCCTTGTTTCGGAAGAAATGACATTAGGAATTCGGAAAATGGTTCAAGAACGAGTGTTAGAGCCTGCTCCTTTGACCATATATTTCATATGCCCTCTTTTTATAATTACAAAGAGCAATGGAGCAATGGCAAAAATTGAGTAATTTTCAACTTAAATGCACTAAATTTGTACATCGAGCCAAAGCATTTCCATCTTTTTCCACCATCAACAAATGCCTTCGTTTCTTCAACAAGGTGATTGGATGGTGAAGTAAGACCTCAGTCAGGCCTATAATCACAGTACGCATCTCATAGTACGCACAGAACACAGACGCTTCTTGCGTATCAGTTACGGGGGTCAACTTCTGCAGATGACATGTCTACCATTTGGCTTGGCTGCCGCTCCCAGAATGCTTGCGACTATAACAAACTGGACGGCAAAATACCTTCGCAAGAAAGGTCTGCGCTTTGGCGTTTTTCTCGACGTTTATTTACTAGTTATCAGTTGTCTAGTGTCCATAACACAAGCTCTGCTTAGCTTGGGACTAAATGGCGTTGTGTGATAGTTGTGGAATATTATTATCAGAACAAGGAAGTACTCAGCACGCATCTAAACATAGCTGTACGCTTCCTGTCGAGTCTGGGCTGGTGTGTAAATTACGAGAATTCGATCAACAGACCAACGAGGTCGATCGAATATCTCGGTATCGATTGGGACACACAAACAAACCGCAAGTCCCTGCCACCAGACAAGGTGAGAAAAATTCAACAGAACCTCTCGACCAGACTCGCAGCGGGCAGTTGGACCCTGAAGCAGGCGCAACGCCTCTTAGGGCTTCTCAACCTTGTGTCCTTCATCACCCACCGGGGAAGGATGCATTGCCGTGCGCTGCAGTGTCACATAAAAGTACTGCGTCAAAATCCTCTCGGAGCAGTACAATTGACACAAGACATTCGCAAGGAATTAGAGTGGTGGATGGAAAATGTAAGTCAAAAGACAGCGATGCACACAAATGTGCTATACACACTTTGTCATCACGGACGCTTCCGACGTTTCATAGGGTGCACTAGTCAACAAGATACAAGGTGCCCACCAGATAAAATGGCATTGCAATCTCAAGGAGATGTATGATGTGATTGCTCTGTTGTCCCAGAAATCCAGAGCCCTCCGAGACTCCAGCATAACTCTCCAGACCGACAACAAAACAGTGGTCTCGTACATTCTCGTACAAGAAAGGCGGCACAAGATCACGCCGATGGATGGAGTTGACACGGAATTGCTGATTCTGAAGGACGACCTTGGTGTTGTACTGATCCCGGACCACCTACCAGGGGTGTACAACATCGAAGCCGACCACCTGTCGCGAAATCGCGTCGGCAGCGAGTGGCACCTACTGGCAGCAACTTCGAAAATATTTCAGACTTGGGGAAAACTGGACATAGATTTGTTGGCATCCCAAACCACACACGTGGTGACAACTAACGTTTCTCTAGATTCCTCAGACTCCAACGCCTGCTATCACGACGCGTTTAGCAGATACTGGCAATACGACCTAGCATGGGTGTTCCCACCACCGGCGCTGCTTCCACGAGTTCTGTACCACTTTAAATCAGTATTAGGGTGGTACAGTCACGAGCAATAGTATGCATACACTAAGCAGTATTCAAAAGCGTTTATTGGGAGCCATACTTTTACGAAATAGGTCTTATTTCAAGGTGTAAACCAGTAGTTGACGAGTAATTTGCGTTTAAACTTTGTTAAGTGTATGCATGTTATTGCTCGTGACTGTACATTATAGTAGCACCCAAGTGGAATAAACCGTTTTTGGTGACCAGACCTGAGGAGTCGAACCATGCCACGGCCCAAGAAGATCAGAGACCTAAAGACCTTGATAGCCACGGTGACCCGCTTACCACAAGCTCATGTCAACGATCTGAAATTGGAAGCCTGGCTCATTTCGGCTGGGACGCCATGACTAGAAATGGGTCTCCACAAGAGAAAGATCTTTTATCTAGCTGGCGAACTTTGACCCTTAAACTTACACGCCTATTTGGGGTAAGTGGTCTTTGTGGTGTAGCAAAATTAATGTACATTTTCGTACGCCAAATCCGGCAGATATTGCAAAATATCTAGCATATCTATATAGATCTAGATCAAAAGTTAGATTACAGAACCATTCTCGTGTATGAGTCCGTTATTGCATCTATTTGTGAAACTACTTCAAATATTAAAATTTCTTCTTCTTCGTCGGTTCACTCTTGACAGAGTGGTCGTGGTCAGCATGTTACAGCGAGACATCGACCGTGCTGCCATAATGCGCCTCAAAATGAGACGCCATCCTTAGAATTTCTTCTAGTCACACTGTAAATCACATTTTGAAAGCAATTTCAATTGCCAAGCCTTTGCATAAGGTACCCACATGGTACGCCAGGGTATTGATAACTTGTTTACAGGATAATACCCCTTGCATTAATAGTTTACAATGAAGTGTCTAAGAGAACGGTGACTATTTTATTATTTTGGCTCCGCACGGTTAAAAATCTATCAATGGACAGGCGGTGCTCATTAATAAATTTGTTCATAATAACTATTAGAGTTCCTGTTAGAGCAGCAACTCCAACTAGGTATAATCGGTGGTTGCATAAAACGTATATTCTATCTGGTGTTGAAATACAGGCCCCTCCAGGTAGTTTAGATCGGCTGTCTCATCATTAAATTGATTAGAAAATTATCCTTTAAATGATATTTTATCTAAAGTAAACTGGAGGCATAAATCAACTTTCAGAAAATGTTATCATAAAGAAATCAGATCAAGTAACGAAATGTCCTCGGTGCTTTCGTTATCTTTATTTCAAGTCCCCAATGGGGAAGGCAAGTGTCAAAGTGAAAATGACAGTTTGGTCCCCAAAGAACTGTAAAATCAAAGGAATTTTCAGAAAAAAAAACCATTTATTGATGTAAAATGACTAGATGTTGTGTAATAAGCTGTAAAAATGATGGAATACACTTTTCAAAATAATATCTACTTTTCTTTTGGAGGTTATGTAACAGTATTGCATCGCTCGAAAATCAAAGAATTATCACCTGGAACGAGTTTTGTAATAGTTGTGGTGTTAAGAAATTAAATATATTGTGATATTTCTCGAATCTAAATAGAAAAAAAGGTTAAAATTACTGACTTAAAACATTATGATATTTTATCAAAACAGAAAGTCAAAACCAGCATTATATTCTTGATAAAGGAGAGGACAGGTAAAACATACCTAAACTCAAAAATTGCAACCTCAACTACAAGTAATTGTGGATTTATTACGGTAAAATCAAATGTATAACCACTCAATTAAATCACTTTTTTCCTCTTGTAGATGCGCCGCGGCGTCTTAATTCTTCTTTTAGTATATAGTACTTGCATGGACGAATAATTTTCCATATTTGTTTTGTATTTATACTCAATTTTTATAACAAATAATCTTGTTTGTTTTTTTGTACAAGGTAGACGTGGGGACCAACTATCGCAGCGCCATCTACGATTAGCTTTGAGTTGCCATCCCCATTGATTAACCAACCAATGTTTTCATGACATGATTCAAATAACTATTAAAGATATTGCACAGATTGCAAGTATCCTTATGTTTTTATTTAATAATTCTATATACTGCCAACAATTTGATAGCTAGAATTTGTTTCATATAAAACCTGTTTATATGAATATTATTAAAATTAATATTGGGTTATAATTCACATTGTTGCTTTTAATTCATACAATCCACCAGGAGATAACAAACACGTCTCTCATAATGGACTTCAGACGTCAAACGGAACACATAATATAAAAATTTTACCTTCGAATAAAATTTGTATTATGTTTCCTAAGACGTCTGAAGTCCAGGTAAGGTCTTCCTGGTGCATACCTACCTTTGCATCATTATGAACCGAACAATGATCTAAAACTTCATCATGGCGGCTTGTATGCGGTTTTTGAAGGTAGTTCACAGGTTTGACGTTTGGGGTCGCTAGTGGCGCGATTACGAGGCGGAAAGTGACGACATCTAGCGGCTGTTCGCGGAACGAAACGGTGTACTCTCTCATAATGGACTTCAGACGTCTTAGGAAACATAATACAAATTTTATTCGAAGGTAAAATTTTTATATTTTTCAAAAATCCGACGTTGCCGTTTTTGCTTTTATAAAAATCGGCCTCAAGTTTCCTTTCCTTTTTTTCGATTCCCCACAATTTCGTTTGTGGCCATCCCGACCAGTAGGAAAATTCATCCTGTTGTTAACTTCTAGGCAGTGCTAGCGGTATGTGATGTCATCATCATAGTTCTTACTTTTTCATTTTGAACGGTTTCTTTTTTTCTGGCTTCGGTGGTTGATGTTCATTTTTGAAAGTCAGGACATAACGCTTCACAACATCCACGTTGACCGTCGTATTTTCAGGATAGGTTCTCTTTTTCCACTGCTTGAGTTCTTCCATCCACATTCTCTGGTACTCGTATGAGAGTAACCATTCGACTCGGGATTTACCTTCCTGTAAAATATAATGCAATAACCAAGCTAATATAAAAAACTAGCTTTTCGTCCAGCGACTTCGCCTGCTCAGCAGTTTTCAACAGGTGCAAGAATTTTTAAATCGGTCTTGTAGTTTTTGAGTTTAATAATTACAAACATACACACAAAAAAACAAACCTTTCCTCTTTATAATATTAGTTTAGAAAACGTCAAAATCAGTTGAGCCAAACGAACACACTTGAGTAGGAACTGCTAAATTCAAGATTAATGTAAAAAACGTAACAATATAATCGTCACGATGTAAATATTGTTACCGTCATCTTTTTATTACTTAAACCTAACCGAAAACTGCGGCAGAACATACCTACTCGTAGGTTTTGTTCGGGCTGAACCAGTCTGAGCCTCTCTACATAGTTTGTGGGCTGAACACTGCTTTTTAGTCTACGGAGACCATATTACCGACTGAGTTATGGTGTGGTTATTATCCACACCATAACTCAGTTGGTTTTAAAAAGTAATTTTCCCCTAAAAAACTGTTTAACGTTTTCATGAACACTGATTTTAGTTTATCCTGATTCGAATAGAAACTTTCCATAAGCGTGCTAGACCAACTTGAATGTATGTTCGTTACTGAAAGTAGTAGCAGTAGTAGGTAGCTAGGTACCGCATACATGCGCTTCATAAATGCTTTCTAGTGAAAGAATTTTCGGAATTGCATAAGCGTGTCACAACCACACCACGTCGCAGCGACAAAATGTGGTCAAGCTGTGGTTACGTGTGAATAGTGTCGCAGCGGGTTTTTGCAGTTGCGTTGTGGTAGCGACAAAAATGTCGATACACATGGGTTGCGTTCTCTGTCGTTGCGATGTGGTAACCACGTGGTCATGTGAAGTTAAACTATCTAAGGTAAGATAAATTATATTTTACACACCTTTCGTAACCTTTCACCTTTCTGCCAAAGCCACCATTACCCAAACTCGACTTATTGGTCCATCGTACTTACCAGTGTTGGGAGCATCCGCTGACAAAGTTTCAGCTTTTATAAAATAACGTAGGTCTGGGGTTCACGGGCTCTTGCTCTACCAGTGCGTGAGACTTACCATAAACTTCCAGGGCTGAGGATTATATTTGGGGAAATCCGAAGAAATTATGTTATGAGACGGTCGACATAGTGTGCTCTTTTCCCATTTAACAACGCCCATTCGACCCATTGCGGTTTTAATTTATATATCCATCTGTGCACTAAATAAAATATAAAACTAGCGATTCAAATAAATAACATCAAAATGTGACAATGAATGAACCATGTCATTAGGCGAGTCAGTGAAAACCACGTGAAAACTGTCTCAAGTTTTAAAAACAGAATGTAGGTACCTACTAGACTAGTGAGCTGTAGGTATAGTTGGTGCCAGTTAAGATGGCAATAGCGGACATTGACCCCTACCTAATAAGTCTTCGTATAATGAAACAAGCTCAGAATTAGCATTTTTATAAAATACCGAATAAATTAGTAAGTATATTGTAAGGATAGAAGTATTTATTCATTCATAAAATATCAAAATGGTAAAAATATTTCACCTATACCTAAGATTTTATATTTTTTTTAAATTAAAGACTCACAAGTAAACACTATCATTTCACAAAAAAATGCTAATTCTGATCTTATGTCATCATACGAGGACTTACTAGGTAAAGGTCAATGACCGCTATTGCCATCTTAACTGGCACCTACTATAGCACTGAACCCGGGAAACTAAAAACCTTAATGCCCATTGGCATAGTTAGGGACACAGTGTCCACATTTAATTTTGAATGCATGAAATGCATCAGCCTATAATAAAGGTTCTCAAACAATATTGAAATCTAAGAAATAAGATTTTTCATACAAAAAGTACTTCAGCCCTTTTTTTTTTTTGAGGTGCTGAAATCATCAAATGTGTCCTCCCGCCCTGGATGGGGCGGAAGGGGACTGTCAGACTCTTACTGATTAAAATCCACCCGTGTTCCTTCCTATGCCCGTTACGTTCCGGGGCCACGGTATCCTGAGTTAAGAAAAAACCCGCGACCCCAGCAGGCATTTGGCGCGAAACACGACGCGCCACCGACCCGGGCTTGGTCCTTGGTCGGACGGCGAGCTACCCATCACTCACCGTCCGCAAGCCCGCTCCGCCGCTGTGCCCTCTGCTAATCAGAGGGACACGCGTTGGAGCGTCCACACGACAGGCTATTCGCATACGGGCAAAGAGACTGCTTAAGAAAGAGTTTTTGCCCGCATCCCAGGGTGCACCGGCCCGAAAAACTGGTCTTCCCCCCGGACGTATCCGAGAAGGAACCCTAGTCCACGGGCGCACGTGGAGGTATCCTGTTATAGCACCCCAGGTCTTCACCCCCTTACGAGTAACAATTCCAATCATGAAGGTATAGTCCGGAGGACTCATCATTGAATCCCACCGGCATTGACGTCAACATCGCGCCTCATAATACTTCGTACAGACCGGCCAAACGAACGGGCTCTTCGTTGCTAGCGAATGCCAACGATCGCTCGTTGGCGCGTGTCGGCGATCCGCAGCGCGGCGGTAACAGCAAAGAAATCACGTACGTCAGGCTGGCCCGGCCCCATGGAATTTAATAATGAGATTGTTATCAATCCAATGTACCCGGGTATACTAATATATGTAACACCTTCATTTTCAATGTAACTCTTTTTAAAAGAAATTACGTGCACTTCTTAGTGGCCGGGCCAGCCTGACGTTTTCAGCCCGGCCACCTTGTTTCCCACTAATCTACAAAAAATACTGGCAATATTGTGCTACAGATGAAATGTACCCTATAATTTATGCATATGTAACACAAAATCGAATCCTAAAATGCAATAGCATACGAAATATTAGCGGTTGCAGGTGGCCGGGCTGAAATTATTTCGTTACTATAAAACAGTAAAACTGCAACACCTACCAAAAACTAATACCAGTACATAATGAGATATAGAGATATAGAATACATGTAACGCTTTCATTTTAAATTATAATACATATTTAGAAAGAATAATCACTTGAAATTATATTTCAGCCCGGCCACCTAAAAGCGGTAATATTCCCTAAAATCTTATGCTAATTTGTACAGTAAAACTTGATACAGCTATGAAATGAAAGTTACATTCGTTTTGTTTTAGTCGTATACCTTTAAGCCTTCTGTTTGACTAGATTATCAAAATCTGAGAAACTTTCCGAAGAGTGACTATCATTTATTAACTAATTTCAGGACATTTGGTTTGTTGAGTGAAACAAAATTGGTAATTGTCATATTTTTTTAATAATCATTTTTGAAATTAGTTAGACAACATTTGTACTTATATTAATTAGGTACTATAACAATTGTTAATTATAAATAATGTAAAAAAAGGTTACACATTGATAATAACACAGTTATCAAAAAATTATAGTAATATCAATATTACCTTAACATCGAACATTCATTCATTCAGAATATTAGAAGATAATTTTTGGTTAAATACTTATTATACCTTGGTAAAAAATCACAGATTTTCATAATGATTTTTACATCAACTTTGAATTTAAAGTTTTGAAAACTTTCAATTAAAATTATGCTAATATAATTATTACAACAATTCTTAAATAAAGAGAGAACAATAGTTCTTTCAGTGGCAGCTGTCTACTCGGGGAAAATATCTTACGACTTAGGTTGGGACGCGACACAGGCGCCGTCTAAAAATCGGTGGTAGCGTCTGTGAACTATTATCTTTGTATGGTTATGTTGTGAAGCCAAAAACGGAGAAAATATATATAGGTTTAGGTATTATGTATCCAACAATGATTATGTGTGATTTATACTACTTAGTTTATTAATAAAAATATCATAGTAACGCATTTTGTTTCACTCAACAAACCAAATGTCCTGAAATTAGTTAATAAATGATAGTCACTCTTCGGCAAGTTTCTCAGATTTTGATAATCTAGTCAAACAGAAGGCTTAAAGGTATACGACTAAAACGAAACGAATGTAACTTTCATTTCATAGCTGTATCAGGTTTTACTGTACAAATTGGCATAAGATTTTAGGGAATATTACCGCTTTTAGGTGGCCGGGCTGAAATATAATTTCAAATGATTATTCTTTCTAAATATGTATTATAACTTAAAATGAAAGCGTTACATGTATTCTATATCTCTATATCTCATTATGTACTGGTATTATTTTTTGGTAGGTGTTGCAGTTTTACTGTTTTATAGTAACGAAATAATTTCAGCTCGGCCACCTGCAACCGCTAATATTTCGTATGCTATTGCATTTTAGGATTCGATTTTGTGTTACATATGCATAAATTATAGGGTACATTTCATCTGTAGCACAATATTGCCAGTATTTTTTGTAGATTAGTGGGAAACAAGGTGGCCGGGCTGAAAACGTCAGGCTGGCCCGGCCACTAAGAAGTGCACGTAATTTCTTTTAAAAAGAGTTACATTGAAAATGAAGGTGTTACATATATTAGTATACCCGGGTACATTGGATTGATAACAATCTCATTATTAAATTCCATGGGGCCGGGCCAGCCTGACGTACGTAAGAAATCGAGCTATTTGATCGAACTCTGGACGGTCGCCGCAGGCCAACGAACGAACGCTCAGTTGACGCGACCCATGACGCGACGTTAGCCCGGCCTCAAACATCCGTTTTTTTTCCGTTCGGGATTTGAAAGTACGGGAAGTTGTGTGTGACATTATTCACACACACAGATGAATTCACTGTTCGGATAAGAAAACGGATCAGGATTCCTGATCAGGAAAACTGATAACAGTCCCGCGACCCCAGAGAGGGCACCGTATGTGGAAAGTGGCCCGTATGCAACACAACATAAACATTATTTCAACAGTACATAGGTGCTGGTAGGTGAAAGCCTATAGGGGCTTTCACAATATTTGAAAACAACCAAGACACTTGACCTGCACAACTCGTCAGTGGGGTACTGAACTCTGGAGTCAATTCAAATCAAACATAATAAAAATGGATTACTTAGCTAATAATAGTATTGATAGTTGATGAAATTAAACAAAGAGTGACTTTTTAGTTTTTATTTGATACACTAGTAGTATTAGATGAACCTAAACTCCACATGTGTACCTGAAACAATAATATACAATTAGAATTTAGGTGACAGAGTATTAATTTAAGAATATTATGTACACCAACAGCACACACATTTTGTAAATCCATAGATTTGCTTACCGGTACAGTGAGCATCAAAAGTATCAGACCGTATTCAGATTTTCAAAATCGCTGTACATCATGTTCTTTAAATTTGGTGTACAGCAATTTTAATTATCTGTATGTGGTCAGCAACTTTTGATGCTAACTGTACATATCCATGTATTGTCAAAGCTATTGCAGTTTGGAAATAATATTAACCAATGATTTGCCGTTAACTGCAAATCAGTACAGCAAAAGTAGATGATCAAAATCAGAAATTCAATACTAATGAACAAAGTTCGCGTCAAAACGGTGTGGTGTTGAAGTGATGGATGATCAAAAGTATGAGATTGTAATTTACCACACAGTTCTGACGCATAACATATTTGTATGCTTTTTATTAGTCCTTGTAATACAATTTCATATAACAAGGGTGGAGCAAGCTTGATAATATGCCCTCCAATTCTTTACGTTTGTCTCATATTGAGATAACGACTGCCTCAGAGGGGTAAAAATTTAAAAAATGTTACATAAGTGTAAAGCAAAGCATCTTTCCTATACATAAGAAAGTAGTACAAAAGTGTTTTAAGTACCTAAGGCTTATTTTGTGATGCTTATTAATTTATTAAGATTATTTGATAGCATAGTTTAATAATTATGAATAGGTACATTTTTGATGATACTTTAAATTATATTTGGCACTTTTAACAAGACTTTATCTTTAAAAAGAAGTTAATACATCTAAATGCGAGTTGAACTCGCTCATGAAAGATTTCCATATCACTCTTACTCTCTATAAAAACAGCAAAATGTTGTAAGAGTGCCCTCTTAAAATGTAGCTTTTTTTTTTGGTAATCATTGCAGCAACTTAAATGCATCATTAAATTTGTGAAAACTCAACCTGTCTACCTATCATGTTGCCTGAGATACAGCCAGATGATTGATGATAGACAAAACAGACACGACAGCGAAATCTTAACCATGAGGTGAAACAGGACCCTATTACTAAGACTGCTGTCCGTCTGTCTGTGTCCTTGGTTACTGTGTTCCCTTTGAGGGTATGGAACCCTAAAATCTAATATTTGAGAACAAGTAAGTTATTAGTTATACTATGAGTGGGTCATAATGCATAGCCTTTTCAACTGCAAGTCTTGCAGTTTAACCAGGTGCAGCTGAATTCCAGTATTTAATATGGAGCCAAAGTTGTTAGCAAATAAAAACCCGCCAAGTGCGAGTCGGTCTCGCCCATAACGGGTTCCTTAACATTCACTACAAAAATCACATTGGTTTAAGGGAAGCATGGGAGCCCCGTTAAAAATTCTTTATCTAATTATTGAACTTATTAACTTAAATTACTCCTTATTCCTTCAAAACAATACCAGTCTCACATTTTGAGGTTAGATAGAAAGCTATACAAATAGTTTGTATAGCTTTTCATTGAAGGGTCAAAAAAGCACATGTTTATTTGATAATGCAGATGGAAATCGGAGACTACGGTAAATAATGGCAATTGGGTACTGGACATGGCAATTTCAAGCTCATTTTACAGGACACGAGGTTGAAATTATACATCCAACCAAAGGACTCGGTTTCTCTGGGACTTAGAGGTTAACAGAAAACACATAAACAGAACCATAACAAATGAACAGTTGCAGATTTACTTGTACCGGTTTTCGTAAGAGGTTATGGGGACATAATACAAAAAAAAATATTTATTAAATACGTACCATTTTATTTGGACCTCGCACGCATCTTCCTCCTTTTACGCTTTAGCCTTCGCATGCGCTTCTTACGCCACTGAAACAATTAAAACACCAAAAATCAAAACGCGGTTCAACCGAACTTAACATGTCGATGAAACAAGTCGTTAAAACGCAATTTTATTACACAAATAGATATATACCTTCGCTCTCATGTTCAAGAAGGAAAAGGTTTAGCTTTCCTCCTTCAAAAGGAGTACGTGATTATAAATAAAATTCACGATGCAGATATCGGTCTACGCCCGAGACTCCGTTGAATGAAAAGAAGGATGTCTACGAAGTTAGTGGAGGGTTTGACAAAATGTGTTGGTGTTGCAACTACCAAAAAATGGGGTTCGTGACGCTCTGTGATAAGATAAAGTGTCCATGAGACGATCCGAGACGATCAAACTGTGCGATCAAAGCATGATGAACTTGTGTGATAGTTGTGGAATATTATTTATTATTATTTTGTGTAACGAACTACTGATCAGCATAAGTACAGGCATACATACACCGTTAAATTTTGGTCCTTTCAATCCCGTGGAGGGTCGATTCGGTACTTGAAACACTATCGATTGTCAAAAATAAAATTAAAAAATAAAGTACTTTTTCTCTTAAGTCGAAGAAAATACTGAGACATTCGTAACAAGTGTAGGAGGAAGCGCAAACAGTTTCGCAAATAGAGTATGCGAACCCATTTGCAAATCCGCTACGTTTGCGAATGTATGTCTGACGGCCCTCCACATGCGCGCAAACATTCGTACTATGTACGAATCTTTGCGCGCATGTGAGTGGCCCCGGTTAGTGTCCTCAGCCTAATGGTGAACGCACATCTAGCCGCACCGCAGTCTCCGCAGTCCCCGCATCACGAATTCTTTGTATGAAGTTCTATGAAACCTCGCACACTTACCCGCATCGCAGTAGCTGCAGAATCGGTAAGAAAACAGACTGCGGAGACTGCGGTGCGGCTAGGTGTGCGTCACAAACTATGTAGAGAGGCCATTAGGGCACGATGAATCGTATAGTGTAATCGGCCCTTTATTTTCTGTGTCACGATTTCACGAACTAACCTAAACGAATGTAAAAAAAATAAAAGCAATAACCTAATAAAACGAAACGTTGCGCGTTAGTTCTTATGGGATCTTGACATTTTTTTTGCCAATGCAACCACTGCTAATGGCGCGATTTATCACGATGGACATTATTAAAAATAAAGGTCATGGCACACTATACCGGCACGGCAACGGAACGGCTTCACCTCAGCACTTAACTTGTCATTCAAATTAGGGCCTTAAATCATGTGTCGTATAATACATTTCATAATGTCAAAATGAAAAAGCCAACGGCGGGGAGTCAGCGCGCTTACCGCTCGCTTACAACTGGGCTCGCAGCCGGCGTGCTTGCAGCACGCCGACCTCATGCTTATGGCGCGCTGACTCCGAGTTGCAACTGTTGCAAGCGAAAGCTTTATAACAATTATGTTCACGGTGGCAGCAAGCTTGCGCCTCGCGGCCAGTGCGCGGACTACGAGCTTGCACCTCGCTGACAGCGCGCCGTAGCCTAAATTCGGGGTGACGCCGTGCTGGAGCGGCACCGTTGCCGTGCCGGTATAGTGTGCCATGACCTTAAAACCCCTTCTACACGATCAGACCCGACCGCCGATAGAGGTGATTTTGGCCGCGTCAACAGTACCCAACTGTCTGGAACGCCGTAGGCTGACGGTCGGGTCCGACCGCGGACGCAGCCTGTCGGGACGGATGCGCTCCCGACCAAGGTCATCCAAAGGTACACGGTAGATTTTTACACCCATCGGACCAAGGTCACCTCTGTCGGGCGGTCGGGTCTGATCGTGTAGAAGGGGTTTAAAGTTTACCAACTGATACCAACATAATGAATAGACTTGATAATATTTGACATTTCCATTTGACATTTCTTGCAATACACGACATATTCGCGCCAAAAGTTTCATTAACCTAGTATCTACAGTTTTAGTGGATAAATTGACTGTCTCAAAATATTGACACGGTAAGTGAAATCTAGATTTACGTTAGCATTGTTCAATACTTTCGTATTATCAGTAATAAAGATTTTAGTCGTGGTTGAAACATAAATAAAGCAGTGTTACCAACATAATCGTTTTTCATGGCGATATGGATGCGACGACGGAGTCATTACTTTTTACTATATGGCTTTGTCTGTATTGATTATTTTCCATGAAATTAGTTGTCAAATAATTAAAAGTGTCGATAATATATATTGTGCGGTAGTGAAAAATGCTTACTCTATAAAAGTTAAATTATGCTCTGTTCATTAGCTGTGAAAGCTACGTGTGCCTCTACATTATTATTAAAGTAACGGTGGATCCTGAAAATGGTTACGTCTAATAAACAACCCGATAAAAAAGTAGTGAAAATGGCTGAGCAGAACAGTGCTGCGGTTGTGCCCCAGAGAACATTGCTTGGTGAAGTGAACGAACACATAACATGTCCTCTATGTAGAGGCTACTACATAGATGCAACCACGATTGTGGAATGTTTGCATTCGTTTTGTAGAAGCTGCATCATCAAACATTTGCGTGCGAAGAGTTACTGCCCTGTATGTGAAATGATGATCAATTCTGCCAAGCCCAACATCAAATTAGATAAAGCACTTCAAGACATAGTTTATAAACTTGTACCAGGACTCTTTCAAAAAGAAATGGAAAGGCGACAACAGTTTTATTCCTCACGACCAGGCCCTGCTGCGTCAGCTACTCCTGAACAAAGAGGAGAAGACACTGAAAGAATAATTTTCAGTCCAGAAGATGTGATATCATTCTCTTTAGAATATGCTGATGCTACTGATACAGATAGTATATCCAGTAAATCATCTGACAGCAATGAACCACAGTCTGTACCAGCAGCACCACGAAGGTTTTTGCAATGCCCAGCTGTTGTTAACATAAGTCATCTCAAAAAATTTTTAAGCATGAAGTTTGATATTGACAGCTCTCAATTTGCTATTGATATCTTGTACAAGAGAGTTCCTTTACCAGATTACTATACTTTGATGGACATAGCTTACATATACAATTGGAAGAGGAATGAGCCAATGCGCTTTTTCTACCAAATAACAGACTATGTAGCTATTCGAAATAGGCTCTTTGAAATAAACAGGAAAGGCTCAGCTTCTTGTCTTATAAGAGACAGGAAATCAAGTCCTGCTTCTACTGAAGATACAAATGCAAGCAGTCCAGCTCCGCATTTGAATGATCAAGGCTCCGAAGCTTCTTCTGGAACTGACAGTCCAATGCCTGATGACAGCATAACCCAAGCAAGTGTGATGTCTAAAAATAATGAAAAAGTAGGACAACAAGGTAAAGATTTGGTTGCAACTATGAATCCTGATAAACATTCTGACACATCTAAGAAAAATGATGATGAAGTGGAAAAATCTCAATTTCTAAATTCTTTTGAGCTTACTGCAAAAAGTATGTTGCCACTTAAAACATCACCAGTAAAATCTTCTGATGAACAAACCACTTCTGCTGATGTACCACCTAAGAGTCAACCTACTACTCCAAAAGTAGAAGACAAGGCTGGGGAACCATCCAAAAGAAAATACCAGGTAACTCCACATACACCTGAGTTAAAAAAATTAAAAATTGAAATTGAAAAGACAAAGATAAGTCATCTAGTTGGTCCTCCTTCTGGTTCAAATGCAACTACTGCTAGTCAAAATAGTAAAGCAATAAGCACCCCAAACAAAGGCAAAGAGCTGGATGGATCTTCTAAGAACTCCCAGGTACCTCCAGTGACTCCTAGTGGACCTGCCACCACGCCTGCTTCCACAAAAGACATGAAGCAGCAAGTACCAGGTTCAAAGCAGCAAGAAAATCCTGGTGTTAAAAGGACTGTTTCGGTACCTCAAAATGTATCATCACCTAAACGCAAACCCCCAAGTGAGATTCCATCCACTGTGCAATCACACCCTGGACCTCCAAAATCAATTTCTCCCCTTAAACTTCAAATACCGAAACCAGAACCAACAGCAAATTCAAAGCCTCAGGAAGTACAAAAGCCTCCAGTTAAAAAGATGCCTGATTTAAAGCCTAGTGTTCCAATGTCAAACAAAGGACAGCCTGTTAATAAAGTAAGAATGGATCTATTAGCAAATAATAGTGACCCTACAATTGATAGAACTAAAATATTATCTCAGGTTAAATCCTCCCTTGGTTCTCCAATAGCAGGAACACAGCAATCTGGTGATCCCTTAAAGTCATTATTTGATTCATGTAAAATTAATATTCCATCATCATTATCAATCACACTTACCGATCAAAAGTTAGATACTCGAAATCCAAGTGAAACATCCAATCCTGATCCCAAGAAAAGTATGGTCAACAAAAACCTGACTAGTGCTGCTAGTGACACTTCCCATAAAGTTCCAAGTCCACCAGTACATAACTATATAGAAATATTAAAATTACCCGACGAAACAAAAAAACAAAAGTTGGAAAGTAATAATGAAACCAAATCAGGTCAAACAAATAAAACAGATAATAACTCGGCACCAACCAAACCCCCAAGTAAATCATCTGAGAGTTCAGCTAAAGGCCCAGTTCCTAACTTGAAGCCTATTTCTGATACTAAATTAGGAAAACAAAGTGGAAATTTTTCAGCTCCTATTACTTTTCAGCAAACATTTGAACAGCAGTTACAGAACCTGCAATGTGATAAAAAATCCAAGTTGCCGAAAAATAAAGCACAGGTTCCTAAACTTGTGCCGGCCACTCCAAAATCATTTAATGCTGCAATCAAGTCCAACAATCCTGGGAACAAGTCAACTACTAATAGCATGCCTCTATTGGAGACCAAGCCAAGCACTGCTCTGGATTTATCTACTCCCCACAACATTCAAAATCAACTAGCACAACAACAAACCTTTCATAAGGCTTTTGAAACTATGCAGTCTATTGACAATTTGGCTAAGAAACAGAATCTTCCAACCAAGAGCCTGCCTCTGACTATTCCACAAAGTAATGTTTTTCCTGCAAACAGACCACTGACTTCAGGTGTCAGCCCATTAAGAATTCCTTCAACATCTAATATAAATCAACTTAAACTGGACAAAGGTGGTCAAAGTGTATCATCACCAATGAACAACAGACAAGATATGACTAGTACCAAAGCAAATCCTAATAAGCCTACCAGTGGGAGTTCCAATGTTGCATCTCCAGGTCCTCATATTGCTCCTCATACACCTCCCAGTGCAACACAGCCTTCCCCTAGGTCGCAAACTCGTTCACCTAGTTCTTCTCCGAAATTGGTTATAGCCGAAGAAAAACAAGCAGGAAGTTCTGCTACAGAATCAAATATAAACCAGTCAAACCAGATAAGTAGTACTCAGATACCCAACATGAATTCGCCAAATAATGATCTTTTAAAAGTATCACCAGGGTCATCTAAGGCTGGAATGAAACCTATGACTTCAATAGGAAAACTACCAGGATTGAGACAACCTGTAAACTCAAACCAAAAATCAAATTCACCTATGAATGCCTCAACAGATTACCGAATGTCCCAAGCACAACCACAACTGATGCCTCATCACCATGTGCTACTAAGACGTCAAATGGAAGTGAATGCGTGGTTAGAAGCAAAACGGCAGATAGATTTATTCAAAAGTATATCAAATAACATGACTCACCAGTCTCAAAACGATTTCAACAATAAAGACAAACAATAATAATGTGTTTTTGGACACTGGTGAAACCCCTTCACAGGCAGGATGGTCTAATGAACTTATATTGTGAGTGAGTTCATTTATGTGAGCACATTTTTGTACTAATATAAACATAATAGAATAACATATAATTTGACAGTTTATTTAAGTGTAACAGGACACTAAAATAATCTATTTAGAGAAGATTTGATCTGTACATGCATTGAGTGTTCTTCAGGCACTTTTCAGAACATTTTATTGTTTCTTGTTTAGTGCCCACAAAGTGTTAAATTTTATTTTAATTTAGTTCATGTTGAATTTACTTAATCTGTTATTATCTGTGTTTGTGTAGACATAGCAATATTTTATAAACATTTATTCATCAAACTATTTAGTGAGTAAGCCAAAATCCTCAGGTTGATAAAATACAATACATAAATGAAATATCAATTGTAGGTATTACATTATAACTACATATGGGATATTGACTTGTACATTGGTTGTTGAATATTGATCTACTTTCCCAAATCATCTCACGTGAAAAACATCATACTTTTCTTTATTTACCTAAATAATGTTCAAAGATATTCAAAGAAATACAACTTAAAAAGTTTATTGAAAACTTTATCAGTTTATAGTGTACAATATATAATGAAACACTAATTTTTGTTTTACAAAATTTAAGTACTTTATTTCTTTCTGAGCATGTAAATGTGAAAAACAAAATGTCTCAATATACAGGCTGTATAGGTAATTAAAATTACAAAACATAGGTAATCATTTCGTAATAATGAAACCTAGTAATTACACAAAGTGGTTAATTGATGATTGATTGGAATATTTTATTCGTAGCACAGTCAATTTTTATTGTGTGGACGACATTGTTGAAAAATAGGTTTGTAGATGCCAATTGCCAGCACATCAATACCTAAATCTGTCAAATTTGTTTTAAACTTCTTTACGACATAAGCAGAATGCTCTTTTTTGCTCATTTTGAAAATTTTACAGCTTGAGCCATGTTGATGTGCTAACATCGTGTGCGTCAGAATGGCTGGTTGCCTATGGCGTTGGGCATATTAGAAGGATATCGTAAATTTAAAAAAATACGATCAATGAAGTAAATATGAAGCAATTATTGACGCAATACATTTCGGGAAACTACACGCTTGACTTTAAACTAGGAGGTGACCAGCCATACTGACGTCAGGATGGCTGGTCAAAAAAAATATTTTATATCTAAGTATATATCATATTATGTAGCAATGATTTATTATATGTAGCAAATATAAGCAATTATGTAGCAATTTTCGAATCAACTCTCATTGACCAACGCCACAGGCAACCAGCCATTCTGACGCACACCTAACATCTATCGCCTATAATTTTCTTATAAAAAAGACCTGGGTATGTATTTTTGAGCAAAAATGAGGGAATCTAATACAGCTATTTTATTTGTGTCTACTTATGTTACTATGAATTAAATAATGATAATGTACTTGTTTAATGTCACCAAATTAATTATGTTTCATGATGTATGAGAAATTAAAAGGTAATAATGATTAGGTACTGTCAAGCAATTTTTAACTTATTAATTGTGTACATAACATCAATAATAATTATGTAAATTCCAGACTATTTATATTTTTATACACATATAACATGTGATCTGATAAGTTGTATGCTCTATTTGAATTTTCGGTTTTTAATGTTATTTAGATTTATATAAATTCTGGCAGTTAGTGAGCATTGTGGCCTGCTAGTATTAACACTATGAGTTTTTAATATTAGCATAATTTTGTAATCACCATTCTTTGACATGAAATAGGTGCAATGAAAGAGTTCAATGAAGTATCCTACTGTTTTCGAGGAAAAGCAATAACGTTTCTATGATATAGATGGCGCCACGGGTTGCCGAATGTACTGCCTAATTCTAAAATTAACGAAAATAAATTGAATCAATAAACGAACTATTAACTACCTACATGAAATCCAAATTATAATCGGCGTACCCTACTACAGTCAACAACATAATTATTATAGATTTGAAAGTTCTATTATAATTATGCTTTAAAAGCTAAGAACACATAAATGCTTTTTGCAGAGTTCATGCGAGCCCAAAAAGTTAAATGTAGAGCAATTTCCTAGAAATGCTGTTTGCAGTCTTGCAGCTTTTTGTGTTAAACTAGATCCCCAAATTTTTCCCTGCAACTTTAAGCTCACTGTAGTATATACGCTTAGGTACAACTGTACCTTGAAATAAATCTGAGTGGATCCTTGCCAAATTCTGCAATCTAAAAAAAAAAATTAGAATTCAATTGAATTTATTTTCATTATTATTTCATGTCCAAATGCCTGGATATTTGTTTTCTTTTTATCTTATTAATTATGTAATTATCATTATTCATGCTCTAGGTTTTATGCTAAAGGTGTGTTGGAAGTGTAAGTTAATTTGTAAAATAAATTTATGATTCCAATATGATGGTTTTTCTTAATCTTGGTAATTAGACACCTACTCTTTTATCAAGTGGAAAGCTAATTTCAAATTTGATGAATGAAAATAGAGCTTCGAGAAAAGGTACCGTCATTCCAGCATTGATTTCTTACTGTAAGTGTGTACTTATATTTTATTTATAAAACGGTTATGTTATTAATTGCAGATGGCTGGAGTCCAGGCGACCATTCCATTCAGGTCTCGTAAGAAGGTATACGTGGATGATGAAGATATCGTCTCAAACGAAAATAAAGACATATTGAATATTAGGAAGTCAAGCGAAAGGAAATTAAAAAGAAATTATACAGAACATGATCTAAAGAAAAATATTGATGAAGGTAACTTTTGATTCTAGTTCTAGTATTTATCTCCAAAACACGCTATGTAAAGCTGCTTTCAATACCCATTGGACATCTATACCTATGGGAGGCCCATTATTGAACATCCTATGGTTTCTATGTTGATGATGAAACAACAATGCATGCTTATCATGTTGTATTTCATTATTTCCAGATTGCATCACACCTGTAAAGATTTCCAGAAAAGATACAAAGTTGAACAACAACATTTCAAGTAATACCAGGTATTTATCCCCATAAATGTTAAGTTATAAAGAACTTTTAATTGTTAGTCCTATACTAATTCAATGTTTACTTTTCGACACTGTTTTTGAATATCAATATAAAAAAATTTTTAAAATATCATTGACCTTGAAATGAAATTTTGATTTCAGTGAAGAGGAGAACCTAAAGCCTCTCACAAGTCGAGAGAAGGAGATCGAATGGTTAGATAAGTTTTTGACTGAACATCTTGAGAAGGAACAGTCTGGTTCTCTGTATGTGTCCGGGCAGCCAGGCACCGGAAAAACTGCAAGCTTATCCTACATTTTGAACTTAGCTAAGGTACGTATTATAATGTAAACGCCTTCCCAACTAGGATCTCACAGTCGTGCTCGGCAAACCGGCAAGGTCACGATTGAATCTTGAACTAAATTTCTTAGGATTACGCACTATAGATTACGCCCGAAAAATGTGGCGATAATCTACCTATTCTGTCAGACACTTTGTTCAAACCTTAGCTGAAAAATTGAAAATGTCATATTAATAATAATGCTTTCTTACAGTTTAGAGAAGGTTACAAACAAGTATACATTAACTGCACAATGATGAAATCAGCTGCTAGTATTTATAGTCGTATTTGTAAGGAACTTCAATTGCCAACGTCTGGATCAACCGAAAAAGCATGTTTCAATGCCATTGAAAAATATTTGAAAAAGAAACATAAAATGATGTAAGTTACACATTGTATTCCTTAGTATCGAGTTCTTAGTAAAGAGAAACTGAATTAATTTGTAAATGATTGATTGCAGACTATTAGTATTAGATGAGATCGATCAGTTGGATAGCAAACGGCAATCAGTTCTGTACACAATATTCGAATGGCCGGCGATGGCGGAGTCCCGTGTGGTGCTGGTGGGCATCGCCAACGCGCTGGACCTCACGGAGCGCTCGCTGCCTCGCCTGCAGGCGCGCTGCTCGCTCCGACCAGAAACACTACACTTCGCACCCTACACCAAGCAACAGATCATCAATATATTCACTAATGTACTGGCTAACGAAGACAAGAGCAATGTGTTTTCTCCTGTCGCTTTACAAATGCTTGCAGGTAATTCGATTCGAATATGTATTTAGAACAGGAAGCCATTTTCCATCAGCAAACCTTTTTTGTTTGATCGACCCTATTCTGTCCCACAGCTGAGCAAAGGCCTCCCCTCAAACCTTTCCTTCATTACCTAATTTCTGTGTAATTTATTTTTGCAAGTTCATTTATTTATTATGTATTAAAAACGGTTTACAAATTGTTTCAGCTAAAATCTCGGCAATATCTGGAGACATGAGGAGAGCTTTAGACATAGGACGACGAGTTATAGAGCTTGCAAGACGGACTAAGTTTTCAGATAACCAGTCCATTGACAACATGATGAAAGATTCTTCAGTAACCGTGGAACTGAAGCAAGTACTTGAAGTACTTAACGACGTCTATGGTGGTTCGAGGAAGATCGAGTCGGACGCTGAGGATGGGTTCCCGCTGCAGCAGAAATTGATACTTTGTAGTATAATGTTAATGCTGACGAAGGGGAAAGTGAAAGAAATAGTAATGGGAAAGCTGCATGATGTTTATAAAAAGTAAGTTCACTTTATAATCCTGGGACCTTTCATTGTTTGGTGGTGAAGTTATCGTCTCTGACACTGATCTACGGCAAGATAAACGAACTTTACGCTAAAACTTCGTCCGCCTAATATTAGAACGCACTGAAGTCGCTAAAAACCTGGTGGCAAGGGCGGATACAGCCTTCGATTGTGTGGGGGGTCACACAGCAAATAGTCTTTTTTTTTTGTTTAGTGAGTTATTTTATTAACTTGTATGTACTAAAATGTCTGAAAAACAGAACACAGGATCAACGAGCTCGACAATTTTTGCATCCAGAGTCGTAAACTTTTTTTTGCTATTCGTTAGCAGCGGTGTAGTGAGGCTTTTTTCGGGCGAAATTTATAACAGCCTCCACCGCCTGCGCGAGGCCTTCTTATTATAAGATAACTTTGTTTCCCCAAGTCATCTATACCAGGAGTGCTATGACAGGAAACTTCCACGTGCGCCCGTGGACTGGAGTTCCCTCTCGGATACGTCCGGGGGGAAGACCAGTTTTTCGGGCCGGTGCACCCTGGGATGCGGGCAAAAACTCTTCCTTTGAATTCTCTTCCTTTGGGTCTCTTTGCCTGTACCAAGCCCGGGTCGGCGGCGCGTCGTGTTTCGCGCCAAATGCCTGCTGGGGTCGCGGGTTTTTTCTTAACCCAGGATACCGTGGCCCCGGAACGTAAAGGGCATAGGAAGGAACGCGGGTGGATTTTAGTCAGTAAGAGTCTGATAGTCCCTTCCGCCCCACCTAGGGCGGGAGGACTCATTTGATGATTTTACCACCTAAAAAAAAAGTCATCTATACCAAATGTTATGCAAGGTCTATTGAAATCTTTCAGTTCCCAGTAACAAATAAAACGTTACCAAGTTATTGAGCAATACGGAGCCTCGCGCAAGCAGTGGAGGCGCTTGACCTAAACGTGATGGTCGCCGACATCAGCTTTGCGAGCCCTCTTAGGTTATTTCAGTTCCCATTCATCAGACATCATTAGTATGTAATTGTAGGTCATGTTAAGTCGCACTGCTTTATCGTCTGGTGATCGCCGTGGCCAAGATGTTTTCTTTTTTCTTTGCGCGCGAGGGCCCTCCAGGCGCGAGTTCGGGGGCTAGGGTCCGCTACGCCCCCGCCTAACTACGCCACTGTTGGTAAGTTAATAGTTAAAGGAATAGTTCGTTTGTTGAATTGTACTATTATATCTTAGTATCGAAAAACCAAAACAAACAAGTTGTACATTTTTGACCCAGCCATGGATTTTTTTAGATCTCAACGCAGCTCTGGGGGACCCCATGAACTTTCGATCCGCGGTTGTATGGCTAGTTTGATTACTAAAATGTGAATAATACTTACGAGTGTGTATGTATGACTAAATGTATTGTCATTAGGGTGGCTCGTGCTCGCAACATCGTGCCACTGGAGATGGGCGAGTTGTGCGCGGCGTGTGCGCTGCTGGAGGCGCGCGGCGCGGTGCGAGTGGGCGCGGGGGCGGCGGCGAGGGCGAGACGCGTGCGCCTGCAGTGGGACCACGCCGAACTTGGCGCCGCGCTCAGAGACAAGCCCTTACTTTCCGCCATACTGGATGACGTCAGCTGCCTACCTTCCTAGCACCCAGTTATACCTCTGACCATTGAAGAAAACCGACTTTAGGTTAGTTGATACCTTGCATTTTTGTAGCCTTTCGACACGCCCAGTGTAGTTTGGGCTAGTTTTGTATTTTTGGTTTTATTGATTTGAGTTTGTGTTTTATTTTAATTGACTGACTGACTTGCATATTCTTAGTGTTATTGCAAGTTTTTAGTTATAAGATTTAAACTAGTTAAATCGTTCTATAAAGGACTTCAAATATTTGTTTAGGGTTAAGTGTTATTGTTATGTACTCATACTTGTCTGTTTGCCAATGACTAAATTCCTTATTGATTAAACTATTAATTTAATTTTAAACTATAATACTGGGCTGTGTTTATTATAATCACGGAAACTGACATACTGTAATAAATAAGGTTCTTTTAAAACTACATGTTTTAACTAATAGAATAGTTGCCTAGTATACAATTTGAGGTCATAAGACAGAATAATTCTAAAAGAAATACTATTTTCTCTAGTATTTAGTAGTTATTTATTTTAGCAACTAGGTAGGAATCAATTTTGAATTTAAATAACCGGGAAACAGTTTATGCTAGTATGTTGTGTCGCAGATGAAGAATATTTTTAAACACAATGGGATAATATTGGCACACTGACTTAGAGTGAGTGTATTGAAGACTAAGACTGTATACATCAATATTGCAGGGTGTTTCTCACGGTTTAACGATTTATTGCGTTTTATTGTTCAACTCTGCCAGCCTCTTCAGATTACTTTAAACACCAATTTGGGTCACACTGTTATTTGCCAGTTTTATGACTTAAGCCCTTAAGGTGTCGTCTTTGTGCACTCAAATGATACAAAGGGATAACGTAGGTAATATTTATTCAGCTTGCTTGATTTTCCACTTTTATGGCTCTGCTATAGTCTAGTAAAAATAATAACTATTATAGCTACTACTATTAATTGTGTTATTATAATACTGACTGTTGACGTCAACATTCTGTATGTTATAACATACTTTGTATGTTGACGTCAACAATCTACGATAGTGGATTCGTTTGATCTTCAGAAAAAAATAATATGTTTATTGCTTACTAAAAGGCAACACAATTTGATTGCATAAATGTTGCAAATCATAAAAATTCGCTATTAATGACTCTTTTACATTGACATAAGGTCTACATTCATTGTGCGCTCGTAAACTGTGTTTTATTGTTAAACTAAAATTCCCTGTGGAAATTGCAGCTATACAAATAATATTTTGCATCATGAGTTGCCTTAAAGCAAAAGAGGCCATCACTTCAGCAGTTAGAATGATATGTACCTGATTTGTTATTGTGCCTATATATTAATGAACTTTACGTTAACAATTGTCATAAACGTATCTAATAAACCACCGAATAAGTATGAAATTTTCATTATTTATGCAAAATATGATTTACAAAAAGCCGGGCCAAAACTTTCGCTAGTGATTGGATTAGAACTTAAATACTTCAATTAGCTCGATTGCAGTGGTCGTTAAATCCGGTTTTAGACAGCTTTATTACGTGACGAAAGTTTCCAATTACGTAATCTTATTATGTTTTCTGTTGTGTTGAACAGTGTTTTCAAAAAACTTTTTTATCTATATAACAATCATGTTTCATTGGTTTTTGTACTTCGTTTTTATCGACGAGTATTTTTTTTATCGTTTAATTAACTGTTCATGTTTTTTTGTACCCTAATTTTGGATTTTATTACTTTTCTGACTTGTATGATAGAAAACGTGTACTTTTTTAGTAATTACTTGTATTAAATAAGGAGAGGCGCTAAATTCCTCTTGATGTCAACTATGTGCATGAATTAATTATTTAAGAAGAAAGTGGTACAATTCAATAAAAAAATACATTACACCGTATTTCAATTCTTTTTATTAAACGTAACACTAAGTTAATCCTATTCGTGCAAATAATACTTTTTACAATTTTTTAAATACCTACTTAGAGTGAAATAATTAAAGTGTTTACTGTAAGTGTGTAGCTTCGGAGTGGATGACTGACGAAAGTAAATTAATACTGATAATACCAAGAAAGAGAAACTATTTCTCTGAATCATTCGTTATTTTTTTCATTAATTAAGTTCAAGGAAAAAAATCTGCAAAAGCTGTTTTCTCCATAATTAAAATTCTGTCAGAATTACACTTTTGAAAGTCTTAACTATTTACTTCGAGCTTAGTTCTTTCTATTTAATTTTCTTTTGAGATGCTAAAAACCTACTTAAGTAAATTCTGGCTATTAAATACTTTGTTCATGTATTATTTCACTCTATCGTATTGAGGATGCATTTATGGCTATCATTGAGTAAAATATCCAAATTGTGAACAATTTGTTAATTTAATAAATAACTTAATAATAGATAGACACTTGGTTTTGTACAATGTCAGCCATCTAAAGTACTAGAAGGCGAGAGTGCGATACGATTGGAGTCTCATAGGCGGAGGCCGGGGTTGCGCGAGCGCACGAAGTTGAGCAGCTCGTCGCTGTCCTCGCACACGAACGGCTTCACGTGGTGGCAGGCCACGTCGTGCCACTTGATGCCGTCGTTGTAGAAGTTGTTCAGGATCGCCAGGCACGACTCGTCGTTGCCCTGCATGATAAACATCAATTTAAAATTTTATGTCCATATTTCTACCGTTTATAGGTCTTTTTACCAGTCCAAAGATCTTTAGTCTAAATTCTAATGCCAACTGTACTGACCTGAGCGGCTTCACGGTTGTCAGGCTGAGGTTGACCGTATCCTCCAGTGTAAGACCAGTCACCAGTGTTCCTCTGGGTAGTGGGGCCGATCTTGGCGCCGGATCCCGACCAGAACCAGCCGTTCACGTTGGGAGGCTGCAGGTCAGTGCGGTCGCAGCCGGCGAAGTTGCATTTACGTCCAGAAGTCCAAATGTAGCGAATGTTGCCGCGTGCGATCCTTTGTTTCACGAATTCATTTTCCTAAAACAAATTAATATTCATGTTATCATTTTGTAATTTAACTAAATCACTAAAAGTTATTTAGGCCCCATGTTATATTATAATACGAAATGCGAATTACTTTTCTAGGATTTCTATTTTCGCTTTCGAGAATATCATTTATTTGCGAATTATTTATGAGTTAGATTTCACTTCAAACTGAGGTTTCTTTATGAGCATTATGCGTGAGATGTCCCCTGTATTTATGAGGAATCATGTGTAAATTATCACAAAAATGCAATAATCTTTTAGATGCCTGAAATGTCCATATTTGCTTGAGAGATTGATCCATGTTTCATTATCCCAATATTTCTACGTAGTTGTAAATACGTTCAGCACAACTATAGTCAATAAGTGGTTTCATTTAATAGAATTTTCATAAGAAATATGAAGTGATATAAAATTTAAAGAGCACTAACTGAAATTAAATAATTAATTGAATCATTATGAACAGGTAATATAAGTAATTATAATGTGTTAAAGTAACAGGTTGAATCGACTTTTGTTACTGATTGTACCTGCCTACAGCAAGAAAATACTTCTCGTTTCGCTACCATTGGGCTTTCTTTTTTATAATTATTGAACCGTGACAAGACTGACAAACTACAGACATACAAAAATAAGGTAACTTGCTTATAAGTTTTAAAGCTCGTGCAAAGTGTAGTGGTGGACACTTTAGTATTATTAAGAGCTTTGATGTTGAACATAGAATGATGTAATATTTATTAATTATAAAAATTAGGTAAGTATCAAATTACTAAATTGATAATCTTGTACCTGACATTAATATTAAACTTTAGACCAGGTACTGAGGAATGCCGAAGCTTGCAAAAAGCTATCCAAGTGTATCATGCAAATCTGCTATTTGGTATGAAAAGCACGGATCCGCCTACATATTTACATAGAACCTTGGAACTAACAAGTGTCACGAACGCGATCGATGACCGATGAACACAACCAAGCCGGTTTCTACCACAGAACAGTAATTTATGTTTCTGCATTTTCGCCATACATAAAACAATGGTGTTCTCTAGGTAGGTACTATAGGTAGTAAGGGTTTCGATAGTAAGGCATGGTGTGATGTGTGTTAATGTCACGGCGGGAAGTCCACGTCCGTCGCGTACGTCCGGCACTAGAAGTGGGCAACACGGCTGTGGGAGGAATTTGTGCCACGTGCTACTTGCCCGAGCCAGCGCCTCCGCGCACTCGACGACGCACTCGGCCGTTGCACCCCTTTCACGCGACGTCTTCAACGCTCTACAAATCGAATCAATCTATCCTAATGAATATTAATGCGCGCTCTATAATGAATTAATGAATCAATGGATGAAGGAACTTATACTAATCTGCAACAATTCCGGATGCGTCGAGTTCTGCACAATTGTATGCATAGAAGAAAAACGAAACCCAAGGGAAATACTCTTAAGGTTGTTTGCCATGCTTTCATAACAATAGCTGTGCGCGTTCGTTGCCATCTTACAACCGACAGGAAGTGTTTAGAGAAAACTTGCGTATTTTCCATTGATGAGTTACCCGGATGAACTTTAACAATAGATGCGTATTTAAACAATGTGTTAAATGTTTACATTAAGGCTTATTAGTTTTTATACATTATGACAAAATTGTAGACATAGTTTCCATTGTTCTTTGCTTCTCATGTGTGCAGTCGGTAATAGAGAAGAATTCATTAGGATAGATATCATTACACATACTTACCTAGGTATTTCTTAATAATCTGGGTTATGTTTAAGTGCAATCCAAAATGATGAAATGAAGCAATTCCACGATATGATCATTAAGTTTCATGCAACACCTACATCGCTTTAATCTGACAGTTCAGCTGCTTTGTTCCCAAGATTTATCATTGTGAAATACGTTTTTGTAGCAGATAATATACCACCAAGTTAATGATGAAATACAAATTGCAATTCAAAATTAAATTATGTGCTCCCAGATACCTAACTTTTCGTCCATTTATACAACTTGCAGGTGGATCATGGCGGGGAGAAGACATCACGATCGACCTAGTTGTTCGTGTAAAATGACCAGCTGGATAATGAAGATGATTATCTCAAGGTTCATCTACATTCGCTGAGATATGTGCGATTGTTCCAAACTCTGGCCCAGTCATGTATGCGTACTTAATAGACTGTAGTTCATTTTGCAATGTGTAAATAACCCTGAACATGTAGCTAATAGGATGTGTTCTGTTTTGTAACCTTCAGTTTCACCTTCATCTCAAGTTAGTACTTAGTGTAGTGCTTAGTCAAAAAGTGTGATCCAAGATTTTTATTTGTATCGTATTTGTACTTATCTTATGTTTTTGTCGACATACCTGTGGAGTTTCAAGCGAGACTGCGTCCATGCAGTGGCGACGGCAGATGTTCCTCGCGTCGAGCCAGTCCACCTCCAGGTTGCGGGTCGGGGCGTGTTCCCAGCTGAAGAAGTAAGAGTGCAGCACCCCTCGAGCGTCGCGGTACGTTGAGTGACGGACTCCTATGAAGATACAAATAATACTTGGTAAGTAGGAGCATTACAGACTTCTTTTTCAACAGTATTCTACTAGGTATATTCATACGTATTTGTCAGCTAGTCGTTTCTACAGAGTAAAGTCGCGTGAGGAAGAGTGCAGATAATTGTGCAACATTCCACATGTAAGTCAGTGAACTACTAAGAACTTAGTACAAAAGCATGTCACCTATTGAACAGTCGATGACGACAGATGTGGGTAGTTACTTTGAATTTCGAAATGGTGTTTATCTAAAACGTCTTGTCGTTCACAAGTTTTCCGTTTGCACAACACCGCACGTTGTCCTGATTCACACAACCATTGCGGTGAATCAATGTAAGTACGTATTCAGACATGTCTATTATTATCAAATACATACTTTTTTGTGCAAAAACAAGACATCATACAGATCAATAGATCAATCGAGGGTAAATCACTTTCATTCATAAATCTTGTTTCTCCCAATAAATTACTTAGATATCGGATTGGATTTAGGATGCAAAGTTTGCAGCAGCTTATTTAATTAGTATCGACTAATTATATGCTGTAAAACTTAGCAGAATGTTGCCCACGATAGGTTAATAAATTACATTATGTTGTTCGAGGGTATTAAAACTCTCGCTTTAATGCGAGACATCGTCGTTCATAGTGTGCAATCAAAATGAACCCATCGTCATGTCGTTAAATGAAGCGATTCTTTCGTAACTAGAAAGTTCATTTATGTATTTTCACATGGCTAATTACCAAACAGATAAAATTTGCGTTAGTAATATTGACGTAAACTCATTCAATAAACGGGTACTTGGTACCGGAAGCATTTTGCGTATCATCCGCGAAGAACGTAATTTTAGGAATGCCACCTTACGTAACAGTGAATGGCTGAGCGTGAATAGATAGAATAAAAGTCATAGATCTTTGGCGAATGTTTTCATAGTAACTCGTCTTACTTCCAGTGGAAGTGAACTTATGTAATTGTCTGTAAGAATATAGTGAGCCTCTTAAGTTATGTGTCGGAACTACCCAAACCTACTGAGATAAGAATGTGCTTAAATGTTTATCTTTGTACCTACCTTCGACGTGTTGGTAGAACATGTAAAATGAGCATTGTTGTTTCGCATTTCTGAGGAGAGAAAGTTGTGAAAGAAACCAACGTCTAGCTTCTCATTTTATGATTGCAAAATTATTCAAAAACAAATTATTATAAATAGCTGCATAAGTATTCAAATTATGATGATTTCGGACAATTGGAATTTGAAAAAAATAAATCACCTGTTGCAAACAAATTTGAATCCTGGTATTTTTGAGAACGCGTCTACGAGAAAACTTTTGTGGGTAGGTACGGTGTACTACGTAATATGTGGCCACATAAAACTAACAAAGAATCTTTGTTCGCTTTGTGAGGGAGTTTGCCATGAATACATCGTTCGATTGTGATTGCCTGTGCGCTCCCAAATGACATCGCATGGGACGCGCCACGCCTTCCATGCGGGCTCTGAATTGCGAAATATCCACTGATTTCCCATAGGGACAAACTGTTCGTGTACCTACTCGAAAAGTTAGCAAATACAAAACATGATACCTGGCTTGTTTCGCCATAGACACAGAGTGCGTACCTAAACATTTATCGTCTCCTGAATCTCCTTTTATAGATTTCTGAGGATTGTTAGTACTTACAGAGAGACCTAGAATAACTACTTAGCACCTACTGACCTACGAATCCTCTTTACATATTAGGAGAATCATTACTTTGAAGGCAAGCCACTAGTTACTACGTTCATAGAATCATTCTGTAGTACCTATTAAAACATTCTGTGACTGCAAAATATCGTTAGTTACGTACCTTATTAACATTTAACATTTTTGTAATACTATGAACTCAAATCTGAGTTTTACAGTTCACCTACTTTTGTTTTACAGATTTACACTACGGTATAAAGCGCTTATGTTCGACCATTCTACATGAGGAAGTAATCTCTACCTGCCTATATTATCTTCTCTACGGGTTACTAGTTAATTTGCCTAGCAACCTGTTTGAAAGCTCTTCAACTATAGCTCGGGTTATTAAGTACCGTAATTATCTCGCACTAACACGCTATTAAAGATTTATCCGATAACAGGATCTAGCGTGATGTAACAACTTCTAATAGTTTTAAGCAATACACGTTTTGTAGACCTTTGACACGATCCACAAGCTCCTACAACTCGCAATAGGCTGCTGCAGTAGCAGCCTATTGCGTGTGTTAAAAGCATGTCTCTAATTTACTGCAAATAATTCTATTAAATTCTTTAATAGAACTAATATGTACTTATACAGCTGTAGGGTTTGTTACATGTACTTTTATACAGCTGTACAGTTTGTTACATGCACTATTATACAGCTGTAGAGTTTGTTTGGTTGAACGCGCTAATCTCAAGAACTACTGGTTCTAATAGAAAATTATTTTTGTTTTGTTTTGGATGATTGAGGATGGCTATAGGCTATTATAACATCACGCTACCAGCAATAAGAGCTGTGCAGTGTGGCTGAAACCGCGGGTAACAGCATTTCTTCGGATATAGCTTTAATGGTACATCATGCTACATGAATCACCTGGATATTATTGCAATAAAAATAAGAAAAATGGATTATATTTGGATTTCATTAAAAATCCAAAACAAGGTAATTTTCCCGAAATAACTTCTTCGAGTCGGATAATTATTTTTTTACAGTTCTTTATTTGATTATAACATAAAATCGAGTGTAAGATTCGGTGAACCAATAAAATTTATCTTAAAATTTCGATCAAGAATTTTAAATAGTTTTTACGCAAACAGTACAAACCAACGGCCATACGTATAGTCGTTGGTACAGACTTACCCGAATAGTGTTGGGAAAACCAATCAGTAGATATAAGTATTATAATCATTGTCTTTAGATACACCATTGTAATTAAAAATACCTACATAAAAATTAGTTCAGCAGTAAGAGTTTCGTGAAGTTGTACGTCGAAGACATGATTGTGACATACACCAATCCGCACTTTGCCCGCGTGGTGGATTATGGCCCACCCCCTCTCACAGAGAGGAGGCCTGTGTCCCAGAAGTGGGAACATTAATAGGATGATGATGATGATGATGTACGTCAGAATCCAGTTAAAACTGTACTTGCTTGTGACGTATTGGCAATATCTAAAGTGTCATATGTTCGTCAATTTTGGTTAACGGTACAAAAAAATACATGTCCAATTAATATTTTTTGGTAATCTTATTGATGAACTACTTAAATAGATATTTTCAGTCACATACACTATTGTTCAATAATAATGATTAATCTTGGTACTTGCATCGATCGTGCGTAACTTAGAGCATAAATATAGCCTACCAAATAAAAACAGCTTCAAAATTAAACGATACCTAACGGTTTCAAGAAAAACAACAGTAAACTCTATCAAGTAATACTTAAAAAAAACCTTACTTAAATGCCAAATTCTCCAAGCTCATGAATAATGTTGCAATTTTAAAATTCTCGGTATTTTTTACTTTTCAAGCATTGCAACTAGCACTGAGCAAGAATGCGTTACTGTGGTGCGTGAGATGCAATGTGTAGTGGCCTACTTTATTTGTGATTTATAAATGCAGGTGCGAATTCATCTTTCATACAGTGGTTAGCTAAAATTCCTAAATCATCGGTAACAACAACCTTTTCTGGGACTATCCCAGAAATTTTTGACGAGGTTAATTTTTTCTCAATTTTCAGGTTGGCCCTACGTGCCATTGTAAAAAGTTTTCCATAAAAATAAGCTATTATCTATCATAAATCACGCCAGCCATATCATACATCTTCTTATTTTTTGACCTGTCAATGTCTTTTATCTGCCGTGTTTTGTTTCACGTAGGTATGCGTAGGAGTTCAAATGGCATGTTCTAGATTTGCTGTTATACGTGCGGACGTGCTTTGACGAGTAATTGACAATGGCACATGCTGTTTAAATATTTATGGTCCCCCTTAACCCAGCACGTCCATTGAATGCAACCTTTATACAGCAGTTAAGGAGAACAGTGAACTTGTAGTGGCTGCACCACACCACTACGAGAAAATAATATTCGGTAACTTGTTGATGAGGTTCGATTTGGCAAATTGGCTCCGTGTAATTCAGAATCGTGTCCGTGTTATAAGTCATGACCCCTTCGATTACGTAAGAACTTCGGCTTTTTCAATTCCGCGGTATACTTACTGTTCGCACAGCTTCTAGGGTCTGGTAGAGCTAGACGCCTCTGGGCATCAGCAACGCAGAATACGGCCATCAAGGCGACGGCCGCCAGGCACACGTGCCGGCTCATCTGTAAAGAGAACAACCATCAGAAGTCAATTTCCTATATGAATACAGATATTATGTCATAATACCCATAATAAAAGAGTTGTTGATTATAGGTAATTGCAGTGGGCAAGACTGATGATGCGAGACGATAGCCTTCGAGATGTGGTTGCTGTGCGGACGGTGTTACTCGGCCGCCGCGGCCGCCCCTCGCCGCCAAGTCGCCGGCACTCAGCTGGTGTACTGACACCGGTGCCGGGCGCTCGTTTTGACGAAAGTGGTCACGGGTGAGCCCGTATTGCAAGTTCGCTTTCTTTTAGTTATGCAGAGCACGAATGCTCGAGGACAATCGATACGTGAGATGAATTTATTTTGTTGTATTTGTGAAAGCAAAACCCGCCTCGCTGACCTCCTTGCTGCGAGTTTAAATGTTTGCGTGAAAAGCTACTCAGTGCGAGAAATCGTCGATTTGGGACGCATTTTATGTTAACGGAAAGTCGCGTCATTCACTTCACGTCACGAAGAATGTTTAAACAAAAAAAAATGAAAACTTTTTGTTATGTAACCTCACAAGTTTTTGTTTGACAAACATGAATCACTTTTTGTTTGACACCTGCCATGGAGAAAATTATTATGTAAAGAGTCGTGCCTACTATAAGAATCAATTCATTCAACTTTTATTTATCACTTTCAACCAACAGATACCTACCTGCTTCAAATTCAGTTCAATAACATATTATACCTATTATGTACTTATAGTAGTTCCATATTTTAATTTTTCACTAAACTTGTCTAATTTTTGAATTATTTTGTTTTTGGTATAACTTATGATATGATTAGTACTTATAATTATGTAGTTTTTATACGAACAATGACGTCTTGTAAGAGTGTTTGAAAAGCGGTTCTAGTTTTAAAATTGATTTGGTTTTTAAAATACGCGAAAAACACGATTTCACGACGAAAAGCTTTACCTAACTTTCTTCTGGAATAATTTTATGGTCATCATCAGATGTTTGGCAGTTTAGAACAAAAAAAAACCACTCACAACAATAAAAATGTAAGTTTCACTTCAAAAGTAATGATAGCGTCGATAATAGGCAGCGCGTATACCTCTGAAATAATGTCGAACGAAGTAAGTTGATGATGCGCTTGCGTGCGGCTGAGCGGGTGCGCGTGCGTCTGTATCGGTACGCGGGACACAGGTGTATAGTGCGGCGGTGTCGGAGGGACTGACGCAGCCGCAGCTCTCCTCTCTAATTAAGCCTCCGACATTCATTCACTTTCACTTCCAATACCAGAGAAGACCCACCCGCTACGCCGCACCTCTTCACCACACAGAACCTAAAGACCTTCTGGAGGTCGTAGCCGGATACGAGAGTGAGTTTACATAACAAATACTAGTACCATACACAATTACAACTCAAATTAAATAAATTGCTTAGCTTTGAGTAAATTCGTGACCTCGTTTAACAAAGCTAAGTTTGGCATAGTAGAGGCCACAAAACCTTCAGGCACAAACAGCGCTTAGTGGCTCCATCACCGTGCTTAATAGCCCTTCCCAAAAACAATCCACTTGATGAAAGGTTTCAAGTACCTAAGTAAATAAACCCTAGCTCTTTATCAAAACATACAAAAATAATGTTATTCTTGATACAGTTAACCGAAAATAGATAAATGTAGAGAACGACATCAATATTTTTATGTGAATAGTGAATGTAAAGCTAGATTTAATTTACCAAGATTCACATCAAAAACGACCTTGTTCCCCAAAATTAAATGTGTTGTAACGACGTTTGACTTTAAACCATCCTTAACATTTTAAAATGCAAAGATTTCTTGCATGCAAGTACTATTCATATTAGGCTAAAGCCAAACGAAACGAACGTAAATTTTTAAGTTGAGAGTCTCATAATTTCGGGTGCCAGTACAGTGCAGATAGCATAGCTCATTTTGCGTCACCGTGTGAAAAAAAAACAGAATTTTTATATGAAACCGTATGCAGGTAGCCGAAATTACGCGATTCACAGCTTACAAAATTAAAGTTTAGCTTCAGCCTTAATTGTTTTTAAAACTATTGTTAGTAAAATGCTGCAATGCAACTTTGTTCAGTACAATCCTCTGGGGTCAGAGGCTAGATAGGAGTTCGTTGCGCTTGCGTACCTCTACCTAGCCATTTTTTTTAACCGACTTCATAAAAAGGAGGAGGTTCTCAATTCGTCGGAATCTTTTTTTTTTTTTTTATGTTCCCCGATTTCTCGAAGACGCCTGGACCGATTTGGAATTTTTTTCTTTTGTTTGAAAGGGTATACTTTCCAATTGGTCCCATGATCACCAGGTCAGGATCTGATGATGGGATCCTAGGGAAATTGAGGGCAACCTTCAAATTTTATAGGCACATAGTACCATTTTCATATATTTTCTAAAGCTGTTTAAGTATCTGCATCTGATAATCATCATCTCAGGTGGATGACCTGATGATGGAAGGTACAACTCCTTAATAGTAAGGAGTAGGCATAGATTGATTTATATCTCCGGAACTACAAGTCCGATTTAAGTAATTCTTTTTTTGTTGTACTAGGTATCATTTAACTAAGAGAATACTGCAAGTTTCATCAAAATCGGTTCAGTAATTTTTGAGATATGGAATTTTATTAGCTTAATGTGTACATGAGTGATGTAAGTACTGGTGCGAAGGATTACAAAATTCTAGTGCACATGTAAGAGAATAATGTTCTTAACAAGAATTTGGGTTGAATATTTAAACTAAAAAGAGTAAAATAAAAACTTTTTCAAAAAAAATATAACCGCCTTCAAAAACAACCACAAAAAAGTGTAAAATAATCTACAAAATAACTTTTCTTTCGGAAGTCGGTGGCTAAAAAGACAATGAAAAGAAAAAATACAAAGGCACCGACTTCCGAAGAAAAGTTATTTTGTAGATTATTTTACACTTTTTTGTGGTTGTTTTTGAAGGCGGTTATATTTTTTTTGAAAAAGTTTTTTTGTATGACAACTAGCACTTTGCCCGCAACTTCGTCTGCGCGTGTTTTTAACTCCGAACACAGTCAATTTAATTCCCGCTCACACTCCTTATAAGAAAACCTAGAAACTCAATACAAACAAACAATCAATCGTAGTAGAAAAACTGATTTTCCGATTTTCACCCCGTTAGGGGTTGATTTATGAAATGTAAATAAATACGCATCCTTTATTCGATTGAGAGATAATTTATGCCCAGTTTAGAACTTATCGAAGCAAGCAGTAAATCATTTCCTTAAAACTTAATCAACCCTTTTCAAAATTTAGGGGGTGATTTTCGAAAAACCCAAAAATGGAGGATAGTTTTGAAAATAAAATAGTGTCCATCCTTTTTATTTACTTACTACTCAAATTCGTACCAAGTTTCAAGTTTATAAACCCAAAGAATAAGATTTTGCATACAAAGGTTTTCACCCCTTTTCACCCTCTTAGAGGTAGATTTTCGCAAAATACTTTCTTAATGCCTACTTACATTATAAACTGCAAATATCATCCAAAATTCAGGTTTCTACGTTTAGTGGTTTAAAATGTCCTCCCCTTAAAACTTGAATACCCCTTTTCACTAACTTGGGGGGTGATTTTCGAAAAATCCAGAAACACGTGTTTGATTAATTCTTATCTAGTATATAAATACTGATTTTCAAATTCATCAGCTCACGCGTTATGATTTTTCCATACAAACTTTAACAACCCCTAGATTAACAATGGAGTGTAGTTTTAAAAAAATAATGGTGCTAATCTTATTTATTTACTTGTGTGCTCATTCGTGGTAAGTTTCAAGTTTATAAACCCAAGGAATAAGATTTTTCATACAAACGTTTTCACCCCTTTTCACCCCCTTAGAGGAGGATTTTCGCAAAATCCCGTCTTATTGCCAATCTACACGGTAGACTGCAAATCCTGTCCAAAATTCAAGTTTCTGCGTTTAGCGGTTTCGGCTGTAGTCGTGTCAAAAGAAAAACCCCTGTTCTTTTATATACATATATAGATTAAGAGAATAATATATTGGGTACTTATTTAAGGATCGGGTGAATTCTTGATAATTTACGAAGAAGTCTTCGATCAGTTCGATCTCATGCATGACTATGTCGCACGCACGCCATTCACTGCACATCGCAAAATCAGCACGCTAAGCTTAAGCAAGCGGATAGGTGACCGCAAATCGAGTACTGTTTACCTATAAACTATAATAAGCAAAAAGTAGTCTTATAGAGAACTAAATACGAGTCCCACAGTTGTACAACATCATGGAACTAAAATTTTGTTTCACATAGCACGTGGCCCCGCTAAAGCTTTCAATAAAGCTTAACTTCATAAAATCAGAGCTTTCTTTTATTTTATAGCGTAACGTAAAAACAAGAGGTTTGATGATTAAATGGTAACTTTTTTAACAAAAGATTGTTACAAGCTTGAGGCTGCTTTTCCACCAGAGATGCGCTATGCTACGTTGCTAAGGATGCGTTTGATATCCACCAATCACATTCATTATGTGTGTGTGTGTTATGTAAACAAATGAATATGATTGGTGGATATCAAACGCATCCTAAGCAACGTAGCATAGCGCATCTCTGGTGGAAAAGCAGCCTAACTCAGCAGGTATCAGTAGAGACTGCTTTGTAATTAGCATAAAAAGTTAATAAAAATATGAATATTGTTTCAACAAACGTATCAAAAAATTGTGCAATGTTTACCGTTAAATCAAAGAATAGAAGGGTGATGACATCATCTACTCAACACGGTGACTCTAAACCAAAGTCAGCGTTTGTAAATAAACATCAAACTGTTGCTGAGTGCAATTGCACAGAGACGTAGCAACCGATATCGGCCGTAACAGCCGTATCAATGATACTGGACCCTGGGTCTCAAGTAGATAAAACTTATTTTTTGAATAACTCTGAAATCTTTAAAATAATAAGTTGAATATTTTTTTTAAAATTTGCAATCCTCAAAACAAACCTTTTCATGGATATTAGGATAGTATGTCATGTAAGATAAAGTTTTTTGAAAATAGGGAAGAAATGGCCATTTTATATATAAATAAATTTAAATAAAAATAAATAAATTAAAAAATAAATAAATTTTATATGTAAAATAAAAATATTCATTATCCTCGTAGGCCATTTCATTTGATATATCACACGACACATAGTTTTTTTCCTCTTGCACCCCAGGGTCACCATTACGATCATGGATTCTCTCTTTCCAATGTTCCTGTAAAATATAGGCAAAAATGGCAAAAGACTATTTTTCATGAATAACGTTTTTTTTAGACTCGGTGGTTTTTAAAAATAAAAGGGAATGGTATTTTTTGAGTAGATCTGAAACTATTTATTTAAAAAATAATTTCATTTCATTCATTGATAAATGATAAATGTTACACGATGGAGTTTTTTTTGGAAATGGGGGAGAATGGTGGATTTATCTCGTTTAACATTAAATTTGCTAAATTGATAATTTTACCACGATAATGAAAAAGGAAGCAAATCTGATGAAACGTTCTGTTATCCCCTTCATTGGTTTCATGTAACGTATATTTAAACCCTGCATTTAGCTTAAGTATTTCATTTATGGTAGGTAGTATATTAAGTATGGTGTGGTGTATAAACTGAAACGTTACATAGGGGAGAATGGAAGAAGAAAACGTGTTGCGCGACCCCAGTAAAATGGTAGGGCAGGAAGTTTTTTTTTTTGTATGATGTGTCTTAATAAGGTTACGGGTTTAAAAAATACAATCTAGCTTAATACTCAAGCTAATGAGTATTCTATTTTGACTTAATTTGCTAGGGGAAGATGATGATGATAATGTCATGATGTACTACTAAGTAGTACCTAAGCAAGTTATTGTTTAAATGTTCAGTTGCCAAATATTAGGTTTACAATTTTACTATTTTTTTAAAGAATTTATTTATAGGCCAACGATATAATAATTTATTGAAACAAGTAAAGGATGCCAATTATGTCAAATGTTGTTTAGGAAGTGATAATGATATTTTTATAATGAAATAAAATAGATGCAAGCGAAGTAGCGGGCAGAAGCTAGTAAATTGTAAATTTAATGTACTTGTAATGTCAAGACGTTGACCTGACCCTTGACCTGAATTAATGTATGCACTAGAGCTTGTTAATACCTTGCTTATAATTAAATAAACTTTGTAAAGTGCAAGTGCACCCACGAAAGTGCAGTTTGACCGTCACACGGTAGGGTCAGTTCGCACTTCACACCGAGACGCGATGGCGACGTGACGCTACGATACTGGAAATGTGTATTTTAAAAGTTTTCATCAGCTTTTTTAAATGGTACCACAATATCCACTTTTATTAATTAGTGTCCAGAAAACAAAGGTTGATACTGACAAGGTGGTTTTTTAACCAAACTCGTCAATACTCTTTTAACCGTAACTCAAAAACGGTAAGGATTGGGATAGGGGTTCCCATAGTAAAATCAGTCAAGAATGACGTCTACTATAACCCCTCAAAGGAATAGGTCGACTTAACCAGGACCCCTGTATATGATATATTGACCTTGAAATTTTATAGTTGCGTACACCCTACCATATGTAGGTTTTGAGACAACTTTTAGGGTGTCCAAATACAAGTATTTACAGACTTACAGCTGGGTATCTCGAATTCCGAGGTGAACTTACTAATTTGACTGGACTATACCGAATGTACCTACCGATGACGTCATACGGAACGATCAGTAGAAGCGATGAAGGTTACATCGGCAATCCGATTACTGATATTTGCGTCGGCAATCCGATCGCTGCCGATACATAAATCCATTTGATGCGATGCGTCCGATACGTACGATGCCGACCTGTGGACGCTTACCTTTAGTGTCCTCTACCTAATTATACACCGTGACTTTTTAGTCGTCTTACAAAAGCAGCCCAGTTCATGTATCCAATGACTAGAACACGTTTATAATAAAAAATTTGGTATTCAAGAGATCTGAAAATTTTCAAAATAATATTTACCGATCTTATGACGCAAGACGTAGTCAGAAACACCCTTGTCTCATTTAAAATGGAGATAGAATGCTATAATTAATACTATTGCGTTGGGTAGGTATACTCTACAGCTCGATACGTAAACATTTTAACAGGGTGTTTCACATTTCTAATGTATCTTTTTATTAAAAAAAAAAAATTATTATTAACGATTAAAAGAAAAAAACTTGCCTAGAGGTATTTTAGGTCGGATACATTAAGTGGACCCTTTTTGTAAGACGACTAAAAAGTCACGGTGTATACAGGGAGTTTCTTTTAAATTGTCCAAAAGAGAGTAATCCGAATCCATAAGAGATACGGGAAAACTGTCCTTTAGCTCTTTTTTGATGTAGACAAATTTGGCGTTTTTTATTTTTTGGTCAAGTGTGAGTTGTCCACAGAAATGAGTGAAATATGGCCTTTTTTTGGCTTGAAATTTTTTAATGCCGTTCGGCTCTGATACATGCAAAGATAATTTCATTGTATTGGAAGAAAAAAATCGGGACGACGGAAGGTGGTCAAATTTTGCAAAATATATGTATTTTCATACAAATTGTATGAATGACAAAATTACTAATATTTTTTATGATGTTAATTTGATTTAGTGTTATGTGAGGATCATTTCGTTGTATGGGAAGGAAAATATCTGGACAGTAGAAGTTGGCCAAAAGTACAGTAAAATTTCTCCTAACAGCATGAAGTTTATTAGCAGAAGTCAGTACCTATGCATTAGATTTGACCCACTTAAAGGTTCTTAAGAAATTTTCCCGTATCTCTAATGGATTCGGATTCTCCCTTTTGGCCAATTTAAAAGAAACACCCTGTATAACTTTGGTTGTGCACCGCGATTCAGAAAATTCAAAATATGAATATGACGGGCGACCGATATAGGACCAAAACCCCTTTCAACTGTCCACCTTTTACTTACGGATCATGAGATACAGCCTGCTGGCAGACAGGGGTGCGGAACCCTTAATATAGATTAAGGTTACTAGTAGGGGTTTGTATTTAAACTAACTTAATCGTATATATTGGACCTCGTACTGTTCAAGTATTTATCTACTAATTTATTGGCAGGCGTTATTTTTAATTTACTTCATTGTTTATTTACTACTACACTAATAAACATATTAATAAATATTAAAATTTAACGGGACAACCCCATAACCACTTTACATAAACCGCTGCGTAACGGTCAGACGGGTCACAAAAAAAATAGAGAGTAGATTATGACGTTAGATCTAAGAATAACAAATAAATGTCGAAAATTACGTAGAATTTTATTGGACTTCCTCTTTTTTGTAAATATAATAGATAATTGTATGCATGTATGTGTTGCGTAAGATCTTGTGAATGCCTGCTAAAAAAGAAACGAGTTGTAAAATTACTTTTTTAATCGTTGCCTGAGATTGATGACCTTTAACTACTACACGCGAAGAAAAATATTTTTATAATATTTTTAAAACAATTGATGTTTATTTTTTAAGTTAACAATTTACATTTTGCAACCATTTCTGTACCTACTTACTAGAGATGTTGCGAATGTTAGATTTTTGACATTCGCGAATGCGATGCGGAATAAGTATTTAATTCCAATATTTGCGAATGCGAATTCAGATTAAAATCAATCACGTTTGATTAAACACTTTAAAAAATATCGAACTTCTTAGCCTAATTCTAAATTTTTGAATTTTATATATTTACAGCTTTTTTAATTCCTGTCTGTAACGACTATGAAAAAGTATGTAAGAGTAGCTCTAGTCATTGAATGAGAAGCAGAATGAACCACGTTTATCTTAGCACATGGTAATTTTTATGATTGATGTTTGTTATTGATTTGATGAATGGCGAGTTGAAGGCAGACTGAGTAAAAGATGAATGGAGAGGAAGACGTCAGATAAGAATGAACGAAAAATGTGTAGAAGAAGGAGTTCCAAATATTGGTATATTTCACTCGTTCGTATTCGCATAATATTCGCATGAGTCTATGCGAATGCGAATAGTCGCAACATCTCTACTGCGAGGCAGTAACCTCGTGAAGGAGGACGGGCCTAGCGACGTGTGATTTATTTGTAGTGCAGGCGCCCATCCATTGCATTTGATCTGCAATATACAAGTATGCAACTCGCTAGGTCATCGGATGCGATGCGAGGTCGTGAGGGCCAACTGACTGCGGGATTTTGATATAAATAACATAGGGTACCGTGGATTTTGTGTACGACGAGTGAAAGTCAAATAAAACAGAGATAGCATCATAATATTATTATACTATGTATGAAGGTATTGTAAAGAAATTCTATCTGTATTACCTAGTTAAGCCCTGGCCCCTGACTACGCTTACAGTTTATTGAACGGGCTTATTGCATAAAATAAATGTATGAAGTTCATGATCAGGGAGGGAATTTTTTTCGCATAAACTATTAACCTTATTTATAAGAAATTAAACAGGACAAATCGTGTTGGATAAATGACCTGAAGTTCTGGAATACTTATCCAGGAGGTCGCCATGACTTGCTCGCAGTCAAATTTTCCTCTACTCAAAAATCTTAAGTATTCACCACGCGAGTAATTAAATATTTGGATATAAAAGAAACCTCACAAATCGTTAACCGGGAGGTATCTACCGCAGTAGGTTAACCTACCTAAGTATGACGCGCAAGTGCATTTGCACAAGCATAATTACTTACGTGGAAGTCTTATTTATGCCTACATCCTGCAAAAACCTAGAAACGCTAAGTGCAAGTCTTGTAGTCTACGTAAGTATTAGGGCTTTCAATCCGAAGTTCCGGATTTTCGTAACTCGGACTTTCGGGTAATCTGTGCTTTCGGGGCGATTTTAAGTATTTTTCAAAACCGCAGTTTAAATAGAACACTGGAGTTGAAACCGGTTTTCAAAAACCATGTAAACATTATTTACACAAAACGAAGAAGAACGCTGTAGAGCCGATGATATCATGATAACTCTAGTCAGTATGAATGATAATGACTCCCCTAGTTTAGACTTGTATAATTACAATTAGTCGAGGGGGAACGCGAAATTCTGTCGATGTTGCAATGCAAAAAACCTGCAATGGCAAGGCCGATAACTATTATTTTTAATGAAAAGTTGAATCTGTTAGGTATCCAGTATGGACTCCCAAGTTTCGTTTGTTCCTACAGGGAATGGGTAGGACTATATACGATCATGCTATGATGCAAGACCCTCTGACTGGCCTTATCGGTGCAGCTCAGCAAGCTAAGCAACGCCTTGTTCTAATACGTTATCTAGATGATCGACCTCCTAAAAAATAAATGCTCATCTAAAGATCACCAATTTTTTCATGTAAGAAAAAGCACTGTTCATTTTGCCAAATAGTGGGGAAAGTGGTTGCTGCAGTGTGGAAGTTTGCCCTCCACGCAGCTGGATTCAGCGTTCAAATTCAGTTTTTTCGGCACACACGGCTGGTTTCGAACTGTACTGATTGAATGGGAAGGGCACGTACGAATATTTTAGGTTTCGTTCATTTTTTAAGCCAGTGGTCTACCGGGCACGCCGCAATTGCGGCGCACATTGGTTCAAGGGCGGAAAAAAGTCAAAAGGTCGACCTTGTTTAAAATGTCTACAATTTGGTATACACATACTAGAATGTTAGTAGAAACAAGTCATAAAATTAATACGGATAAATATTTCCACAGTACTTAATAAATCATGCCAAAGTAGGATGATCGAGAATTAACAAATTTCGTGCAAAAAATATTGTTATTTCAACATGTATTACCGTAATACTATATTCTACAACTTTTATTTTTAGTTTAATCTTATGTTCAATGTGTGTATTTATGAAATACGTAAAAATAATATAATTATTAATGAATAATTACTGGTTATTGCATATTTTTTGTGAAGAAGGTCATTTGAAACCCTTTGTTTTCAATCATGAGAGCTTAACTAATCTTCGTTATCGACCGTTACGTATTAATATACCTTCGGTGATTAATTAGACCCTATAGATTATGAAATACATCAGTTTTAGCTGCGAAAATATGCGATCTTGGAAATACCAGGTCATTTTTAACTAATGAAGCTCTGTAGTTAAGAAAAAGTGCGTTATATTAATAAGTGTTTCTCACCCATCTCGAAAACTATATTTTCTCTATTTAACATTTGTTTATTAGTATTTATTTATTAGAAATGCTTAAAGACTGTATATTTTGCATAAAATTTAGAATTGAATTCATGTGAAAAAATAAGATGATGTGAATATTATGATGAAAAAAAAATACCTATTAATCTTTCTTTTTGTATACGGTACATTCATTGAATTTAACAATGACTATTCGTAAAAAAAGAACTTGAGGCAGGTCCTCACCGGACACGGAAGTTAATCTTTAATAATCAAAAATCAGTCATTAAAAAGGAACTCGCATACATCGGGTTCAATGTTTTTATTTTTTGTGAGGCAGTCCTCACCAACACTCAGTTTTAATTGTGTCATTATCAAGGACTGACACTGTCATGTTGCGCTCAATGTAAAATCGCCCGGTGACACGGTTGAGCATACTTCAATTTCTTTTATTGCGGGGACCTGGCTTTGTTATAAGGACTTGTTTCGGATTTTGCATACCGATTTATAACGTTTTCTACAATGACTGAAGAACATTGTGTGAATTGTGGTCAGCTAACCTAACCGAATTTAAAATCATAGGTACGATGAAACCTGAAAAAAAATCTAACTTATAGCAGTTGGTTGTACCACGGCAGGTAAATATCGCTTAATCATTCCGGCCAAGGCGCGGGCATTTTGGTATTGCTGCTACGACCAAGGATCATCCAATTATTAACGGATAATAATATTTCAGGTATCAAAAGTACAATAATGTTTGCCACAACCGCTGGTTGGTAGTAACTTAAGCCTTGTTCTGCATTAACACTTGGAAGGATATGTACGTCAAGGCAACATGCAGGCTAATTGAAGGACGTTCTGGTTAGACGGATAAGAAGTCACTTATTAAGAACAGATACAGATAGATAGAGAAGTCTCATTAGAAATTAATTATTAAATGGATTGATTGATTGATCTGTTTTTTATACCCTACTGCCTATAATAATTAGCACAAAAGTGAACATATTAGAATCTTCAAAATCGCCGTACTATCATTATCAATACAGTATTAAGCTGCAAAAAGAAAACTTCTTGTATTGTGGTCAGTCCCACACTTTTGCACATGAAAATTAACCTACCAAAACATTTGATTTTTTTTAACATTTGTAAAATCAAATGGCCTCACTTAAAATGTTCTTTTCAGATATGTATATTATTAAGATTCTAAAACACTTATTTTTAGATTAATATTTGATGTCCATTCTGGGCCTGGGGCACTATGGACCGTGATTTCTCTTTTGGAGATAAGGAGACAAAAATTAAAAACCAAATTACTCGCATAGGTAGGTACCTATACCTAACCTTTTTAGGGTTCTCGTAGTCAACAAGGTCTACCCTTATATTTGATTTCGAAAATGTCCGTCCTCCGGTCCGTCCGTGCCGCAGTTTAGCTCAGAGACTACCTACTGTAATTTGGTCTAAATCTCATCCGAAAAACTCGTAAAATAAAATCTCGGTAAATTACATCTTATTTAGAGGCTAACTGAATAGTTTGCCGTCTTGCAATATTCTCGAAACGTCCAGTGATATCCTCGGTTTAGATAATTACCCACGAGGTTATTATCGAAAGGCTTGGAGAAGATGAACGTCGAGTGGCGAATGTTGCGTAACGCCAGCGACCGGCGGCGGCAGTGCCGCACATGACCAAGCCGTGAGGTTATTGGTGCCCCCTGCCCCTTGCTGAGGTGATGTTGCATTCCACCTTTTACTATTTCTGTGACTCTAGATTTTAAAATGTACACAAATATTTTCTGAAGTTGTTTCTAAATTTTTACTAAATAATTATATCATCACCAATTATGTCATCAATATTTATTTTTAAGTATGTATTTATGTAAGTATAGTCTAGCTGTCTGTACGAAAATAGTAACAACTTACGATTTTATAAAAGAAATAGTGATAATACTACTATTGTCACACCCCCAAACATAACCGTTTAGCTGGTAGAGGGGGGGGACACTCGAATCGAGCAAAATTTAGCACTTTAAAGCTTAATAATTCACAAACGAATTTTTTAATCAAAAAATTGTTAATGGAAACTCACATTATTTTTTAAAGGCCTATTTAATGATACCCCACACTAAGGGGTACGCGAGAAAAAAAAAATCCTCACTTTACGTGTAAGTACTGGAGGTACCCTAAAAAAAAATATTTTACGAGATTTTATTTTACCACTTTTTCGGCACAACAAATCCGTATATTCACACCAAATTACAGCTCTCTAGTACTGTGCGTCTCTGAGCTAAACTGCGGACAGACGGACGGACGGACGGACGGACGGACATGGCGAAACTATAAGGGTTCCTTGTTGACTACGGAACCCTAAAAAGGAGGAGGTTCTAAATTCGTTGTAATCTTTTTTCTTATGTATTTTCCCCGATTTCTCAAAGACTCCTGGACCGATTTTGAAAATTCTTCTTTTTAAAATTAAATTCAGCGAATCAGTTTAGTTAGTTCACATAAGTATTTTGATGGGCAACTACGGAACCCTACACTGTGCGTGGCCCGACACGCACTTGGCCGGTTTTTTGTTTTTATTGTTCTAATTAATCAATACTACATGCCTAACTCAATATGTATTGAAAGCATCATCAGAAACAATATAATCCCTCTTTTTAGCGTGATGGTAACATCAACAAATGACGGGAGGGACTGTCAGACTTGTACTGACTAAAATCTACGGCTAAAAGGCCTTTACATTCCAGGGTCACGGTAATTTGATAAGTCCACGCGATCCACAATATCCCCCTTGGGCCTTACCACGCGATCCAGTTTTTTTTTAATGCTATTCCTCCGACTCAATTTCGTCAGAGACTATTCTTACTACGGCTACTCTTTCATTCCAGTTCTATCATTTTTTCCTCTCGTAACGCGATCCAGTTTAGGCTGTGGGTAAGGGACAGAGCTATACAAGTCGTCTAGCGTCATCTCTTTCCCACATCAGCCTAAACTGGAAGTTTACGGTAGGCCCCCTTGAGTCCTAGCAATGTTTAGTATTTTCCCACGTTTTTTATTTGCTCACTTATAAGAATGTGGTATGTATAAATATACGTAAGTTTAGAGGATGTTACAGATGTTAACCAATAGTAATAGGTACTATTGGTAAACTGTGACAATGGTTACAACACAGAAGAGCACATAATAAACATTATTATGTATTACGAATTTACGACCCGGAAATATTGCGGGGTAACTCATCGGTAGTGCCTGTAGTGAGTGACTAGTGACTATTTTAGGACGTGAAATGCAATAACCATGGTGGAGGCATGATCGGCCGCCATGTACATACAGACCCATCAGGGCCCGCAATTAATTTTAACCGTTATGTAAGTTTTGAAAACAGCATGTTTGATTTACTCATAAACCTAACACTTTCATACAGCTTTCGAACAATCTAAGTAAACACGACAGTGTATAATAGCCAAGTTTCGGGTAATCCTCTAGCGTGTGCTGTGCTGCTGTATGCAAAACGTTTGTAAGTATGTATTATGTAAACGAGGTTGTAAAATGTCAATACCTAAAAAAATGCCGGACCGATGCCTTCCGGTCCGGAGCGAAGTGTCTTGACTTGAGTCAATCGCGGGTTGCAAATGCAAGTTGCTCGCCGCCTCTCCGGTGCTCGGGGCTAACTTTCACAGGTAAGTATAGTGTCATAAATATTCACTGCATGACGTCAGGCAGGTATGTGTGTTACCTTATGACAATATTTGAATGGCAGGTATTACGTTCCTACTTATGTACATACTGATCGTACATTACTGTGACGTACTTACAAACTCAAGCGTATACAAAAACCAATAGATGTATTGTAATTTTTTGCAAGAGCAGTCGGCAGTGACTCAATGAGTGGTTTAAATTCTTAATACACGCTACCGAAAGTTTCTACGACTACCACAAATCCAGGTCCCTCGACTCCCCACGATACAAGTAAAATAAAACGATTGTCACAAATATAGCTCGTCTTCACGTACGGTAGTCAACACCTTCTTAAAATTGAATGGTAGGTAAATAGTTGGTGGCGGGCCTCATGGTGGAGAGGACAACCGCCACCTCACGGCCCAGCCGCAGTGGTAGATGCCCATGGTGACGGACGTTGCAAGACGATCGCGATCTCCGGCCACCGTAGGCGCGGGCATGCAGGCGGCAAAATGGGCGACTCGCTGGACCATGGACCATCATGCCCGGGTCGATGTTGCGTTGTGTTCCACGCGCGCCTCGAAGAGTTTCAGGACAATGACGGGGCCCAGTGGGCCAAAGCCTGCCAGGGTCGCGGGACTAACGAATACTGTGACCCCGGAACGTAAAGGGCTATTGAAGAACAAAGTGGATTTAAGTCAGTACAAGTCTGACAGTCCCTCCTCCCCTGCCCTGGGTGGGAGGACTCATTTCATAACACGATAAAAAAAGGTCAAAATAGTTTCTTATTCGAACCCTTTATTTTCGTGGTAGGTAATATCATCAAATGAGTCCTCCGGCAAGAGGAGGCGGAACGGAAGAGACTCTCAGACTTCTACTGACTAAAATCCACGGTGTTCCTTCAATAATAGGCCTTTACGTTCCGTCACGGTTGTCTGTTTAGAGACAGGCCCGCGATCCTAGCAGGTGTTCTTGGAACCCTGATAGCCAGCAGAAGACGTCGCGAAGGACCCCCAATGATATAGTAGCGATAAAGCGTATTACTCTAAAGACCCCCGCGCGCCGTGTCGAAACCGCAGCCTATTCCCAGTAGATTCTCAACTGTATGCTTAGAGCAACAAATAAAAACATAACAGATTAACTGCAGCTATGACGCCGCGTCATTAAAGAATAGCCCTGCTGTGCTATTCTTTATAAACACTGTAAACACAGCTTTGTGGCCGAGTCGCCACAGCGCTCACACGCCACACTGGGACCTAAGTTTGCTATGCACTAAAAGTTATTGGTAGCGACTTAGCGACCCAATCCAATCTTAAAGCCGTTGCGTCGAAGAGCACGTCGTATAGTCCAGCGATGATATCGCACACCTAGATCTAAAGAGGTATAACTCAAAAAAGCACTTTTTTCAGAAACGGCGAAAAACTGATTACTGTGTCTCTGTGCACTTCAGAAGTGTTCTGAATAGAGGAAATCTTTTATTACGCAGCTAGAACAAAGATGTTATAGAAATCTGGTGTTTATCTCAGATATTTGGGCTAAAAACTGGATTTTCGGAGTTATTTCCCTTTTGCTAGACAATTTATTTATATTTATTGGGTTATTTTAAGTTGAACCTGTGTTGGTGAATCAAGTTGTTAGTTAGCTCTCTTTTGTAGAATTACATCATCATAAACGGCGGTATTAGTCTTTGGATTTGGTGTACTCTTATCGTTATTAAGGCTTCATTAGTTGCCGTTCAGGGGCAGAATGAATAGTGTCCAATTCTCAAAATGTCCAGTGGTGCCAAAATGTCCAATTCTCAAAACGTCCAATTCCCATAATACCTAAATCTAAAAATGGTCAAGACCCAAACTGTCCACAAAATGTTCAATTTTCGAGAATGTGGTAAAGTAAATTGTGCAAAAAAATCGATATTTAGGACATTTTTTGATAATAATCTGTACTTTGATATTTAGGTCATTCCATGTTACTTTTGTAGATATTTCATTTGATCACACAAAATTTCTGTCTTGCCATGGGCCACTCAGTTGATTAGGAGGTTTATGAAACACGCCATAGATGATTAAAAAACATTTTTTACGATAAAATTATCATAATGAAACAGATTCCAATAAGATTTATGTGATTGCTCTTTAATGCTTTAAATCTTTGGTTCAATGATCATAATAAAGCCAAAAGTATCTCAGCAGTGGCATCCAAGCATTTCGCTGTGCTTATTCTTATAATTGTTAATAATCCGTCTGGTCCTCAATCGTGTCCGATTACTCGCAGAAAGAAGTGTCTATTTTACTTATTAGCCAACATTGGCCTGAACCACTTCTGGACGCGTGCGGTCACTGCCACCGCCTATCGCCTGCTTTAGGTCAAGGTGGTACTCTGCCGAAGTCGCACAGACTTTCACCGTATCCTCCGGGCGGTCCACACAGTGGTGAAACCCGAGCGAATCCTCCCGTTAATGTTTTTCTGAATTTCTACTTTTATCTCGGCAAGACCGAGATTAAAGACCAGATCATAGGCTGTTGCATGTGCTCGTTCCACATGTCATACGAGTCGCGCTGTGTTGAATCACTTGTAAATTGTCATTTATTAATAAGAATAGCTCCACTGACTTCTTTCAATACGTTCAGGAACTACCCGTTAAGAACCACTGCTCTAGAGATTTATGTTGCATAGAAATTATGGAAGGAGTGACGTTTTCGATATCCTTATTTTCTATCATATTTACTACAAACCGCTCACGTCTCCTATTTTCCTGCAAAAGGCAGGTACATTTATTGTACTTACTTAAAGGGTAATTAATTTAAGCAGTCATCAATGTAATATTTTTACCCCATAAACGATATTCTAGAGTAATATTTGAGGCAACCATCTAAAGAGAGCTAACTCAAAATTTTGCATTAAAAAGGGAACAAATCCATGAATTTCAAAGACGAATATTAAATTGTGCGAATTTAAAAAGATCCTTATTTTCAATAGCAAAAGAGTTCAATTTAGGTAGGTCTTTAAAGAAATTTAAGAGTTTAAAATATGACTCAACAAAACAGAGTTAATTACAAATTCGAAAATGTTTCACCAATATGGCAACAACTCAAAATGAAAATAAAAAAAAAGGTTGCACTCCAGGAGTGCCGGTAGAAGTGAAAACTTTTTTGTTACTATGTTTTATTTTTAATTTGAATGACGTCTTACTCATTTTCGATCAGGGTCACGTGACCCTGACGCGAGTTTTGGTCACGTGACCCTGACGCGAGTTTTAAATTTTTTACCCATTACAGAAAAAGTGTACAACGCCGCTAAAGAAGTTTTCACTTCAAAAATATGTTCAACTGGCCAGCAAAATGGGTTCAATTCAAAATGTTGTATTATTTCACTCAGCAGCAACCACCTACAAAGCGTTAACTCAAAATAATACCGCTCAAAACTTCAACAATACAAGTGGAACTCAAAATAACTCCAATTTGTTTATATGGGGCACATATAATTTGCTCATATTTCTGATTGCAACCAGGAATGTCTCTGTTTTGCTGGGAGATTATCGGACTCGCTCATTCAACTAAAGAGATACTTGACGGCACCTAGCATCGAGTAGTAGACATATTTTTAAATCTGTTTTATTGGTCGATAGGCTTTTGGTTCGGTAATTTGATGGTGTGCATAACTCAAAAATGACAATTTTTGAGTTAACTCCCTTTAGATCTAGGTGTGCGATATGCCTTATAGAGGATAGCATTTCTGCTCGTAGAAAAAAGATGAGCTGAACATACCAAAGAGCAAGCAGTGGTCCGCATCCGTAGTCATATATAAGCCCTGGATTCGTGTGTCCGCTACAGATACTGGAAATTAGGGAAAGAAAAGGTCCTTGATAATTTTTGTATAGGTAATAAACCTTTTATTTTTCTAGTTTCCGACACTGCGCTCCAAATGTTTCCTATAAATTGCACGGCTGCTATGTTGCCAGTTCCTTTTGCTTGAACTTTGCTTGAGACGTTATTGACGCGGACCTAGTATATACCACTAGCACTACATTTAAGTATATTATTACAAACAAAACGTCTGCCGTCTTTGTGCATAATATATACCAGTCACACGACAGCGATGTTTAATATCTATTTTATTTGCCTGAAGCACACAATAAAATAAAATAGGTGTAGATATCTAACAACAGGTGAATGTTGTAGGCCTTGTATTCCATGTTAGTACTGCGCTGTACAAGTACCTACATAGCGCATCAATTTCATAAAGAAGACGTAGAAAATTACCCCACGTCCTGTAACAAAGTGACGTATCTCAAGAAAAAGACAAAAAATATAAAAAAAAATATGGCATACTCCCTTATTTAATTTTTTTACAGGTTCATATGGAAAAATTGCTTTAAAAATAGTTCAGGCGCTGTTATGAAAACTTCGTTCGTATTTATGGACGGATTTTAAAAAATATTTTTTTGTATGAAAGGGTACCCCATAAAGTCAGGTCTCCGGTCTCCAGAAACCCGGAGAAATGAAAGAAAAATCTCAATAGTAAGCTCATAACCCGCCTGTTGATGAATTTGAAAGTCAGTATTTTACGAAATCAGAACTATGTAATCAAACACGTTTTTGGATTTTTCGTAAATCACGCCCAAAGTTATTGAAAAGGGGTATTCAAGTTGAAAGGGAAGGATCTGAAACCACTAAACGTACGTATAACCTGAATGTTGGATGATAGTTGCAATTTATTACGTAAGGTCAGCACCACAGATTACTTATATGTAGCAAGCGTCAGCACCAAGAAAGGATTTTGTGTGGATTACCTACATGTAAGGCGGTGAAAAAAGTGGAAACCTTTGTATGGAAACCTTTGTACCGCAACACATATATTTATAAAGTTACAACATGTCACTGGCCTGCAAATTGCAAAAAAAAAAAAATTGAATTTTGCGGGCTAGTTGGAGCATCCCCCTTAAGGTGATTGCTTCGATGTAGCCCGCGAAATTCAAATTTTTTTACGTTTTTTGCAATTTGCAGGCCAGTGACACGTTGTAACTTTATAAATATTTGTGTTGCGCAAATAACAAGTATAATTTTAAATATAAAAATTGTCAAAAAATTCGCTCCATCAGCTCTCACATAGAAAAGGTGCATCGTAGTTAGATTTCGGAGATTTTAACATGATGCACCTTTTCTATGTGAGAGCTGATGGAGCGAGTTTTTTGATATTTTTTATATTTAAAATTATACTTGTTATTTGCGCAACACAAATATTTATAAAGTTACAACATGTCACTGGCCTGCAAAATGCAAAAAACGTAAAAAAAGGAGGTGTTAATTTTTCGGCCCAACCATGTACCGAGGTACAAATTATTATTAAAATCTCTTCCAATAATTAGTATTTTTAGCAGTATTTAAAATCCTTCAATACTAGATAGAAAAAGAAATAAAAGTATATGAAAAAACACTACTTCGCAACGGAACTGCGTTCAAAGAAACGTTTATGACAGCTTCAATCTGTTTCATCTGTCAAAATCACGTCAAAATATGACATCGATGTTTCATTATTTGACAGCTTTTTGACAGTAATGAATATCAACAACAATAGAAAAAAAACTATCGAACTAGGTCGGGAACCCTGGCTTTTGGCCGGCAGATAACCAAACGCAAAAAATAATACGAAATGTGAAACAAATGCATTTTTTAAAGTTCTTATTCCCATGATTATTCACAAAATATGTGTACTAGTAATTATAACTTATTTGAATTACATAAATAAATTCTGTAAAGTACATTTTTGGGTTTTCACACGTTTATAAATGAAGTAACGAAACGCATCATGTCGGAGACGTATGACATTGCTAGATTGAAAATCAATTCTTGGGTTGCAAGTTTTAACATTTTGGATCGACAATTTTATATGGTACAAATGCCCAAATAAATACAACATATTTTTTTTCAAAATCTACGATTTTTTTCCTATAATTTCGTATTTTTGTCCTTGAGGTACACGGCTTGGCCTTAAATGTAGGGAACAAATCAACACCTCCTTTGAATTTCGCGGGCTACATCGAAGCAATCACCTTAAGGGGGATGCTCCAACTAGCCCGCGAAATTAAATTTTTTTTTTTTTGCAATTTGCAGGCCAGTGACATGTTGTAACTTTATAAATATATGTGTTGCGGTACAAAGGTTTCCATACAAAGGTTTCCACTTTTTTCACCGCCTTACATGTAGGTAATCCACACAAAATCCTTTCTTGGTGCTGACGCTTGCTACATATAAGTAATCTGTGGTGCTGACCTTACGTAATAAATTGCAACTATCATCCAACATTCAGGTTATACGTACGTTTAGTGGTTTCAGATCCTTCCCTTTCAACTTGAATACCCCTTTTCAATAACTTTGGGCGTGATTTACGAAAAATCCAAAAAACGTGTTTGATTACATAGTTCTGATTTCGTAAAATACTGACTTTCAAATTCATCAACAGGCGGGTTATGAGCTAATTGAGATTTTTCTTTCATTTCTCCGGGTTTCTGGAGACCGGAGACCTGACTTTATGGGGTACCCTTTCATACAAAAAAATATTTTTTAAAATCCGTCCATAAATACGAACGAAGTTTTCATAACAGCGCCTGAACTATTTTTAAAGCAATTTTTCCATATGAACCTGTAAAAAAATTAAATAAGGGAGTATGCCATATTTTTTTTTATATTTTTTGTCTTTTTCTTGAGATACGTCACTTTGTTACAGGACGTGGGGTAACTTTCTACGTCTTCTTTATGAAATTGATGCGCTATGTAGGTACTTGTACAGCGCAGTACTAACATGGAATACAAGGCCTACAACATTCACCTGTTGTTAGATATCTACACCTATTTTATTTTATTGTAGAACTGAAATCCCACCAAAAACATTTCATGAAAAATGTTGCCAAGACGACCAAATAAGGTTTGCTCTGTGAAAAAGATATCAGATCTCATGTAAAGCCAAGCTTCTGAATCTACACAGCCTAACTCTACCGACCCTAACTTCACAAATTCTACACATCAGTAAAAATGTATGGCTTGGCTGTTTCGTTACTTATTTTAGAAACTAAATATTAGCATCACCTCCACGGCAGTAGCGAAACGGTGAAGCTATACATTTTTACGGATGTGTAGAATTTGTGAAGTTAGGGTCGGTAGAGTTAGGCTGTGTAGATTCAGAAGCTTGGCTTTACATGAGATCTGATATCTTTTTCACAGAGCAAACCTTATTTGGTCGTCTTGGCAACATTTTTCATGAAATGTTTTTGGTGGGATTTTATTGTGTGCTTCAGGCAAATAAAATAGATATTAAACATCGCTGTCGTGTGACTGGTATATATTATGCACAAAGACGGCAGACGTTTTGTTTGTAATAATATACTTAAATGTAGTGCTAGTGGTATATACTAGGTCCGCGTCAATAACGTCTCAAGCAAAGTTCAAGCAAAAGGAACTGGCAACATAGCAGCCGTGCAATTTATAGGAAACATTTGGAGCGCAGTGTCGGAAACTAGAAAAATAAAAGGTTTATTACCTATACAAAAATTATCAAGGACCTTTTCTTTCCCTAATTTCCAGTATCTGTAGCGGACACACGAATCCAGGGCTTATATATGACTACGGATGCGGACCACTGCTTGCTCTTTGGTATGTTCAGCTCATCTTTTTTCTACGAGCAGAAATGCTATCCTCTATAAGGCATATCGCACACCTAGATCTAAAGGGAGTTAACTCAAAAATTGTCATTTTTGAGTTATGCACACCATCAAATTACCGAACCAAAAGCCTATCGACCAATAAAACAGATTTAAAAATATGTCTACTACTCGATGCTAGGTGCCGTCAAGTATCTCTTTAGTTGAATGAGCGAGTCCGATAATCTCCCAGCAAAACAGAGACATTCCTGGTTGCAATCAGAAATATGAGCAAATTATATGTGCCCCATATAAACAAATTGGAGTTATTTTGAGTTCCACTTGTATTGTTGAAGTTTTGAGCGGTATTATTTTGAGTTAACGCTTTGTAGGTGGTTGCTGCTGAGTGAAATAATACAACATTTTGAATTGAACCCATTTTGCTGGCCAGTTGAACATATTTTTTTATTTTCATTTTGAGTTGTTGCCATATTGGTGAAACATTTTCGAATTTGTAATTAACTCTGTTTTGTTGAGTCATATTTTAAACTCTTAAATTTCTTTAAAGACCTACCTAAATTGAACTCTTTTGCTATTGAAAATAAGGATCTTTTTAAATTCGCACAATTTAATATTCGTCTTTGAAATTCATGGATTTGTTCCCTTTTTAATGCAAAATTTTGAGTTAGCTCTCTTTAGATGGTTGCCTCAAATATTACTCTAGAATATCGTTTATGGGGTAAAAATATTACAGTGATGACTGCTTAAATTAATTACCCTTTAAGTAAGTACAATAAATGTACCTGCCTTTTGCAGGAAAATAGGAGACGTGAGCGGTTTGTAGTAAATATGATAGAAAATAAGGATATCGAAAACGTCACTCCTTCCATAATTTCTATGCAACATAAATCTCTAGAGCAGTGGTTCTTAACGGGTAGTTCCTGAACGTATTGAAAGAAGTCAGTGGAGCTATTCTTATTAATAAATGACAATTTACAAGTGATTCAACACAGCGCGACTCGTATGACATGTGGAACGAGCACATGCAACAGCCTATGATCTGGTCTTTAATCTCGGTCTTGCCGAGATAAAAGTAGAAATTCAGAAAAACATTAACGGGAGGATTCGCTCGGGTTTCACCACTGTGTGGACCGCCCGGAGGATACGGTGAAAGTCTGTGCGACTTCGGCAGAGTACCACCTTGACCTAAAGCAGGCGATAGGCGGTGGCAGTGACCGCACGCGTCCAGAAGTGGTTCAGGCCAATGTTGGCTAATAAGTAAAATAGACACTTCTTTCTGCGAGTAATCGGACACGATTGAGGACCAGACGGATTATTAACAATTATAAGAATAAGCACAGCGAAATGCTTGGATGCCACTGCTGAGATACTTTTGGCTTTATTATGATCATTGAACCAAAGATTTAAAGCATTAAAGAGCAATCACATAAATCTTATTGGAATCTGTTTCATTATGATAATTTTATCGTAAAAAATGTTTTTTAATCATCTATGGCGTGTTTCATAAACCTCCTAATCAACTGAGTGGCCCATGGCAAGACAGAAATTTTGTGTGATCAAATGAAATATCTACAAAAGTAACATGGAATGACCTAAATATCAAAGTACAGATTATTATCAAAAAATGTCCTAAATATCGATTTTTTTGCACAATTTACTTTACCACATTCTCGAAAATTGAACATTTTGTGGACAGTTTGGGTCTTGACCATTTTTAGATTTAGGTATTATGGGAATTGGACGTTTTGAGAATTGGACATTTTGGCACCACTGGACATTTTGAGAATTGGACACTATTCATTCTGCCCCTGAACGGCAACTAATGAAGCCTTAATAACGATAAGAGTACACCAAATCCAAAGACTAATACCGCCGTTTATGATGATGTAATTCTACAAAAGAGAGCTAACTAACAACTTGATTCACCAACACAGGTTCAACTTAAAATAACCCAATAAATATAAATAAATTGTCTAGCAAAAGGGAAATAACTCCGAAAATCCAGTTTTTAGCCCAAATATCTGAGATAAACACCAGATTTCTATAACATCTTTGTTCTAGCTGCGTAATAAAAGATTTCCTCTATTCAGAACACTTCTGAAGTGCACAGAGACACAGTAATCAGTTTTTCGCCGTTTCTGAAAAAAGTGCTTTTTTGAGTTATACCTCTTTAGATCTAGGTGTGCGATATCATCGCTGGACTATACGACGTGCTCTTCGACGCAACGGCTTTAAGATTGGATTGGGTCGCTAAGTCGCTACCAATAACTTTTAGTGCATAGCAAACTTAGGTCCCAGTGTGGCGTGTGAGCGCTGTGGCGACTCGGCCACAAAGCTGTGTTTACAGTGTTTATAAAGAATAGCACAGCAGGGCTATTCTTTAATGACGCGGCGTCATAGCTGCAGTTAATCTGTTATGTTTTTATTTGTTGCTCTAAGCATACAGTTGAGAATCTACTGGGAATAGGCTGCGGTTTCGACACGGCGCGCGGGGGTCTTTAGAGTAATACGCTTTATCGCTACTATATCATTGGGGGTCCTTCGCGACGTCTTCTGCTGGCTATCAGGGTTCCAAGAACACCTGCTAGGATCGCGGGCCTGTCTCTAAACAGACAACCGTGACGGAACGTAAAGGCCTATTATTGAAGGAACACCGTGGATTTTAGTCAGTAGAAGTCTGAGAGTCTCTTCCGTTCCGCCTCCTCTTGCCGGAGGACTCATTTGATGATATTACCTACCACGAAAATAAAGGGTTCGAATAAGAAACTATTTTGACCTTTTTTTATCGTGTTATGAAATGAGTCCTCCCACCCAAGGCAGGGGAGGAGGGACTGTCAGACTTGTACTGACTTAAATCCACTTTGTTCTTCAATAGCCCTTTACGTTCCGGGGTCACAGTATTCGTTAGTCCCGCGACCCTGGCAGGCTTTGGCCCACTGGGCCCCGTCATTGTCCTGAAACTCTTCGAGGCGCGCGTGGAACACAACGCAACATCGACCCGGGCATGATGGTCCATGGTCCAGCAAGTCGCCCATTTTGCCGCCTGAATGCCCGCGCCTACGGTGGCCGGAGATCGCGATCGTCTTGCAACGTCCGTCACCATGGGCATCTACCACTGCGGCTGGGCCGTGAGGTGGCGGTTGTCCTCTCCGCCACGAGTCCCGCCACCAACTATTAACCTACCATTCAATTTTAATGAAGGTGTTGACAATCGTTTTATTTTACTTGTATCGGGGGACCTGGATTTGTGGTAGTCTAGAAACTTTCGGTAGCGTGTATTATGAATTTAAATCACTCATTGAGTCACTGCCGACTGCTCTTGCAAAAAATCACAATACATCTATTGGTTTTTGTATACGCTTGAGTTTGTAAGTACGTCACAGTAATATGTACGAGTATGTACATAAGTAGGAACGTAATACCTGCCATTCAAATATTGTCATAAGGTAACACACATACCTGCCTGACGTCATGCAGTGAATATTTATGACACTATACTTACCTGTGAAAGTTAGCCCCGAGCACCGGAGAGGCGGCGAGCAACTTGGATTGTAAGGCGGTGAAAAAAGTGGAAACCTTTGTATGGAAACCTTTGTACCGCAACACATATATTTATAAAGTTACAACATGTCACTGGCCTGCAAATTGCAAAAAAAAAAAATTGAATTTCGCGGGCTAGTTGGAGCATCCCCCTTAAGGTGATTGCGTCGATGTAGCCCGCGAAATTCAAATATTTTTACGTTTTTTGCAATTTGCTGGCCAGTGACATGTTGTAACTTTATAAATATTTGTGTTGCGCAAATAACAAGTATAATTTTAAATATAAAAATTGTCAAAAAATTCGCTCCATTAGCTCTCACATAGAAAAGGTGCATCGTAGTTAGATTTCGGAGATTTTAACATGATGCACCTTTTCTATGTGAGAGCTGATGGAGCGAGTTTTTTGATATTTTTTATATTTAAAATTATACTTGTTATTTGCGCAACACAAATATTTATAAAGTTACAACATGTCACTGGCCTGCAAATTGCAAAAAACGTAATAAAATTTGAATTTCGCGGGCTGGTTGGAGCATCCCCCTTAACCTAATAACTATGTGAATGTTGGTAATGTTTTTATTTCGTGTAAACACTAATCTTAACAATGCCAGAAGGAGAAAATCCCAAGCTGTGTGCCTCTCTTTCTTAAAAAATAAGGCACAATGTTTTAGGCCTTCTATCCCCATAATAAATAATAAATCCATCATGGTACTTGTTCATTCGTCTCCGCGCTATAAATGCATAGACTTAAAGTGTGGACTGCGACTCAACTAAAAAGAGAGGAATCGAAGAGAGTAGGTAGGGAGTACAGGAGATATTCTTCTACTTAGATTATATTTCTTCTAGATTACGGGGTCAAGTTTTAATTTTATAGTTGGCTAGGGAAAGCGCTCTATGTACAATCTGGGAAGGCGCAGCCCATCTCTATAAGTCTATGGTTACATTAGTATCTCTAAAGGTGAACGCAGACCTAGCCGCATTGCAGTCTCCGCAGTCATCGTTTTCTTACCGCTTCTGCGGCTACAGCGATGCGGGTAAGTGTGCGAGGTTTCATAGAACTTCATAAAAAGAATTCGTAATGCGGAGACTGCGGTGCGGCTAGGTCTGCGTTCACCTTTAAGACGAGAAGAGTTTACAGAAATCACTAATAAAACTGAATTAATAATTATTTTATAATTTAAAAAAGTACAGATCTTATGAAAAACTCCTTAATCTTTAACATCTTATCCTCCATATATATTTGATTATCTAAATAATAAAATATTTTATCTTACATAACCCCATAACCCTCCATTACTAATCTCTATTATAGGATTTGATTTTCGATCCTTAATAAACTCCATTTCGGCATTTCAAAGAACAAGTTGAAGTGTATATTTTTATTATTTGAGACACATTGTGATCGGATTTTTCAATAGATTTTAGTCGTTCCATAGACTAAATCAATATTTCTGGTATCCGTAGTTCGTAGTCCATCGTCGTCTGTCGTAGGCTGAATGTAGATACGACCTTTGTGCTTGAAAAATTAAAAACCTTTTCTAGTGCACATTATCACAGCTTACTCCTCATTCTTTCTTTCCTTTTTATCTTGGGAAAAATGGCTGATAATAAATTATACGAGATTTTGGGGGTTTCTAGAAGTGCAAGTGAATCTGAAATTAAACGAGTAAGTATACTTTTGTAAGTTTCTTCAATGGACAGCTCGCACATGTAATGTCATCTATTCGTTGCATGATTTCTGTCCATTGTTCTCTTGTAGTCATTCTGGTATAACCCGTAATTTTTTGTTTCAGAGCTATCATAAATTAGCAAAAGAATTCCATCCTGACAAAAATCCTGCTGCAGGGGATAAATTTAAAGAAATTAGCTATGCCTATGAAGTCTTGTCAGACACGAAAAAAAGGCAAATTTACGACAAGTACGGGTTGAAAGGTTTACAAGAAGGTGGCCAGGGTGGAGGATTCCCTCCAGATGATCTGTTTGGACACTTCTTTGGAGATATATTTGGCATGGGAGGCGGCAGTAGGGGTCGAGGCCCCGCTCGCGGTGAAGATACCATGCATCCACTTAAGGTTTCCTTAGAAGACATGTACATGGGTAAAACTACTAAGTTACAACTAAGTAAAAATATAATTTGCGGGCCTTGTAAAGGTATTGGTGGAAAGCCAGGATCTGTGGTGACTTGTAAGGACTGTCATGGACAGGGTGTCAAAGTGTCTTATCAGCAGATTGCACCGCATATGACTCGTCAGTTCCAGTCTCGCTGCCCGACCTGCCATGGTCAAGGTGAGACCATTAATGAAAAAGATAAATGCCCAAAATGCAAAGGTAAGAAAGTTTTAAATGAAACAAAAATCTTGGAGGTGCATATTGAGAAAGGCATGCGTGAAAACCAAAAGATTTTCTTCAGAGGAGAGGGTGACCAGCAGCCTGACACTCAACCAGGAGATGTGATTATTGTGCTCCAACAAAAACCTCATGAAATATTCCAGAGAAATGGTGATGATCTTGTGATTAAACATGAAATTACATTAACTGAGGCATTGTGTGGATTTGAATTTGTAATTAAGCATTTAGATGGCAGGGATTTACTTGTTAGACACACTCCAGGAGAGGTGATTAAACCTGGAGACCTCAAAGGTATACAGGGTGAAGGAATGCCGCAATTCAAAAATCCGTTTGAGAAAGGTAATCTTTATGTAAAGTTTGATGTTGTTTTCCCTCAAAACAACTTTGCTACTGAAGAGCAGTTGAAACAGATAGAAACTGTATTGCCGCCACGCCCAGCTTTTGTAATGCCTGCTGGAGATGATGTCGAGGAAGTTAATCTGATGGAGTACACAGCTAGTGAACGCGGCAGAGGCCGAGAGGAAGCCTATGCCAGTGATGATGAAGAACACATGCACACTGGGCCTGGAGTACAGTGTGCACACCAGTAGTTCAATTGTCCACTTTTATGGATTTTACTCAAACCTCACACTATATAATTTTATCATAGGTTAATATGTAAATTTAACTAAGTAGGTATACACTATACTGTTATACTTAGTTCACAGAATGCTAGAATTATTTGACTTGCGTGCAGTGTATTGACTTGTTTGGAATTACTGTATTCCTATGCCTCTAGTTAAATTTGTTGCAGAATTCATGGAAGTTGTAAGCTTGACTCACAATGCATGTTGTGAGTTCTGTCTAATGTACTGTAAAGATGGTGCAGTTAATTTGTTGTCTAAATTGGCTGTAGGCTTATGATGAAAAACATGTAGATTTAGTAAAACATTCAGTTTCAAGTAATAACCTGCCTGTGATACCTCATAGGTCTAATTGCTATCATTTCTAGGTGGTTTTTAAATTGTATTGTTTATTATTTACAAAACAAGCTAGGGAATTTGAGTTACTGAGGCAGTTGTAAGTTGAAACTGCTCTAGTTGGCTCAACTTGGCACTAGAATAGTATTAATCCACTAATGGGTTATTGGATTCCATAATAATATGTATTATATAAAATGAAAAATAAAATTTAGTGATACCTTATGAATATATTTTAATTATGATATAATTACTACAAAAAGTTTTTTGATTAAAATGCTTAAAAGGTATGTATGTATAGTTAAAAATATTTATCCATTTTTATTGTCTACTAAACGTGACAAGCCAGAAAATAATGATATTTCCCTTTATAATGCTGATAACATTATGTGTAATCAGTACACGAAAATGAAGTAATGATAATCATGTTTCAAGTTTGGATAGAAGTCATTACACTAGAGATGACTTCTAGAAAGCTCTTTTTTTTTTTTCAAAATGAATTATTGGTCATCTGTATCATGGTAATGTTGCTTATAGCAAAATAAAGTTCAACAACATTTGTGAAGGTTTTGTAAAAATTTATTCATAAATATACTTTTGTTTTATTTGGTTTTATACATAAAAAAACTAGATACCTGTAATTCAGTACCAAAACATGTAGTTTATTTACAGCACTAAAACAGTTACTCCAGTCCGCTATTCATTACCTGTAAAAAGAGATTTGTTTTTAAAAACTGCTGTCGCGTTAAATTAGACAAAATTAGTAATCAAATAACAAAAACTGCTAATTTTTCTTTCAAATATCAAAATCTTGCGATTTTATAAGTCAAAGGTGCAGGACCATGATTGTTTACTTTCTTATGTCGCCATCAGGAGCGGCAAACTGCCCCAAAAGACTATTATGGAACTTCCATGACGCGACGCGACACAGAATTGCATCGATTGACGATATCATCGGTCAGATATCATACCCTGCCGACGAAAATTTATGGAAAATTGCTAGTTTGCTAATGAATGATGCCCATGTCCCACGTATTGACGATATCGCTCAGAGATCTGCTGTTCGATATCGAATTGCATGTACGTACTAATGTCAATGCACATGATTGTGTTCGAAATTCGATTGCGCAACTACTCGTCTCTGGCGACCAGCTGGCGACATCTTTTGTCTTTTTGCAGCGCCTTTATGTCGTAGTAGTAAGGTGGATTTTTGAATAGCACGGTCAAATTGCATTGCGTCGCTCCACTAGTAAATACGTGCAACTTAAATCGGCAATCGACTTGATATTGCACGAATCGCATCGCGTCGCATCGCGCCATGGGTAAAGTCCCCAACTGCAAAAATCAATTTTTCCCTAGGGACAGTACTCCGCCATCACAGGTTATTTTGCTGAGTTCGTTACAACCTGAATAATGTGTGGACTGGTAGTTCCGGAGGTATGCGAACACAAACATAAAAACATACATACACTTTAGCACATTTGTTCAGACGCTGATTATAAAGTAATCACTAACAACATATCCGAAACTGGGCAGTTCTGGAAATATTACATACATACGAGTCGAATTTCAGAAAAAAGGGAAAAATAAAAAAGTTATTGAAAAAACGTACCAACTGTAAAAGACCAATACAAAAAGTTCAAAATAACTTTAACTGGGCTTTTTGGGCATTGCAGCTTTGTGGTATTTTTGGGAAAGTGGACAAACTGGGAATTACCATTTTGGGATATTGGTGTTTTGGAAAAACAAGAAGGAACTGCCTATGTATCAGAAACATTCTTTTTTACACTCGCTAGATACCGAGACCCTGGAACGTAAAGGGTAGCCAAAGAAACAGGGTGAACCGGTGGATTTTAGGTCAGTAAGTGTCTGATTCCCTTATGCTCCATCCAGAGTAGGACTCATTTGTTATTTAAACTGCCCTACACGTATTTCTCCTGTATTATACAGAGCGTCAAGAATTCTCCAGGTAACGTTCGTCTTGTATGTAAGGCTAGAAAGGACATAATCACGCTATACATTTATGGGCCTTTTCTGAAAGTACCAACGGAAAAAGCTTGGTAATTATGGGCAGTACTAATCATTTGGATCAATAGTTCAGTTGTTACTATGGCACAAAAGTTATAAGATAGTCCTCAGCCAAGGTACCTATACAAGTTCGAAGATACGTCATTTTCATACATTTCATTGATTTGATATATACTTGTAACCACGAACTGACGGGTCTCACTTGGAGGGTCTAGCTCTTAGGCATGTATGTCGTGGGTCTGTTTTACAAACATACCTACATAGTTACATACACAAACACCCAGACCCGGATAAACTATTTGCAGCAAATGCAAATATTTTGTTCTGGGAATAGAACACGCGTGTATGTGATAATTATGATGATTGCTCCAACAAAAAAGGATACGAAACTCCATGTCGTAACCAATTTACGAAAAGTTTTAATGGATAACCGCTAATGGCGCAACAACTTAGGGTACCTTTTCACCAGAGATGTGCTATGTGGCTGTGCTGTGAGAATGTGAAAGCTGAGCTACGAAACTGTGTGACCGTTTCCACTGACGCTACACTATGTAGTGGTGCGAGTAAGATGTGCTATGAAGATGCGCCGACGCAAAGTAGTTGCGCTAGGAAGATGGGCAGCTCGAGCTATGCGATATACATACGCTAGTAGGGAAGATGACCTATGACACGCCTCCATAGCATGCAACCTTCCATTTAAAAACACATCTAAGTTGAATCTGTTTACACCAGTGCTGTGTTATGTAAACCAATGAATATGATTGGTGGATAATGTCCACAATTCATATTCATTGGTTTCCACTGGATATCAAACATATCTGCAGCAACGTAGCATAGCACATCTCTGGTATAAAAGCAGCCTTACTGTAGTGCCGAGATGCGATCACGATGAGGGTGAACACATCAATTAAACAGATAAGAGGTCCCATCTGTTCCCTAACAATTACAGTGCCATCATGGTGGTTGCATAAGATTACTGAACACTCGGACATTAAATACTTACTTTCTTTGGATAATGACTCTATTGATTCACAGTACTTTTTGAAATCTTTCTTACTTCTACAAAGTACATTTAAATTGATTTGACTTAATCCCAATTCACGTAATTTATCTAATCTCTGCTTTACTGTCTTTTGAGATGCTGATAAAACTCTAGGTTTACTGGCAATCTCTTCCACATCAAAGCCTTCAGTCAGAAGAAAGTCCAGAAAATTTTTCACCTGAAAATAAAACAATTATGATAACAGATTTTCAGCACAACACTAAATTTTTCCAAAATATTGTCTGAATTGTTTGCCAACCTTTGTTACTCGAATGGTTTTCAGTGCAGGTATTTTCAGGCACATGTCTTGAACATTGTCAACAGACACATTTAATCGGCTAGCAAGATATGTCTGTTTTGAGTTACTGTCACCCAGGATGGTCTTTGTTTCTTGTGAAATAGTTATAAACCTGAAATTAAACAATTACTATAATATAACATTGCACCTGTTACCCCAAGCAGTTGAGCAGAGGCATCATAATAGTACACCCACATTTGGAAAGTTCGTTTAAGTCCTATGTAATAGGGGGTGAGCTTACTGCCATCAACTTATAGACACTTACCAGGCTTCTTGGTTGCTACAGTTGCTACTGAGAAATTCCATATGTAAATAATGCTGATACTTGGGAATCTATATCAGAACCTCACTCAACAGTCATGCTTGCAATCACTACATCATCATAACTGAATGAAATGAAAGAATTGACTATAATAACAAAAGATTTTTATTTTACTATACCTATTTAATATATCTTCAGAACATCTAACCATCCAAGGATATAGATTGTCAATACCCATATTTTTAACTCTTAGAAGCCTCTCATGGATTGTTTTGTGATGATACTTCAGCACCCACAAATCCCTCAAAATTCGGTCTGCAGACACTTCCATTTCTGAAATGATATTGATACTTTATATTACAATGCAATTTTACTTTAGAATTAGAACAATTAAAAGCACTTTCATTTCTTACCTATTAACACATCTAATGATTTCTGAATCCAATCAAATGACAAGCTATATATGAAAGTTCTCTTGGCAAGTTTTTCACTTAGCACTGATGGTGGAACCTGTAAGAACCGCATGAATTCAATGCACATACATGAAGAAATATTTAGAATCTATGCATAACTGTAAAAGAGTACACAAACCTTCAGGCGGGAAGCAATGTAATACAATCTATTTTGGCAGAATCCTTTACTTTGATCATTTTTTGTTGTTTTATAAATATGACACAAAGTTCTAACGGGTAACTTATAAAAAGGTAAAGCATCTTCGGCTGACTGAAAATTAAGAGCCAAAACGATTTTTGCCTTGGAAGCATCAAACCCTGGAACAAAATTGAAAAATTAATCTTTGCTTTTAATGTGATTAAATGAAACTATCTATCAAAAGGTAGAAACATGTTTATACCACTCTTTTCTACAGGCTTTGTTCTGGTCTTATAAAAGCGATTGAATTATTAAAATCACTGTGCAGAGTTATTTTTAATATGCTAGTTATAGCTGCTGTAGATATTTGTTTGTTATTTTTGTAATATGTAAAACTTGGTCTTATCAGCAACATGGAAAATACTGATCTCAAAATCATGGTCGAGTTGATAAGATGAATAATCGTAATACTCCGATTAGGTCATTATCATTATAAATTGTAGTTGAAAACGGTAATTATGAGATTTTCTAATAACGAAAACATGAAAGTCAACAAATATCAAATGGTTAGTTATGGCAAACATGTAGCAAGCGCAGTTTTATGCCGCGTACCATGGACCTAAAAAAAAAGGCGGACGGAACTTCACTAAGAAACAAGTGAAGCACCCATAGTAAGTCAGTGCGCTTGTCCACACACGCCAGCACACACACATTCACACCATAGTAAGTCAGCCGTCGGCCATTACGCTTCGAACGACGCTCGCGTATTATTCGGCGTTATTTTGTCTAATAAAAATCAAAGTATGCGGTCATGTGTTGCAAAAAGTTGTCTAAACCATAGTAGTTCAATTAAAAAAGCCAGGGGATCACTTTTCATAGTTAAGCATGTCAATTTGAAGCTTATTTCTCGATTTTACGTCAATAAATTTAATAAACATCTTAAAATCCATCAGTGTTGCAACTATTTCATGGTTCAAATTATTTTAAAATTGGGAGATTTATATTTTATGTTACTATTTATCGTTATTGTATTCTTCTATATTTTTACAGATTTCCCCACAGCAAATGATGCATGGAAAAATGATTGTATAAAAATAATAAGGGAGTGTAGGCATGGAATAGGAATGTAGACGTGTAGGAATGGAACATAAAATAGCTTTACCAGCTGACAGCGTTGAGGATGAATTTTTCGATGCTCTTTAATAGTTTAGTTTTATTTTAATTTAGTCTATAATACTAATATTATAAAGAGGTAACATTTGTTTGTAAGTTTGTATGTAGGGGGTAATCTCCGGAAGTAATGAACCGATTTTAAAAATTGTTTCATTGGTAGAAAGCTACATTATCCGTGAGTGCTATAGGCTATAAATTATAAAGATATCATGCATATTAGCCGAAATATCTCAATTTTTATCAAGCCGGGCGGAAAAAAATGGCTCTTCCAACACAGTTATTAGCATGCGCTGCCTTAACAGTTGTATATAATTGAAAACAATGTATGGCAAAAATGTCCGCTTTGAATAGTTCTACAATAAAGTCCGCGAAGCCATATTTTTATCTTTTATATTTTAGCAGATATAGCAGCTTTTATGAGTTAAAAAAAAGTTTTTTTCGATGTACTTGCCTTTGGACGATTTTTTACACAACAAAACACTAAACCTTATCGAAAAAAATATTTTATATTATTATGATCACAATAACATCATAGAGATATGATTTTCACAAAAAAGTATGTCAATTGGTTAAATAGTTTCGAAGATAACATAAAATTACTAAATCGCAAAATGCCGCCGTCCGTTCACGAACCGCGTTAGAACACGCTTTGTACGCACGTTTTATCTATTTACCTACAGATGGCGTTGAGCAATTACGTATGAACAAAACCCTCCTGTTGGCAGACAGGAAAAAAAAATCATAGCACTAAGTACTGGGGTGCTATGTCAGGAAACCTCCACGTGTGCCCGTGGGCTGGAGTTCCGTCCGGGGAGAAGACCAGTTTTTCGGGCCGGTGCACCCTGGGATGCGGGCAAAAACTCTTCCTTAGGCACTGTGTGCTTAAGGGGTCTCTTTGCCCGTATGCAAATAGCCTGTCGTGTGGAAGCTCCAACGCGTGTCCCTTTGATTAGCAGAGGGCACAGCGGCGGAGCGGGCTTGCGGACGGTGAGTAATGGGTAGCTCGCCGTCCGACTAAGGACCAAGCCCGGGTCGGTGGCGCGTCGTGTTTCGCGCCAAATGCTTGCTGGGGTCGCGGGTTTTTTCTTAACCCAGGACACCGTGGCCCCGGAACGTAAAGGGCATAGGAAGAAACACGGGTGGATTTTAGTTAGTAAGAGTCTGACAGTCCCTTCCGCCCCACTTAGGGCGGGAGGACTCATTTGATGACCTTACCACATAATAAAAAAGCACTAAGTATTAACCAAACCGCACTCATAATTTCATCACAAGTTAAAATATTAATGCCCAACGAAGTGGGCACGGGTCAGCTAGTAATATTATATTTATATAGTTTAATTAAGGTATATTTTAAGTTGAATTATTTAAATATAAAATAGCTTTAATTAAATATTATAATACTTAAACATTCGTTTTAACCACTTAAGTAAATTAGAAGGGATTTCTAGATGTGTCGATAGTAAAAGACAAGTCTACAAAATTTGAATCACCAAAAGGGATTGCAATACTTTATTAACATTAAACGAGTTGTAAATATTTTAATAACCAATATGCTTATGTTTAAAAATGGGTAATTTTTTCCTTCATCTGGCATCCCTATACAAACTCACACATATAAAGGTCGTCGCCATTGTGGTGCTTCAATCGTTTCTTAGTGAAGTTCCGTCCGCCTTTTTTTTTAGGTCCATGGCCGCGTACACACCATTACACAACAAACAAACGCCTGCACGGAAACCGCACAATACCGAATGGTTCAATTTCTTTGACCACGCTTCGGATCAAACGCAAACGCCAACGAACGACTGATGGCGTTCGATAAGCCGTCCACAGCTATCGCAGGATCAACGAAAGCAAGCAAGACTCTCGTTAATCCGGTGTTTACGCGTCTTTACTAGAGATTTCAAATAAAAAGGGTAGACTGCGCGAGGGTAAAAAAAATATTTGCTTTAACCTTTAAGCATCCTGTTCTTCAAGAGACTTTTTTTTAGCGTGGTAAAATCGTCAAATGAGTCCTGCCACCCCGGGCAGGGCGGGAGGGACTCAGACTTCTACTGACTGAATCCACGGTGTCCTTCAATAGCCCTTTATGTTCCAGGGTCACGGTAAGGAAATAATCTCGCGACCCCGGCAGGCTTTGGCCCTCTGAGAGGCGCTCTTTGAGGCGCGCGTGGGACACAACGCGCCGTCGACCCGGCCATGGTCCATGGTCGAGCAGCGAATTGCCCTTTACTCGCTGCCCGAGCCTACAGTGGCCGGAGATCGTCTTGCGACGTCTGTCGCCATGGGCGTCCACCACCGCGGGTGGGGCGGAGGGAGGACACTGTCCTCTCTCGCACGCGGCCCGCCTCCTCCTTCGCGAGCATTTTACTGCTTCGCAGAAGGTGGCGACCGCTTCCCGCTCCGTCTCGCCCCGCAGCATGGCCGCGACCAATGCTGGGCGCGAGATTCTTCTAGAGACTTAGATGTTCAAAAGAGCAGCTATTACTCAGTCCATTCTTTAAGTCTACAGTACTGTCGCAGCGCACACCTAGAGCAGAGCATTTTTGAGTACTGAAACGTGAATTTCATGAGATTTTTTATTTCCTCATGGTGCTACCCTTTTACTTCACATTTCTCTGTATAATAGAAGACATAATATTTCCCTAAAACATTGCATTAATTTTTTAATATCTGTGAGACAGAACACCTATATTCAAAGTCGTAATCTCGAGGTGAGTGAGACATCTCGCCCTGAGTGTGGAGTGAAAGGGACTGGCTGACTTGTACTGACTAAAATCTACTGTGTTCCTTCAATTGTCCTTTTGGCCAGGATCACGGTCATCTGTTTGGACAGTCCCACGACCCCGGTAAAATAAACGACTAGTACCTACCCCCATGGTAGGTACTAGTCGTTTATTTTACCGTTACCGTAGTAGTTACCGTAGTAGTAGTACTAGATCGCTTGATAGTACCACACCACACAAATAGTACCACGGGCAATATACAGCTATTGTTTTTTTTAGTTTGATTGACCTAAAAATGTTTGATTTTTTTATTAAAAAAAAATACTACATGTTATCAAATTTTCGTTTATTACTAAGGCCTGATTTTTTTTCACTGTCTAGGCACAAGTTGAAAGTAGTTTTAATTATTTTTAATGTCCAGGAACAATCAACTAGCGACGATCACTTCGGCGAGGAGATGAACGTCGGTAATGCTTATCATGATCCTCGCGATGTCGAGATCTTCGACGTCGTCTGTCGCTACTTTCTGTTCGTCTTGAAATAACTCTTTTAGAAACATCCGTTTCCGGTGATTCAGACCACCTCCATGACCGCACTGATGAACGTGGAGTCCTAACAAAAATGAAGAACTTAATACTAAACAAGTGGTCATGATAATAAATAACACATTATGCTCAACTGCTCATGTTTAAGGTGATTGCGTCGATGTTGCCCGCGAAATTCAATTTTTTTTTAACGTTTTTTGCAATTCGCAGGCCAGTGACATGTTGTAACTTTATCAAAATATGAATTGCGGTAATAATAAGTATAATTTTAAATATAAAAATTATCAAAACATTCGCTCCATCAGGTCGACATAGAAAAGCTGCATCTAAGTTTGATTGCGGAGATTTTAACAAGATGCAGCTTTTCTATGTGAGAGCTGGTGGAGCGAATGTTTTGATAATTTTTATATTTAAAATTATACTTATTATTACCGCATTAACAAGCTCAACTTCAATACCAATCACAGACTAATTAGAGCTGAAATAAAATCAGTACAACCAAAAAACCCTAGACCGAGACAGGAACCACCAACTAGCAAGCTCAGCAAGCAACAAAACGAGCAACTAGTACTCACCCTAAAAGACAAATTTACAGACCTAGAAGAGTACGCAAAGATCGCAGGAACTCAGGAAAAATACAACTGGATAGAGACAACTATTAAAGTTCAACTACAACATATTAGTAAGATAAAACCTAATCCGGGGAACGTGTTATCAACTAGTACTATAAAATTGCTAGAACAAAGAAACCAGTTAATCAACACAAAAGATATAAAGGACAGACGAAAGGACATAGCAATCATCAGTAAAGACATCAATGAAAGCATAAGAAAAGACAACAAAAGAAAAAGAATGGAAATTATCGAAAAACATGTAATCAAAACAGGAGGTGTTAAAAAAGCTAACAAAGAACTAACAAACTCAAAAGACTGGATCGCTAAAATAAAAAATAAAAATGACAGCGGAGAATACAGCCACCAAAGAAAAAACATCTTAGGATTTGCCACATCTTACTACAGAAAGATATACGAACACAACACCTTTCAAGATGAGGATGACTTGAAGGAAACCACAAACGTCCCTAAAATCCTTATGAGTGAAGTAATAAATGCCATAGATAGCCAAAAGAGAGACAAGGCACCAGGACCAGATGGTATAAACAATGATATCTTAAAAGAAAGTAAAGAAATTATTGCACCAATCCTTACCGACATATTCAATGAGATATTAATCACCGAAATCATCCCACAGCAATGGACAGAATCAAACATTATTCTTCTATATAAAAAAGGAGACAAATATGAAATTGGTAACTATCGCCCCATCAGCCTAATGTCTAATTTATATAAAGTATTTGCTAAGATCATCCTAAATCGGATTGAGAAAACATTAGACGAACACCAACCCATTGAGCAGGCGGGTTTTCGTAAAGACTACTCAGTGCTCGACCACATTCACGTAGTACGCCAAGTTATGGAGAAGTATAAAGAATACCAATTGACGTACTACATAGGATTCATTGACTACAGCAAGGCGTTCGATTCTTTATTTCACGCAAAGATATGGGAGTCATTAAAAGAACAAGGAATTGACCACAAGTATATCCGCTTAATTAAAAACGTCTACAACAAGAGTACAGCGAGAATACAACTAGAAAAGAAAGGCGAACGTTTCAAAATTGGCAAAGGCGTACGACAAGGAGATCCTCTGTCACCAAAATTATTCTCGGCGGTACTTGAGTCAATATTCAGAGGTCTTCATTGGGAAAATCTCGGTCTTAACGTTGATGGTCGTTCACTGACTCATCTGAGATTTGCGGACGACATTGTGTTATTTGCAAAAACTCCCGAAGATTTAACAAAAATGATAAACGATTTGGGAATGGAGAGCAAGAAGGTGGGGCTACAACTGAACCCAGAAAAAACTAGGGTGATGACCAACGGAGAGAGAACAGCTATAAACTTAGGGAGTAATCAAATCGAGTATGCAGAAGAATATGTTTATCTGGGACAACTAATAACGAATGATAACCCCATGCGCAAAGAAGTTGAAAGAAGAATAACCAATGGCTGGAATAGGTACTGGGCTTTAAAAGAGGATTTTTTTTTTCTCGCGTACCCCTTAGTGTGGGGTATCAATAAATAGGCCTTTAAAAAATAATGATAGTTTCCATTTACATTATGAAGGATAAAAATCTGCATATTAAGGGGGATGCTCAAGCCAGCCCGCGAAATTCAAATTTTTTTACGTTTTTTGCAATTTGCAGGCCAGTGACATGTTGTAACTTTATAAATATTTGTGTTGCGCAAATAACAAGTATAATTTTAAATATAAAAAATATCAAAAAACTCGCTCCATCAGCTCTCACATAGAAAAGGTGCATCATGTTAAAATCTCCGAAATCTAACTACGATGCACCTTTTCTATGTGAGAGCTGATGGAGCGAATTTTTTGACAATTTTTATATTTAAAATTATACTTGTTATTTGCGCAACACAAATATTTATAAAGTTACAACATGTCACTGGCCTGCAAATTGCAAAAAACGTAAAAAAATTTGAATTTCGCGGGCTACATCGAAGCAATCACCTTAATACAAAAAGCAAACTTTTTAACATCTGCATTTTACCAGTTCTCATGTACGGCAGTCAAACATGGACCTTGTCACAAAACCTGACTAACAAACTTGCAACATGTCAGCACGCAATGGAAAGAAGCATGATGAATGTGAAAAAATCGGACCGACTGAAAAACTGCGTAATAAGAAGCAAAACAAAGGTTACAGACATAACGTACAAAATTAGAAGACTGAAGTGGCGATGGGCGGGGCACATGATAAGAGGAAAAGACAAATGGACCAAAATTGTGACGCAATGGTATCCAAGAGAAGGAAAACGGAAAAGAGGGAGACCACAAAAAAAGTGGGATGATGACATCAGGCAAGTGGCAGGCGTCACATGGAACAGAGTGGCTCAAGAAAGACGTGAGTGGAAAAGGTTGGAGGAGGCCTTTGCCGACTGGCAAACAGATCTTCAAAAAATAAGAAAATCTCAAATAAAAGACTAGATTAAGTATAACAATAGTATTAAGCTTTGCATGTATTTCTCTTTTATGTAATTTTGATCTGAATAAAAAGGCTATAATAATAAAATATTTAAAATTATACTTGTTATTATCGCAATTCATATTTTGATAAAGTTACAACATGTGACTGGCCTGCAAATTGTAAAAAACATAAAAAAAAATGAATTTCGCGGGCTGGTTGGAGCATCCCCCTTAACTCACCTATCCTTTTCTTGCACAGTTTCATTTGTTCTCGTATAATATCCATTGTATAAATTATTTGGATTTCTGAAGACATGAAGAAAATTACAAGCACGGCCCTTTGGACAACGCCTTCGTAACTGGAGGCCTGTAAATAATAACTTTTATAAATTATTCTCATACAATTAATCATCACAGAATAACATCATACTGCTACACGTGGGAAAGCACAGCTTTGGCAGACTCTTAAGGGGTCATTCAAGTATTAAATAAGGCGCCGGGGGTGGTTCTTGCTAATTGCTTCGATTATTTTCTTTAACATAGGTTGTTGAGTCAGCCAGCCAAATGGCATCAAATGGGATTTCAAACATAAATATTAAATAAAATATATAAAATCTAGTTACCACATATGGCATTCTTCCATGAGCTTATGAGGCAAAACTGCAAGGAAAGCTGTCTGCCGCCATACCAGCGAGTATGTAAAGATCGATATGCCGCCACAGCACATCTTAGTTCAGCAAATTCTATGAATGTGTTTCCCCGCAGATGTTTTTCATAGTTATTGCAAACCTACAAATGGATTAATTTTATAATACGGAATTTTATTTAAGTTAATTATAATATTTTTAAGACTCATACAAACCTCTTTTTGTTTATTGCAAAAATGTTAACTGTAGATGGTAAAAATCTGAAGTTGATTTGAGTAAATATATTTAATTGTAAGTATATATATATATTACTAAAAGTAATGGATTATTATGATCTCTCTGTTATTGGATGTCTATGTCTATCTATTTTACACATAGACGGGGCAAACTGATGTTTTCAAAACTGTCACAAAATAAAATGTCCCACTTGCAATGCAAAATAATTTCACTACTCACCTTAAATTGTGTTATTCTACCAAACTTCTCAAATTCAGACAGTACATCAAAGAAGAATTCTTTGTATTCCTTATAGGTATCACTATCTTCAAATTCTAGCATAATATCTGTGTCATATTCATTGACATTTGCATTACTTAACCCGAAGTGGTTATAAAAATTTGTAGCTAATAACACCTAGAAAAAGATGCTTGTCTCATTGATGGCGATTTTACTCAAAGCACACAACGATTGCTGTGTGCATTGCGTAACATAGAATCCTATATGATTTTTTGCAAAAAGGCTAGCCTGCAATAAAAATAAAAAAACAAACATTATTTTTCAGAATCAAATTAAAGATATGAAAAGGATATACTTTGCTGATGCCAGGGTATTGATGGTTTCTTGAACACTGATCACCAAATCTACAACATGCTGTTTTAGAGAAAAATGGGCACAGATCAGTATCAGGTCTAGTCTCATGCATCACTTTCAATTCGGCCGGAGGTTCATCAGAATCTCCAGATAAGAATAAATCTAAGTTGTTCATGAAGATTTCTTGTTTTCTTTTCAGTTCTTCTTCAGCTGCTTTTATTCTCTCTTCTTCTATTTGTTTTTCCTTCTGTTCTAACTCCCATTCCTGTAGGTGTAGTAAAATATATGTTTAACACTTTCACTGTCCGCGCAGCAGACACAATAGATAAACAATGGTCGTGAGTCACATGTGATTCATCGGACAGGGAAGTGGTTAAGGTGTCCCTTAAGTGTAGGTCTATTGTCTAATAGACTGTCTGAGTTCAAGAAAAAAAAAAAAAATATGGTAAAAGAAAAGGTACCAGAATGCTTTTTAATTACCTAAAACACAAAACTACAATGTAGTCTTACCAGCTTCAGCTTAGCTTCTTGTTCAAGACGCTTTTGTTTAAGTCTTTCTTTTTCTGCTTGCAGTTTTTTCCATTGTGAAATGGAAATTTTTTCAGCTTGAATCCATTTTTCGTTTTCCTCATCATTCTGTTTGTTTATTTGTTCAATTATTAATTCTTCTTCTATTTCTTGTTGTTTGATGTACCATTCAGTTGAAAAAAGTTTATCTAGAAATTAATTATTCATTGAAAATTATTACATTTAAGACCCTTTTGCGAGCTTGGCACAAACAGAGAGAGGCCTATACCCAGCAGTGGGTGAAAACGGACTGTGGATGATGATGATGACCCTTTTGATGCACAAGCATCAGACAGATTTTAAATAGTTATGACATGATAAGATGAATTTGGAACTAGGATAGTCTTCATCTGTAGTGACAAAACTTTAATATATAATATACAATTTTATTACAGGTTTATAAAACTGAAAAAAAATTAAGTATGATTTAAGTCTAAATGAATACAATCCTTTGAAATAATCGTGATTCGGTAAATACCTCTTTCTTTAGCTTGGATTATACGGATACGTTTTCTTCTTTCTTTTTTTGCAATTTTTCTCCATTCTGCATGTCTATAACATAAAATTAATATTTTAATCACTAGGTAATAGGATAGAAAAACAAAATAAGTTTTGATATTAATCTTACTTGCCTCCCCATAAATAATGTAAGAACAATAAACCATAAGCTGTTGCCGCTGTGCAGAACTTTTGTGACAGAAAATAATGTATTATCTTTTGATTTGAATGCCGGCGTTTATTGAACAGTAGATATAATTTATAGTATTAAAATAATCAAAAAACTACTGCAATATTTCACATTCACATCACACATTTTGTTTTGTTATTATTTTGACATTGACATTTGTGGTTTTTGACATTGACATGATTTTTTTTGTGCCATGACTTCGTGGCTTTTATGCCAAATCACAAGACCAAGCAAGGATAGGTATTTAGGATTTTTGTGTTGTATAGTCCCTTTATTGACAAATGCTATAGGCTACGACCAAAAGGACCCACCACAGTGGGGCTGAACCTTGAGGAACAGCTGGAAACTTTATACTGGGTAGGAAGTTATCATAGACATGGAGCATGGACTGGGCATTAGCAGTCTATTCTTCAACATGATTTACTTTTAACTCGTAAATATTACAGTTTCCCAGCGAACGACCGCTGTTCTCTGGACTGCCTCTCTGCCAGTACCTCGCAATGCCCTGGGTGGGAGGATTAACTCATTTGACGATTTACCAATATATTTGAGCAAATCAAGTTTACTCAAGACCATAGCGATAAGTTGCTGTGTGTGAACGAAGCTTTAGTGACAATGACAATCGTGAATTTATTATGCCCTACATGTGGGTACTTAGTAACAACCGCGTACTTAGAAATACCGTTGAAATAAGAAGGTGCTCCGCTCTCGTTAAAATGGAAAGCAACACGAAGAAGATTAAAAATTTGATTTTTCGTAATAAGGAGGATGATTTTATTGAACTTTTGCGTTCAGGTTTAGACCCTAATTTGGAAGGCGGTTGGCCAATAAGATTGGCGGCACGATGTGGCTGCACCGCTATAGTTGAATCATTGCTGCAGTTTGGAGCAAACCCCCATTTATTGAGCGAATCTGGTAAGCATTACGCATATAACATACTTAAATATGTTCTTTTCGTGTCACCACTATTATGATAAAGCATATTTATCTATATCTTTTATTGTTTACATAACTTAAATAAACGTTTCACGCCGTCTCACGTCTGTGCCTTTAGAACATTCATCATGTTCTTGATATAAATGGTGTTATTGAGCTTCCGACAACGACCGAGGGGAATAAATAAGCTCATCGTATATACATGAGATATGCGTTAATAATAGCGAAATAAGAGTGTTTAACATATACATTTGGGGAATATAATGTTACGTTTGTAAATACAGGTGCGTCGACGTTACAACTAGCAGTATTTTCTGGTGCACATTGGAACACCGACAAATGGAAATCTTTACTGTCGTGTTGCGATTCATCGCAAATAGCTGACGGAGCAGCTGTGGCAATTATTTTTAATAACGTCCCGGCGTTAAAGAAAATTCTGGCTACTGGCAGATGTAATACTAACATTCCTACAACTTTAACAGGTACTTACCAGCTTCTTTTTTAAATTTGTTTTAACTACCTACTTATAATTTTTTTAGCGTGGTAAAATTATCAAATGAGTCCTCCTACCCAGGGCAGGGGTGCGTTTAAATCCTTCGGCGGTATTTCGCCGGAAAAAAATTAAACTAGCGAGGGTTCGCTGAACGGGGGTGCGTTTAAATCCTTCTGCGGTATTTCGCCGGAAAAAAATTAAACTAGCGAGGGTTCGCTGAACGGAGTCATAAGTTTCTGTCAATTTTAGTTGTCAAATTCAATTGACAGCTCAGCTTATTGAACAAATAATCAATTTGCCGGTTTAATATAAATCCATAATCCACAAATAATATTTACTCTCTAAAATAAAAATAATATTCGTTTTTACGGCGCGAATCGAGCAAAACAACAAAACTTAATGTCAATCTGACAGCAGGATAAAATTTTGCGTGGTAAAAAGGTCGCAAAAATTTATTCCATTTAGTAAAAACTTGTATCAGCGGACGACCGTAAACGGGGTAGATTAAATTTTAGTTAGCTTCATTTTTCTCCTCGCGGTGTACTTAAACGGGGTGTTTGACATTTAGTCAGTATAAATTTAAACTGGATAAAGGATTTAAACGCAGCCCTGGGGTGCGTTTAAATCCTTCTGCGGTATTTCGCCGGAAAAAAAATAAACCGGCGAGGGTTCGCTGAACGGAGTCATAAAGTTTCTGTCAATGTTAGTTGTCAAATTCAATTGACAGCTCAGTTTATTGAACAAATAATCAATTTGCCGGTTTAATACAAATCCATAATCCACAAATAATATTTACTCTCTAAAATAAAAATAATATTCGTTTTTACGGCGAGAATCTAGCAAAACAACAAAACTTAATGTCAATCTGACAGCAGGATAAAATTTTGCGTGGTAAAAAGGTCGCAAAAATTTACTCCTTTCAGCAAAAACATAGACCAGCGGACGACCGTAAACGGGGCAGATTAAATTTTAATTGGTACAATTTTTCACCTCTCGGTGTACTTAAACGGGCTGTTTGACATTTAGTCAGTATAAAATTAAACTGGATAAAGGATTTAAACGCAGCCTTACGGTCGTCCGCTGGTATAAGTTTTTACTAAATGGAATAAATATTTGCGACCTTTTTACCACGCAAAATTTTATCCTGCTGTCAGATTGACATTAAGTTTTGTTGTTTTGCTCGATTCGCGCCGTAAAAACGAATATTATTTTTATTTTAAAGAGTAAATATTATTTGTGGATTATGGATTTATATTAAAACCGGCAAATTGATTATTGGGTGCGTTTAAATCCTTCGGCGGTATTTCGCCGGAAAAAAATTAAACTAGCGAGGTTTCGCTGAACGGAGTCATAAGTTTCTGTCAATGTTAGCTGTCAAATTCAATTGACAGCTCAGTTTTTGAAACAAATAATCAATTTGCCGGTGTAATATTAATTAAATCCATAATCCACAAAATATAATATTCACTCTCTAAGATAAAAATATTCGTTTTACGGCGCGAATGCAGCAAAACAACAAAACTTAATGTCAATCTGACAGCAGGATAAAATTTTGCGTGGTAAAAAGGTCGCAAAAATTTATTCCTTTCAGCAAAAACATAGACCAGCGGACGACCGTAAACGGGGCAGATTAAATTTTAATTGGTATAATTTTTCACCTCTCGGTGTACTTAAACGGGCTGTTTGACATTTAGTCAGTATAAAATTAAACTGGATAAAGGATTTAAACGCAGCCCTGGGGTGCGTTTAAATCTTCCGACGGTATTTCGCTGGAAAAAAATTAAACTAGCGAGGGTTCGCTGAACGGAGTCATAAGTTTCTGTCAATGTTAGCTGTCAAATTCAATTGACAGCTCAGTTTTTGAAACAAATAATCAATTTGCCGGTGTAATATTAATTAAATCCATAATCCACAAAATATAATATTCACTCTCTAAGATAAAAATATTCGTTTTACGGCGCGAATGCAGCAAAACAACAAAACTTAATGTCAATCTGACAGCAGGATAAAATTTTGCGTGGTAAAAAGGTCGCAAAAATTTATTCCTTTCAGCAAAAACATAGACCAGCGGACGACCGTAAACGGGGCAGATTAAATTTTAATTGGTATAATTTTTCACCTCTCGGTGTACTTAAACGGGCTGTTTGACATTTAGTCAGTGTAAAATTAAACTGGATAAAGGATTTAAACGCAGCCCTGGGGTGCGTTTAAATCTTCCGACGGTATTTCGCTGGAAAAAAATTAAACTAGCGAGGGTTCGCTGGGGTGCGTTTAAATCCTTCTGCGGTATTTCGCCGGAAAAAAATTAAACTAGCGGGGGTTCGCTGAACGGAGTCATAAGTTTCTGTCAATGTTAGCTGTCAAATTCAATTGACAGCTCAGTTTTCGAAGCAATTATTCAATTTGCCGGTGTAATATTAATTAAATCCATAATCCACAAATAATATTCACTCTCTAAAATAAAAATATTCGTTTTACGGCGCGAATGCAGCAAAACAACAAAACTTAATGTCAATCTGACATCAGGATAAAATATTGCGTGGTAAAAAGGTTGCAAATATTTATTCCTTTCAGTAAAAACTTATGCCAGCGGACGACCGTAAACGGGGCAGATTAAATTTTAGTTAGTTTCATTTTTCACCTCTCGGTGTGCTTGAACGGGGTGTTTGACATTTAGTCAGTATAAATTTAAACTGGATAAAGGATTTAAACGCAGCCCTGAACGGAGTCATAAGTTTCTGTCAATGTTAGCTGTCAAATTCAATTGACAGCTCAGTTTTTGAAACAAATAATCAATTTGCCGGTGTAATATTAATTAAATCCATAATCCACAAAATATAATATTCACTCTCTAAGATAAAAATATTCGTTTTACGGCGCGAATGCAGCAAAACAACAAAACTTAATGTCAATCTGACAGCAGGATAAAATTTTGCGTGGTAAAAAGGTCGCAAATATTTATTCCTTTCAGTAAAAACTTATGCCAGCGGACGACCGTAAACGGGGCAGATTAAATTTTAGTTAGTTTCATTTTTCACCTCTCGGTGTGCTTGAACGGGGTGTTTGACATTTAGTCAGTATAAATTTAAACTGGATAAAGGATTTAAACGCAGGGGTGCGTTTAAATCCTTCTGCGGTATTTCGCCGGAAAAAAATTAAACCGGAGAGGGTTCGCTGAACGGAACAAATTCAATTGACAGCTCAGTTTATGGGGATGGCAACTCAAAGCTAATCGTAGATGGCGCTGCGATAGTTGGTCCCCACGTTTACCTTGTACAAAAATACAAACAAGATTATTTGTTATAAAAATTGAGTATAAATACAAAACAAATATGGAAAATTATTCGTCCATGCAAGTACTATATACTAAAAGAAGAATTAAGACGCCGCGGCGCATCTACAAGAGGAAAAAAGTGATTTAATTGAGTGGTTATACATTTGATTTTACCGTAATAAATCCACAATTACTTGTAGTTGAGGTTTCAATTTTTGAGTTTAGGTATGTTTTACCTGTCCTCTCCTTTATCAAGAATATAATGCTGGTTTTGACTTTCTATTTTGATAAAATATCATAATGTTTTAAGTCAGTAATTTTAACCTTTTTTTCTATTTAGATTCGAGAAATATCACAATATATTTAATTTCTTAACACCACAACTATTACAAAACTCGTTCCAGGTGATAATTCTTCGATTTTCGAGCGATGCAATACTGGTACTTAACCTCCAAAAGAAAAGTAGATATTATTTTGAAAAGTGTATTCCATCATTTTTACAGCTTATTACTCAACATCTAGTCATTTTACATCAATAAATGGTTTTTTTTCTGAAAATTCCTTTGATATTACAGTTCTTTGGGGACCAAACTGTCATTTTCACTTTGACACTTGCCTTCCCCATTGAACAAGTAATCAATTTGCCGGTTTAATACATTGACTAGCCTGTTGGTCTAGTGGTTAGTGACCCTGAGTGCTATGCCGGAGGTCGTGGGTTCGATTCCCACCCAGGACAAATGTTTGTGTGATGAGCACGATCATTTGTTCTGTGTCTGGGTGTAATTTATCTATAATATGTATGTATTTAGAAATATTTAAGTATCTTTATCAGTTGTCTAGTACCCATAACACAAGCTCTGCTTAGCTTGGGACTAGATGGCGTTGTGTGATAGTTGTGGAATATTATTATTATTACCTAAAAAAAAAGGCGGACGGAACTTCACTAAGAAACAATGGGAGGTTTTCTTTTTGGAGTTTAAAAAAAAAAAGTAGTTTCCAAGAACTCGATAGATGGCGTTGAACTGACGGTGTGACTCTAGGAAAAAGATGTATGCCTTCATTTTTGCACAAATCCACGAGGCACAGACTTCGCTTCTTTTTCTCTTGGGACATTTTCTTTTTGGCGTGGAAAACTCATTAATAAAAAAGTCTGGTAAATGAATATTTTTTTCTTTTTGCTTGTTGTTATTTATTTTCAAAATGCCATTTGTGTGATGTCATGTGACTACAGATGTGACTGACAATGACATGACATGTACTTTTTGTTTTACGATCTCAAAATTACATACAAGTGAAAAAAACAAAAAATGACGTGACGTTCCGTTCATTGCAGTCACATATCAAGTTCAGCGCCATCTATCCATTGACAGGGAAAACATAAAAAGAAAATCCCTCATTGAAGCACCCATAGTAAGTCAGTGCGCTTGTCCACACAAGCCAGCGCGCACACATTCACACCATAGTAAGTCAGCCGTCGGCCATTACGCTTCGAACGACGCTCGCGTGTTAATCGGCGTTATTTTGTCTAATAAAAATCAAAGTATGCCGTCATGTGTTGCAAAAAGTTGTCTAAACCATAGTAGTTCAATTAAAAAAGCCAGGGGATCACTTTTCATAGTTAAGCATGTCATTTTGAAGCTTATTTCTCGATTTTACGTCAATAAATTTAATAAACATCTCGAAATCAATCAGTGTTGCAACTATTTCATGGTTCAAATTATTTTAAAATTGGGAGATTTATATTTTATGTTACTATTTATCGTTATTGTATTCTTCTGTATTTTTACAGATTTCCCTCGGCAAATGATGCATGGAAAAATGATTGTATAAAAATAATAAGGGAGTGTAGACATGGAATAGGAATGTAGAAGTGTAGGAATGGAACATAAAATAGCTTTAATTAAATATTTATAGCCGAAAAATACTTAAACATTCGTTTTCACCACTTAAGTAAATTAGAAGGGATTTCTAGATGTGTCGATAGCAAAAGACAAGTCTACAAAAATTTTAATCACCAAAAGGGATTGTAAAACTTTATTAACATCAAACGAGTTGTAAATATTTTAATATCCAATGTGTTTAAATTATTTTACCTTTATTTAAAAAAAAGATATCCGTAACAAAAAAATTGTAATTAAACTTAAGTTCAAGGGAGATCTTAATAAAATATTGTTTAAAAATGGGTAATTTTTTCCTTCATCTGGCATCCCTATACAAACGCACACATACATAAGCATCCGCCATTGTGGTGCTTCACTTTTTTCTTAGTGAAGTTCCGTCCGCCTTTTTTTTTAGGTCCATGGTTTAATATAAATCCATAATCCACAAATAATATTAACTCTATAAAATAAAAGGATTTAAACGCAGCCTAAGGGTGCGTTTAAATCCTTCTGCGGTATTTCGCCGGAAAATAATTAAACCGGCGAGGGTTCGCTGAACGGAGTCATAAGTTTCTGTCAATGTTAGTTGTCAAATTCAATTGACAGCTCAGTTTATTGAACAAATAATCAATTTGCCGGTTTAATACAAATCCATAATCCACAATTTATAATATTTACTCTCTAAAATAAAAATAATATTCGTTTTTACGGCGAGAATCTAGCAAAACAACAAAACTTAATGTCAATCTGACAGCATGATAAAATTTTGCGTGGTAAAAAGGTCGCAAAAATTTATTCCTTTCAGTAAAAACATAGACCAGCGGACGACCGTAAACGGGGCAGATTAAATTAAAACTAAATTTAATCTGCCCCGTTTACGGTCATCCCCGTATCCAGTTTAAATAAATTTAAACTGGATAAAGGATTTAAACGCAGCCCTGGGCTGCGTTTAAATCCTTTATCCAGTTTAAATTTATACTGACTAAATGTCAAACACCCCGTTTAAGTACACCGCGAGGAGAAAAATGAAGCCAACTAAAATTTAATCTACCCCGTTTACGGTCGTCCGCTGGTATAAGTTTTTACTAAATGGAATAAATTTTTGCGACCTTTTTACCACGCAAAATTTTATCCTGCTGTCAGATTGACATAGTGTTGTTGTTTTGCTCGATTCGCGCCGTAAAAACGAATATTATTTTTATTTTATAGAGTAAATATTATTTGTGGACTAAGGATTTATATGAAACCGGCAAATTGATTATTTTTTGTTCAATAAACTGAGCTGTCAATTGAATTTGACAACTAACATTGACAGAAACTTATGACTCCGTTCAGCGAACCCTCGCTAGATTAATTTTTTTCCGGCGAAATACCGCAGAAGGATTTAAACGCACCCCAGGGCGGGAGGGAGCTGTCAGACTTGTACTGACTAAAATCCACGGTGAACCATAATAAAAAAAAAAATAGAAAATGTATGCTTTTATTCTTTAGCTAGTAGACTATTTGAACTCAATAGCACATATATTTTACGCGACTACGGCGAAGCCAAAAGGAAGGATAATTAATTTTTAACCGACTTCAAAAATGAGGAGGTTCTCTTTAGGTATAGATGCTAGCTCATAAACCTACCCCAATCTGTCACATTTTCCCAACGGCAACCGAACAACTTCTTTGTGATAAAGTCGTATACTTACGTATTAAATACTAGCTTTTACAAGCGGCTGCGCCCGCACACAAGGGGCGACTAATCACCTACCCTAGCGATATCTTTAACACTCTGTGAGCACTGTGTGTGAACTCTGTATCGGCCCCGAACGACTCAAATACAAATAACTATACTACCTAAACCAATGTATTTGCGCCGTTTGGGGTTTTCAGCACCTGCATCAACAGGACCAGCACAACACGCTGTGCTGTGGTGGAATGACGCAAGGGTGTCTACACATTCTGAATTTTGTTTATTCAAAGGAAAGGTCTGCCCACTTTCACGACATTATGATTATAGCATCTGATCTCTTTCATCGTCACATAAAGTTCTATCTAAGCCCGCAGTGACAAAAGCACGACGGATTACTTGATGTACTCAATTTAAGCTAGCGGGTCTGTTGCGCTAACCGACCTTCACTACTGCATATCATCCTTTTGAATGTTTCAGGTAAAACTTTGGAGCAATTAGCAAAAGGCTACAAATTAACTCATTTGATGAACCCACCTACCATACAAAATTACAATGAACTTGTTGCCACAAATATTTCATCAAGGGTATCGAGACAGACAAATAGACAGGTAGCCAAATTATTTTACTTTTAGTTTAAATGGGCGGCAATAAACCAGCAGCGTTTAGCTTAAGCTAATAGTCCGGGTACACACACAAACAGTAGTGTTACCTACGTCAGGCCATCCAGTAATTTTTGTGACACAAGGATGAGTAGGTACCCAAAACCTACTCAACTTACTTAAGTACCTATTAATTGTTGCATTTTGTGTGTAGCGGGTTCGATTCCCGCACGGAGCAAATATTTTATGGTTGAATAAGTTCTGGGTCTGGGCGTTTGTCTGTGTGAATTTATAATAATGTTTGTAAACGCACCCACGATACAAGAGCAATTCCTAGAGTGGAGCAAAACGAACCAAACAAAAATATTTTGTACTTTACAGGAACCAGCCAGAGCCACTTTGTCTCCGTATCACGCTCATAGAAACTTATCACCGTCAGTAGCCAGATTTTTCCATCAAACAGCAAGTCAGACATCTTTATCGCCGACAAGAAGAGGAGCTATGTTGACATCTTCGCCTACAAGTGACGTTGCTAACTAATTTTATTAAGGCCTATTCAGACCTAAGCGGTATTCGCTACCGTCTGCGGCAGAGAAAACCCAGTGGGTATGCGGTAATATTACTGTTCACACCAAAACGGATTTCGCTATTCTTGTGGGTAGAATAACGCGCGGTATGTATGTACCTCTACCCACAGCGGCAGCGAATATCGCTCAGGTCGCTCTAGCCATGGTACTTGATACTAAATACCTGAGCGAAACCCGCGCGGTATGAACCTCTACCCACAGCGGCAGCGAATATCGCTTAGGTCTGAATAGGCCTTAAGTGATATTAATTATGACACGAAATAATAGAAACTATAAAAATCACAGGATCGTTAAACCTTAGGCGCCATTAGGCGGTCCACACACCTTCAATTTTACTGAGCAATATTTAGTGCAAAAATATTTATCTAAGTATAATACTCCAATATTCTCAATATCGCGCATTAATATTGTAGGTGTAGAATAGAAAATACCTAATTATAAATTTTATAATTTGCATAGAATGGAGGTTAAATCCCAATAAGATAAATGGTTATTGTAAAGTCTGTGTGTGAGCCTTCTTAAAGTTATCTTTCTAAACTTTCAGTCTACTTAAGTGATTCTGGGATTCATGGGTTGATAGTTGAAGTAAGTACCTATAGGCAGAGGTACCTACCTGTTGCAGGAATCCTAATTAAACCATAAATTAAAATTATTGAAAGTAAGTGAGTTAAGTTATAAGAATTGACTGACTTATCTTTGACTTTTATTATTTTCTTTTTAAATCTTACTTAATATTCTATTATATCTACTTATCTTATAAATAAATAATTAATTATTTCCAACCTTGTGCAATTTACTTTACGTTGACAAATTATGATTAATAGCTATTTTAAAAATGAATGATCGATCATTATAGTCGATAAGAAATAAATACACACTGAGTAAAATATTAATTTTGTTTTATTATATTAATAATAACTAAAATAATCAAAGTCCGCGAAACTTAAGTTGGGGGCCGGAAAATGGTACCTACAATATTTTACATAAATAAGTATTTTATATTACGCAATCGATCTTATTCGCAAGGAATTAGTTATCATATTAGATTAGTTTGACTGCTGTGTACGCCCCAGGTACGCACTTATGCAGCTATCTTTAGGCTTAGAAGTGGGGTAGGTAATAGGTATGTCCATAGTAAGTACCAAAATTTTTCTCCGTAATTAGCCATATAATGGTGCCGATGCTGCAGCTCTTTTCAAAAATGTCTGTAGTTTCGAGATTGCTGTGTCGGTGTGCAAAGACTAACTGCTTGTGTTTCTGATAGACTTTCGTTAGCCATCTATAAGAAAAGAAGTCACATATAGTTTAAGAACGGTGATGAAAACTGATAAAATCATTTCGAGTTCTTGTACCTCTCTCGTTAACTATAAAAAAAATACTCATTAGCTTTACTTTTTTATGATGTAACTTTATTAGGACACATCATACAATAAAAAAAAAAAACCTATAAAACCGTTTCAAAATCTTTAAATTGAATAGCATATTAAAAGTTATTAATTCAAAAGAGGATCTAATTAAATGATCGATACTTACAACCAGGTTCTGATTTTCATGCTGAATGTCTTGTATTTGTAATTTGAGTGGCGCACCAAGAATATTGCCCATTTTGCTATGTAGGCAGTTCAAGAATCTTGAGATTATTACTTTCTGGAAAAAGCAAGAAAGTAAACTTTAGTCGGTTTTGATGGAACTTGTTGTTTTTATTTTGTGGGAAAGTGAATAAGCAATTTTATTAAGATGAAAACTATATACGCTACGTGCAGTACTGACTCCGCAGAGTCACCCACGGAGTGAAGTACCTGTGTGTCAAGTTTAATATGCACCACATTTTTTTAGGGGTTCTTTTTATACTAGCCTACTCTGTCCCACTCCTGAACAAAGGCCCTCCTTCTGCTTTTATTTCATTTTTAATAAAAAAAAATATGGAAATATCTAAGTGCCTGCAAGAACTGGCACATTTGTTAGGGCCCCCAATAATAGGTCACTAGGAGGCGCTGTCATCGCGCACATTTAGCATATTTGTTACAGTTGGGTTCAAAAAGAGTTGAAACTTTCTATTTATAACAACGTGCAAGTAAGTACCAGTGACAATTACCTCTAACGACTTAGTGGTCGGAGTCACAACAGGAAAATTTCTGATAACACATAGCTTTGGATAAAGTAACGGCTCTCCGCGCCAGAACTGAATGGAGTAGTACGAAGATCCCTCTTCGGGTAGGCGGTATCCGTGCTGTTAACATGACAATAGGTACGGTTATTTACTGTCCTGACATAGAGCCGAAGAGGTTGATGGTTATATAAACATGCGAAAGGCATTTTTTAGCGTGGTAAAATCATCAAATGAGTCCTCCCACCCGGGGCAGGGCGGGAGGGACTGTCAGACTCGTACTGGCTCAAATCTACGGTGTCCTTCAAAAGCCCTTTATATTCCGGGGTCACAGTAATGAGTATTTGGGGAGCGCGTGAAACACAACGTGCCGTCGACCCGGGCATGGTCGGACAGCGAGTCGCTCATTACTCGCCGCCCGCGCCTACGGTGGCCGGAGATCGTCTGCCGACGTCCGACGCCGTGGGCGTCTACCACTATGCGAAAGGAATTAGCACTTAAATAGATTGCCGATAGATCAGCCATATAAGAGCCATATATATTAAGATAAATTTTGTATTTTACCTTTTATTTCTGAATAAAGTTTATTTATTTATTTATTTATATGTCTAGCAAGATGGTAAATGTATGGTCTTGGCTGCTCTCTGCAGTATCCACTGACTCTGCTGTCAATGGGCCCATAAAAAAAAAACTCAGTGAAGAACAGAAGTCTTATCACGAGCTCAGTTTAGGCTGTGGGAAGGAGACAAAGCTATAGAAATGATGAGAGGTGTTCTACCTCTAAAACTTACAATATTTTTCCAGTGGCGACGTAAATCTTTATAAGATTTAAATTTCGATATTCCGGGAAAGTCGTTATAAATTTCTTCAATGATAGCCTTGTTCAAACTAAAATGGGCAAAAAATAGCTTATTAATTGGTAAATTTACTCTAAAATATTCTACCTGCTAATAATGAACCTCTTTCAGAAGGTTATATCAGGCATAAATTACGAAAGTCGAGTCGAAAGGAGGATGATAACTAGGTGTGTGCATGAGACTTACCTTGGCAGGACTCTTATCCATTCGCCCGGCAAAAATTCTTCGTCAGATATCATTAAGTTTATTTTCACAGCATTTATTTCGATAACTGTGTGGACATCTGTAATAGAAATAAAAGCAAAGTGGAAAATATTTCAACATGCATTACTGTAATATTTACCGACATAATTTTATTACAGCGAAAATTAATAAATTATATTGTTTTCTATTTATAAAATAATGTCGTACCGTTGACTGAAACATTATATTTGACACCCTCTTGAGGTCCCTTTGCAGTTAGAAAATCTCTATTATTTATAAGATAATTATCTTGCAAAGTATTCCACACAGGAGCAATTCTTGCAGTCATAGTGTAATGGAAGCATTTTTGATATATTTCTGTAGTTGCGGGTTTTATTCCACCATCCTGAAAAATACAAGTTACATTTAAAAATCTACTTAACATAACGCTATCTTGCAAAATTAAAGTAAGCATGGGTCATCATCATCATCAAATGTTCCCACTGTTGGGACATAGGCCTCCTCTCTGACAGAGGGAGTGGGCCATAATCCACCACGCGAGCCCAGTGAGGGGTGGTGGATGTCACAATATCTTTAATTTTTTGGTTCTAGGACATGCCGGTTTCCTCACGATGTTTTCCTTGGCCGTTTTGAAAGCAGTGGTGATGAAATAAATTACAAAAAGTTATGCGTCTGGCTGGATTCTAGCCCACGATCTACAACTAGTAAGTCAGGACCGATAACACTGGGCCACCACTGCTCCCAATGGATCTTCATAATAATTGGGTCATCATAATAATTATTTATATTATATCTAGCATTCGCTGCAATACAACTTACCTGCATTAGCGAAAATTTTACAAATAGAGAGTTTAATTTATCATAGTTATCTCCCGCCTTATTGAAAATTATATGAACTTGCTTTACGTCTCTCTTGTCTGGGCAAGCTATGATTGATGAATTAGAGAAGATTATCATTCTGAAAATAGCATGAATTCTGATTCTTTATATTTTGAGAATATATCCATTAATATTATAAACAAATAATTAATAAGCATTACTTACATCATACTTACATACTATGAATATGATAGTAAATGAATAGTACCTGCACTTTAGTATTTTCCAATGGTAATCTGAGGGTGTGGATCTATCATGCTTATCGGTAATATTTGCAATTGCTATGACGTAGCCTAGATCATTCAAATGGGATTCGGGATATTAATTCTCATTTTGCCAATATTTTAATAACATATAAACTTAGTCAAGCAGTTACAGACTTCAAAAAAAGGCGCCAATTTTTTTTTTAATTTTTCTTTTTTTAAACTGTCTAATATAACTTAGTGCTTTTTGGTCCAGTACCTATAGCCTTGTCAACTGAAACTTATCGGGTACTTCGCTTCAACATCCGGAATATAGATTCTAGAAATTGGCCTAGTGAATAAAACAAGTTTGTGAATCGAGCGCCTAACGCAATTTTTACAAAAATAAAAAATAACCGAGAAAATTTTGGATTTTGGCGATTATAATACTAAATAAATTACTAAGTTTTTGCTGGTACCTTCAATGATCTAATTTGCAACAATAGACTGCGGAAGCTATGACGTCACAAATTTGACATTTGGGTAAAAACAAACACAGGAACGTATTGCATTTTGAGATAATTTACATTTTGAATACATTATCTAGTGTTTACAAGGTATAAAATACTTATTGTTTTGCTCCCGGTTGCAACCATGTCTCTAGAAGAGAAAGCAGAATGTACTGGGGAAAACTCTATCAATGTATTTTGATAAGTCAGAGATAAAAGATGCTTGGTTTCAATGGAAAAACCATTTTAAGGGGGATGCTCCAACCAGCCCGCGAAATTCAAATTTTTTTACGTTTTTTGCAATTTGCAGGCCAGTGACATGTTGTAGCTTTATAAATTGCATCATGTTAAAATCTCCGAAATCTAACTACGATGCACCTTTTCTATGTGAGAGCTGATGGAGCGAATTTTTTGATAATTTTTATATTTAAAATTATACTTGTTATTACCGCAACACATATATTTATAAAGTTACAACATGTCACTGGCCTGCAAATTGCAAAAAACGTAAAAAAAATTGAATTTCGCGGGCTACATCGAAGCAATCACCTTAACTACTTGTCTACTTGACATCTTGGACCTCTCTAAGTATTAGTTCTTGGAATATTAAATTTAACCACTTCCCTGTCCGATGAATCACATGTGATCCACGACTATTGTTTAGGTATTGTGTCTGCTGCGCGGACAGTGAAAGTGTTAACTCAAATAACGTTAAAGAATAGCAGTACAAAATTTTTAATTTTTTAATATGTTTTACAGGTTTAACTAGATGTAAGATTTATTTATCCAAAAACTTCTCTTTCAATGAAAGTCAATTTGTAAGTTAGCTTTTTATTCAAATTAAAATAATATTAGACATGGTTAACTAAATTCGGTAAATATCTTACACAAATTAAATACATATTATTATTAAAAAAAAAAAGGTTGCACTCCAGGAGTGCCGGTAGAAGTGAAAACTTTTTTGTTACTATGTTTTATTTTTAATTTGAATGACGTCTTACTCATTTTCGATCAGGGTCACGTGACCCTGACGCGAGTTTTGGTCACGTGACCCTGACGCGAGTTTTAAATTTTTTACCCATTACAGAAAGTGTACAACGCCGCTAAAGAAGTTTTCACTTCAAAAACATCCGATCAATCAAATACAACATAATTCAGCTTATCTAATTTTAGACATAATTTCAATCACAGATCCCTTAAAAGCGATTGGTTTAATTAAAAAAAAGGTTGCACTCCAGGAGTGCCGGTAGAAGTGAAAACTTTTTTGTTACTATGTTTATTTTTAATTTGAATGACGTCTTACTCATTTTCGATCAGGGTCACGTGACCCTGACGCGAGTTTTGGTCACGTGACCCTGACGCGAGTTTTAAATTTTTTACCCATTACAGAAAAAGTGTACAACGCCGCTAAAGAAGTTTTCACTTCAAAAAATGCGATACTCACTTGTACCCATCAATATTAGGGTCAGGCACTTTTCTTAATAATGCAAGTCGTATCGCTCAAATATTTAATATGTAACCGCTTATTATTATATAGAAGTATTACAAGATCGTTATAAACATACAAAAATATTCAGTCATCCCCTTGACACACTATTTCCCAGTCCTTACGTTTTATTTTGAAGTCAATTGAATTAATATATTTATTACCAATTATTTATTATTATATCTTACATGTCATCACTTAATTTGGCCACACGAGGAGTTGAGTTTTTAATGAGATTTTTAAAACAGTTACCGTCGTACCACAGAAACTTTTAAACGTCTGTTGGACACTTGTCTGAAAAAATGTCAGATTATGACGTTGAAACAAGGTCCGTTTTGCAATCACACTTTTTTTAGACAAGTGTTCAACAGATGTTTAAGTTTTTGTAGTAAGATTTTAATTGTTAGTTTGATTTTCAAACTGATCACGAGCTTTGCGTAACACTCCGTGAGTCTTGTGAATCTCTCTACAAATAGCACGTTGTACACTTCTCTTGCGCAGATTAGCGGCATTCAGTTGCATCAGGGTTTCTGCGAGTGTAGCCTTGGTCCGTGCGAGCTTTTGCTTTAGTGTTACATTCTCCTCGTACAATGAACCTGCAACGAAAGATTATTATGATAGTGACATAAAAATAAATACTTGATTTCTTTTCTTGGTCAGTTTTAAAAACAGGGATAAAATACTTATTTGTTATGCAAGGCTGCAAAGTTGATTTTTGGCGCGAGTACTTGAATTGAAAACTGAGCGAGCTAATGATTCTAAGATTGAACCGGAGAGAAACGAGCGGTTCAAATATAGAATCCTGAGCGATGCGAAGCGCAGCAAGGAAATGAAGTGGGGCAGCTCGCCTGTTAATGTAGAAAATAAAAGAATACAACACATTTTGTGCTCAGATTTTGAATGAGAAATGGAATCTTTTCGAGTGTGTGTGGTAAAAATAAATTTTAGTGTGGCAGAGAATGATAGTATCTCAGTAAAAGACAAAAAATAAAGATTTAATTATGGATTACTTACGTGGTGACAAAGCAACAGGTTCGTTATGTTCTAAGCTTGATAGTCTATCACTATCGATACCTTGGTCTGGTGAAGTAGGTCGCTCTTCCTCAGAGTGGAGACCTTCATGTACTATGGCTATTTTGTTCTCTGCATCCAAAGCCGATTTGCGCGTTACTTCTATTTCAAGTTGAGAGTTAACTTCCAATGCATTAGAAAGCTTTTCACGAGTCTCTTCCAACTCCCTTTCAATACGTAGCCGGTCGTGTTGAGCACGAGCTCTTTCTAACGCAGCTTGTGATGCTTGAACAGTAGCTTCGTCTGCTGCGCGCCTCAACGCACGCTCCGTTTCCACAAACGTAGCTTCCAGCTCTTGTCTTTCGGATCGTAATCTATCAGCAGTTTGAATAGATTCGGAGAGCTTTTGGTCGACATCTTTAACTCTAGATTCCAAACTTGCAACAGTATTTCTCAAATCATCTAAAGTCTTATTAGCTTCAGCTAAACTTGATTGTTCAGTCACTAAACTATCTTTTAATTCATTGTTTTCTGTGATCAGTTCATTGATTTGTTCCTTTGAAAATTCAAGTTTGTTATTTAAGTCATTGTTCTCTTCCTCCAACTGTTCAGTTCGCTTAGTAAGATGGTTCAGTTCCTCGATCAAGGCTTCAGGTGTAGTTTTATTATCTTCTGATCGGGATCCGTATGATACACGCGCTCGTCTTGATCGAACCTTACTAATATCAGTACTAGACTCGCGCTGTCCGACACCGGTGTCACACAGTCCAACGCGGGCGAGCGATACATTTCTATCCGGCTCTGACCAACATTCAGACTCTGAGATTATATCTGCTTGAGGGAAATGTTTGAATAAAGCTTTTCTTTGTGCCGAATATCTGTTATCATCACTACAGGCTACATGGTGACCAAACATCATAGTTAAATCTTCAATCCTCAATGACTGTGATATATCCATGTTACTCTCGTCCATAGTAAAGTCCTCTGGAGCCATAGATTCGTCTAATTCTAAACCAACAGGTAAGGCGAGACTTTGCTCCAATATACTTTCAGCCAACTTTTTCTTATCCTCGCCAAGAACACATCTGTAAAATAATAAATACATAACGTCACCACATCTGTAATCCCTAAAGGTTTAAAAAGGTTAGCAGAAGGATACCTAATAGTACACTCACATCTCCTTTAATCAAATGTCTTAATTTAAATATAGGAGATTTGATTTAAATAATCATGAGTTAAATGAGTATTACCCATGATCCTTTAATTTTCTAGAATATGTTACAAAATATTCTAAATCTAATTCTAAATATTATTTTTATTAGGGTTCCGTAGTCAACAAGGAACCCTTATAGTTTCGCCATGTCCGTCCGTCCGTCCGTCCGTCCGTCCGTCCGTCCGTCCGTCCGTCCGTCCGTCCGTCCGTCTGTCCGCAGTTTAGCTCAGAGACGCACAGTACTAGAGAGCTGTAATTTGGTGTAAATATACGGATTTGTTGTGCCAAAAAAGTGGTAAAATAAAATCTCGTAAAATATTTTTTTTTAGGGTACCTCCAGTACTTACACGTAAAGTGAGGATTTTTCTTTTCTCGCGTACCCCTTAGTGTGGGGTATCATTAAATAGGCCTTTAAAAAATAATGTTAGTTTCCATTAACAATTTTTTGATAAAAAAAATCGTTTGTGAAATATTAAGCTTTTAAGTGCTAAATTTTGCTCGATTCGAGTGTCCCCCCCCTCTACCAGCTAAACGGTTATGTTTGGGGGTGTGAAAAAATTCACAATAGTAGTACATATAGCGAAGTTTAAAAGAAAATTATCATGACTAAGTAGGCTTTACAACTTTACGAGTAATAGTCGACCAACTTATAAAATGTACTTGATATCATATTTCTAAACAAAATGTATCGGAGACAACTGCAAATGTAAGTTTGTCAACTTTATTTTTACAGCTTTTATAGGTATGTTTTTTGGGGATAGGTAGGTTTTTATCGTCAACTATTTTTAATTAAATTCAAAAAAAGGAGGAGGTTCTAAATTCGTCGTAATCTTTTTTCTTATGTATTTTCCCCGATTTCTCAAAGACTCCTCGACCGATTTTGAAAATTCTTCTTTTTAAAATTAAATTCAGCGAATCAGTTTAGTTAGTTCGCCTACGTATTTTGATGGGCAACTACGGAACCCTACACTGTGCGTGGCCCGACACGCACTTGGCCGGTTTTTTTTTATTCATTGGACCATTCGCTCCTGCACCATCCTGTAGTAATTATAACCTTAGTGTAACCCAGGCAGGGATTTCCAAACTTTTCAGCTCTCGGTGCACTTACAGGTTAGTTAGCTAGTCGATAGGTACAATTGTATACTTACTTGTGTGAAAGTAATTTATCTAGAAAATAAGCCAATCCTTGTAGTCTTTTAGTAAGCAGCTGCTGGAGATTTCTGAAAACAATGAAAATATTGTATAAGTCGATTTGACAGAAAATGCTGGTAAATATGATGTGGTTACTGTATAGAAATAATAATTACCCTGCATCCACACTCTGATTTGTCTCGAAATGTTTCTGTAAATCCCTGACTTTGCTTTCTAGGTCCTTGATATGTTCATCTTTGCACTTCAGTATTTCTTCGTATTTCTCCAATTGTGAGTCGCTAACGTGAGCATAAACTAATTCCTTGTCCTGTAAAAAAATTACAAGATTTTAGTTTAATGCAAGAGTAGAATGTTTATTTCCAAATTCCGCGGCCTTCCCGAAATTTCTGATGGCAAAACACAATAACACACGGAATTCGGAACGGTGTCCAGAACCTCATTGTAACAAAATAGCCTGTAAAAATGAAACAAATAGTATAAACTTACAAGTTTTATTTTCTTTATTTCTTTGTCTTGTTGTTGAATTTTTTTCATACATCCTTTTATCATTTGCAATGCCTTTTTGTTTTCTCTTCGCAATTTGACAAGTTCATCCTGCAATAAATTATTTAACACTATTGTATTATATGGCTCGCTCAATATAATGACTCAAATTAACTTCTGTGCGCAGGTTTGAGACAACTTTTCTCAGATCCATATTCAGGATTATAATTTATTTGGAATAAATTATTTTGCAATATCCATTTACTTACCAAATCATCATTGTTAACCGTAACAGCCAAATAGTCCCTGAAAACAATTTAAATTTTAAGTAAACCAGCAAAAGATTTTTCTATTCCTTCTCCTTATAAAAAGGTTAAAATATAATTAAAAAATAAAACTGTTTGTTTTTTTTATAATTGCTTACCCAGCCGATTCAGATTCTGCACATGTATCATCAACAGGCTCTTTCTTTTCTATTTCCTGAAACACGAGAGAATTTTATTGACTTTTAATTATAATTATGTAAAAAAAAAATAGCTTGGCCAGGATTTATCAGGAATCATTACACATGCTAATAATTTTAATGTACACTCGACAAAGTGGAATCATGACCCATTTTGACGATAAATCGTTTGAATCCGTCAAATTGACAAAGATCAAAGTCGTTACCATGGATATGTATGTTTACGCGAATGTGGACCTAATTGTATTTGAAAGTCGGTAGGAAAATAAGCTTATGGTGGGTCATAATTCCACTTTGTCGAGTGTACATATAATTTATTTATGCACGTTATACATCAAATTATAGTACCTAATAGGAAAATATGTTTAATACTCAATTCGTGTTATGATGTTACAACATAATTATAGTGATAGTTTAAATGAAAATTTGTATTAATTAGATAATTTACCTGGTCCTGTGATGCAATTTCCTTTTTTATAATATTGCTGTTATTCATAGACATTTCCACACTATCAGTAGATATGGAACCCTGTAAACAAAAATAGTATTCAATCTAGTGTTGTTTAGAATGTGTGACTAATGTGGGGTTCGCCGGACTGTTTAAACAGGTAACCGCGACCCCAGAACGTAAAGGTCTATTGAAGTAACAACATTTTAGTTAGTACGAGTCTGACAGTTCTTTCCCCTCCAGCCAGGGTGGGAGAACTCATTCGATGATTTTACTATAATAAAAACAGGGTGACCATGTTTCCATAATATATTTTACAATACCTGTTGTTCCAGCACATCAATGGCTTCCGCAGCTGCAGCAAGTAATTCTTGTTTATCACTTAGTTGCCTCCTCAATTCTTCCACTTCCACTTGAAGTCTGACATTGTGCTCCAGAAGGCCCTTTAAACAATAAATAAATAAATAGTTGAGTTTTTAAAGTGAAATTTTTTAGGGGGTATTTATTATTTTCCAGCAAAATCAAGATCATAGTGGATCTTTGTAATTCAATGTGAGCACACATTCACATCTAAATACGTTTGCAATACTAATTTCCAAAAATTTCGACCTCATGCAAAAATGCAATTTTCTCAAATACGACTCTCTGGAATCTACATAATTTACAGATGCATAAGGTCGTTAATTATTTAAAGGGAAAATGAAATAAAAGGCAACAAGATTTACAATGATCTAGGCCTATTGTCTTATCTAGACTAGATTAAAAACTGAATGGTAATCAAATAGGTGCTTACTTGAACTGCTGGTGGCGATCCAGTACCCAATTTTTCTTCCAGAAAATATATCCTTAGTTTCAAATGAAAGTTTTCTTTTCTTAAACCATTGAGTTGTTCTTCATATTGTTTCATGCTTACACCACTGGCGGCGGTAACATCTGAAGAAAAAATGTGTTCTTACATGAACTCTAGCCTCTAGCCCTTTTTTTGCGGTCACTGCTTTATCTGTTACTGAACAGGAACATGGTCCATTGGTACATTGGACAAATAAAGCATGTTATTTCGTCATATCTGTATGTCCGTCTCTCCATTTTACTTTGCATAATATGAGTATTCTTTTTAATATTAATTTCAGATAAGATATTTTATTGGTTCTAAACAAATAATACTTTGCTTATCATAGTTTTTACTGCGACTAATGAAATCAATACTGTGGGCGGCTAAACATTCGTCTCGACCATTAACTGTGCGTGGTCTGACGAGTTAGGATTAGGGATGGGTCGAGGGCAAAAATATTTATGAACAAAATGGGCATACATGAGTTAACGCCCAAAGAAATGCCCGGTCACTGGGCATAAAAACTACATAGTAACTTTGTTGAGTAAAAAAATGCAGCAACTTAACTGGATCAAAAGCGAGGGTATTCTTTCGGCGTTTACGGGCATTTATCGGGTGGTTATTCAATGCACCTATATTTCCAGGGAATAAACCCATGCCAAATTAGGATGCTTTGTTTTTCAGTTAGGTTTGAATGTATTAAAATAATAATTATGTACGCACCATGTCCTTCAGAAGAGGGTAGCCCCATTTCTTGTAGTTTTCGAGGGCTGGTACTGCAAAGAAGAGAGAAAATAAACCACGCTAATTATTTTAAAATGCCACTGTTGAGAAGGTACTCTGACAACGTTTTTAGCAATCTGGATAGCTTAGCATCATAATGATAAAGTAATTTTTCGTTCATAGAATTTTCAAGAAAAAATATTTTGCTAAAGGGGATAGACGATTTTAGTATGGAGCGTTGCCCTATCGGTCACCCGCTATTTTGTTTTTTTTTCTGAATTGCGGTACACAACCAAAGTTATATATTCAACCAAAGTTATAAATCAAAGAAATAAATAATATAATCATAGAAATAATAATAATAATATTATGTATAATCAAAGCTATACATAGAAAACAAATACAAAACCAGTTTATCGTGGTCTCGCTTTGTATGATCATTCTGCGCATACAACGATCAGCTTATACTGGTATTGTATAGCCGTGTGTACATGGTGCTGTCCTAAAGTGTCAGGTTTCAGAGTTCTACCAGAGCAAAAAAGTTTTTTCTCCAAGGTTCAATTTTCGACTTATTTTTCGGCAGTTATCTCTGAATCCAAAAGGCGCTCTCTCACCTGTAATTTAACACAAAAGTGCGCAATTTGATGCTCTATTGTCTTCGAATGTTAGAATCCGTAACGTTATATTACAGGTGAATGCTCGCGGTGTAGGTACATTCGGTATGTTTACCTAGGACATTATGGCCATTTTATTTTTTGTTTGTCTATGTGTCCCACTGATGTGTCCTTTATCTAAATAAATAACTTTCGTAGTGAACCGCGATTTTGAAAAAATATATGTAATTATTGTGGGCGACAGATTCACGGGGTGAAGATTTTTTTCTTTTGATGCATTGAAATGATCCTTACATGAAACAGAATAGAACGGCATTAAAACAACAACTACACTAAAACTAAAGGTTCCTGAGAAAGTAGTTCGTAGCTTATGGATGTGGATTTCCCCCTGTTGGCTAATTTAAAAAAGAAAGACCCAGTATACATCACGCTACGATTGACAGGAGACGACTAGCGTTGATACCACGGGCGACCGCTAAGATATCATAGATATTAAGTTATTATTAATTAATAGTTAAATTAAAATAGTATGTAAACAAAACTGAAAAAGAAAAAATTGTACAATCACACACAAATGATTTTTAGTTTAGTAAGTAAAAACATGATATTTCAGGTGACAAATCCAAAAAATTTGAAAGAAAGAATTGGTTTTCTATAGCTTTTTTATGAAACACTATAAAACAAAAAAAAATATTTCTCTCCATTCCGACTACAGAACCCTGCACTTGTCGCTGTGCGACACGTTCATGGCTGTTTTTTTTTGTTGGCTGTATCATTAGACCTACATTCGTCACGTTTAGGTGCAACTCGTTTTTGTTTTATTTCTTTATTTACTGAAATAGCGTTGCCGATAGCATCGGTGCGCAGTTATAACTATAAGCCCATTTCATTCGAGTAGAGTGGGGAATAATGTAAACTAGTTCAAAATATACAGTGTGTATTCTTTGTGATTTGTAATTGATGTCTTTCGTCTACGTGTTAAATACTCCTTAAATTGTCTTAATTTATATGCTTACCTAAAGGGAGACGGTATACCAGGACCCTGTTTAGAGCTATGCATCCTAGGCAATGTTGCCATTTTACTTGAAGAAAATCTCGTTATATAACAACTACACTGATTTAAATATACATGTCACATATCAATCAACAACTATAAGTAGGTACCGAACAGAGTAAACAGAACACAACACGATGTTTAATGGACACAAATCGACGACGACTGGAAATTATTTCTGTCGATTAGGTACCACTACAACAGATAACGATTGTTATTATGCGTATGAAACAGGAGTTCACATCGAAACACTATAAATAGTAACAGAATAACTTTACAAAATTGTAAATAAACAATGGCGTGATTAGTAAATCGCTTTGTATTTTATTTGACGTGGTACACGATAGGTTACTGTATTTAGGACGAATGGGATACGGGACTTCGAGTGGGGTTCGGGAACGATCGCATATCATCGGGAGTCAGTGAGCGTGTTACGCAGATAGCCAGCATTTTGGTACATATTGAAGGGGGAATAGGAAAAAGAAAGAGATAGATGCTGCGTTGTTAGACAGAGATAAATGGACCGAAGGCGGATACTGTGAACTACACGGTAGACAGAAATAGAAGTGGTGGCGCCATTAAGTATGCTCTGTTCCAAATTTTGAATTTATGCCATACTTCCTGCATCCATGCGTTTCACAAAAAGTTACGGGACAATATTTTATATTATTAAAAGATTATTACTTTTATATAACTTCATGTTGATGTTTACAATTTTCAAAGGTTTTCCTTTAATGTAAGGAAAACCTTGAATTTTTCCTACTAACATTTATTACGTTACAGCTTATCAATATCTGTTTTCGCAATATGTACTAGCATTTCTGCTCACTCGTAGCTTTAGCAAACTCAGGCTGTCGATCTGACTGATCTAGTAAAGCACAGTGCATCGCCTGAGCAACTTATTTCTAACTGAAGACTAGAGTACTGAACGTTAACGATCGGAACGAATTAATAGATCTTCATCTTATGTTCTTGAGTATAAAGTTGAAAATGTATTAATGAGACTCATGATCTTACAATTTTATTTATTGTCGCAAACAAAAAAAGTCAAAGCCACCAGTCACATAGTAGCAAGTCGCTATTCGTTCGCAAGTCTTAGGTCGCAAGTCAAGTCGCATTATAGCAAGTCGCTAGTCGCAAGTCACTAGTCGTTAGTCGCTAATCGCTAGTCGCAAGTCGTAAGTAGCTAGGCGCAAGTCGCTAGTCGCTAGTCGTAAGTAGCTAGTCGCAAGTCGTAAGTAGCTAGTCGCAAGTAGCTAGTCGCAAATCGCTAGTCGTAAGTAGCTAGTTGCAAGTCGCCAGTCGCAAGTCGTAAGCAGCTAGTCGCAAGTCGTAAGTAGGTCCCAAGTCGCTAGTCGCAAGGCGTAATTAAGTAGCTAGTCGCAAGTCGCTAGTCATAAGTAGCTAGTTGCAAGTCGCCAGTCGCAAGTCGCAAGTCGTAAGCAGCTAGTCGCAAGTCGTAAGTAGCTAGTCGCAAGTCCCAAGTCGCTAGTCGCAAGTCGTAAGTAGCTAGTCGCTATAGTCGTAAGTCGGTAGTCGCAAGTCGCAAACCGCAAGTTAAATAGATTAACAATCGGCGGCGGAAAATGTATTTACTGAATACAAGCTTAGCCACACTATAGGGATTCCTCCTGGCTCCTGTACCGTTGCCGTTATACTTACTATTCCATCGCAAGCATTGACATGCATTTGAGTTATGTTGTTGTGGTAAAAACATCTAATGAGTCCTCCCTCCCATACTGTCAGACTTGTACTGACTAAAATCCACGGTCCTTCAACAGCTCTTTACGTTCCAGGGTCATGGTTACCTGAAGATACAGCCCTGCGTCCCGGGTAGGCTTTGGCCCTCTTAGAGAGGAAGGGTCTCCGTCAGATTGCCGACAGCTCTTTGAGTCGACTTGGGCATGGTTCATGATCAGACGGCGAGATACAAATTACTCGCCACCCGCATCCCCGCATCTACAGTGGCCGGAAATCGCTTCACGACGTCTGTTGCCGTGGGGGTCTACCACTTTGCGAAAGGCATTAGCACTAAAATAGATTGGGTCGTGAGGTGGAGGCTGTCCCCTTTCTCAGGCGTTCCACTTCGTCCTTAGCTAGCATACTTAACTGCTTTGCGAAGGAGTAGGTGATCGCTTCCCATTCCGTCTCGCCCCGCAGAATTGCCTCGACCAATAGCAATACCCGGCGCGAGAGGTCGTCACCGCCAATGGTCCACCACCATGAGGACACGCCCCGGTGCTCTGCCAAAGCGGGGCTGTCCTGCACAGTATGCTTAACCGTGTCCCCCGGCCTAACCAGACACAGGAACCTTCCGAATTACTTGTGTCCAGTGCCAGTTTAATTGTTTTACCATAATATTTTAAAACAATATCCCGGGTTAGGATCATCTTGGCGGTGTTACTCTCCATCACCAACGCCTTCAACAACCTGCCCCAGATCACCGGATACCGACCTTCCTCCCCCGTGGGGTCGCGGCACATCTGACAGACAGAGCCGTCAGCTACCCCGGTCCGGGAGAGCGGAACGCCGAGTAATGTCGAGCGGTGTTCCACAGTGATCGATTCCAGGGCCGCTCCTGTGGAACTTCGGTTCTGGTTGGGACCCACGTTGCCGCCTCCCTAGCGGCGTCAATGTACTAGTGTGCTACGCTGAGCTGCCTTAGGCCGTATGACAGAGATGTCCATGACCCTCTACGAGGCTCCTTTGTGGGCCCTGTGCATGCGGGCGCCTCCGGCAAAGCGGGTCGCTTGCCGAAGGTTCATGGCCATCCGTATCCTCCTGGTGGGTTTGCCGCAACCACGAAAGCATTTTAGCCCTTCCCGGAAGAGTAGCTGGAGGGCCGGCAGTAGGCGGCATATATATCCTATTAAATGGATAGGAAACCTATTTATAGTATGATTTTATAATGATTAGACCAGCTGTTCAATAACTTTTTTAGTTATAGTTGCTAATCCACAAGACAGATCCGAAGGATCAAAAATTTTAAGTTTTAGTTGTTTGTAATCAGTATCTTGTGGTTGACATTACCCATTAATGTGAGCAGGCTGTAAATAATGTGTTATGAAATTAAAAGCCATAACAAGCTTGTTATGAAGTTATAAATGTTATACATAGAATAGAACTACCCCCTCAACTGTGTCGAAGCCCAAATAAGCCCAAATATTAACAGGAAATTAATATTTTCTAACCCAATGTATATTGGTACCTACAATAGTAAATGTTCAATCCTCATTCAATCATAGAATTATTGTCTTGTGAAATCCAAATCCAACTCTAAGCTGACCTACTGACGGTCTTATGTTTCATTTATAACTAGAAATAATATAAGTATACAATATTTAGAACAGCATTCATTGTTTTAGACCAGTATCAGTATTCATTAGAGAGTTTATGAGATGGTCATAACTTTTATAGGTTTACATTACATAAAAGTTTATATTATGCTTATTTTAAATAACTTTGTATCTCACTATAAGTGAACTTCATGTTTTTATGAGAAATAAATGTCTTTAAACCTAAGTTTACATCCCCAGTCAACGTCAAACGGTCATCGCTTCATTGGAGCCAGACAAGCAAATTAGTTACAATAATTAAATTTAATAAATTACTCACATCACACCAACTTCCGCAGGTATTAATTCGGCCATTTGAATTTAAAATATTCAACTTCTTTCACACGTAGGGCAAATTCTTTATAAGATCTGGAAAAAAATAGGACGATTTTAATGTGGGTGCCTGCCTTTCAAAACCTTTCACCCTTTGTGCTAGTAAATAAAGTACTATAAACACATCAGCTTCATCCTGATTGTAAGATATTGGAAAGCAACTTTGTAAGTACATTAATCTACTTACTTTTGGGAGAATAATAATGGAAAACCTGGTTATATTATAAAATCTTCCGTTGTTCAATAAATTAAATTCACTGTTCACTTTTCAACTTTTCAAAAAGACAACGAGACGTTATTTTTTGTAGCACAGATTATGAAAAAAGCCACAGAGTACTATAAAAAAAAGCTTTCGGTTTTATAGACTTTTAGCTTGGAAATAAAAATTCGATATTTTAGTCGATTAATGGTGGACGCACATCTAGCCGCACCGCAGTCTCCGCAGTCCCCGCATTACGAATTCTTTGTATGAAGTTTTAGGAAACCTCGCACACCTAGCCGCATCGCAGTAGCCGCAGAATCGGTAAGAAAACAGACTAAAGACAGACAGACATAAAGGTGCCTTTCTACCCTTTCCACCAGAGATATGGCCACAGACTAGTACCAAAGTACCTCCGTTCGCAAACCCTAGGTCTTCGTGGAGAAGAAGTCGGAGAAAGAAACTCTATGGCAACATATTTTATCAATAAAATACATAATTAATAGGTTGATATGGCCGATATGGCACAGGCAAAAAATAGTAGAAAACCGGAAGTTGCCATTGTGCTTTCGCTACCAGCACTTTAAATAATTTTATTTTATTATTTTTTGACTTATTACGTTAGTGTTATGGCACAATAATAAATCTAACAAACCTACGTTATTTGTTTACATCAAATATCAAAGATTTTAAACGTTGTCAACAAACAAAAAGATTAGTTCCGTTTCAATCCGTTCTGGCCAAGCTGTATCTATGCAGCATACTACGATAATGTAAAAGCTAAGACACGTTATCGTTATTCCCGAGACCTCACGCTACACTGGTGGTAATTTCATTCACAAATCACAATAGCTTTTATTGGCCTTTATAATCAAGGAATATCTGAGTGTTGCTGTATCAGTGCAACGTGTGCTATAAAAATCTCCTTGGCCCACTCCGCCCACTCTCACTGTTTGGCCAGATTATACGCGAGCAGACGTTTGTATTCCTCGGTAATTTCCACGCGTTCAACCGCTATACGATTAATCTGTTGATATAACAATCGAGTTAAATCGCCTAACCTGTCTCATGATGTTTTTCATGTTCTAAGCTGTCAATGTCAAATTAAGACAGCGGTGACTGCTGCTGTCACTGTCACTTTATCTTTCATTGGAATTTTGAGGTTATAAGTCCTATGAAGAGAATTGATTTGTCTTTTTGTGTAAAAAATAATACCCGTGGTTTACTTGTTTTTTTAAATCATCATGGCACTTTCATTCAACGTTCGCTCTTTAGTCAGAAGATTAGTGCTATCTGATTTTCGGACTTCTGTTCGCTTTTACTCTGATCAACAAGAGGAATCTAATGAAGAACAAAAAGAAATTGATCCTGCCAAGGATAGAACCAAAATAATTCCAGTTGAAACTAGCATAAAATATATGCAGAGTAATGCTTATCAACAAACTTACGGCGAGAATACAGTTTGGGCCTTGTATCGGCGTAATCACAAGGGTGGTTTTGCCCCGAGGAAGACAAGAAAGTCTTGCGTCAGAAATGGTATGATATCCACTGGGAATCCTTGCCCTATTTGCCGGGATGAATATTTAGTTTTGGATCATAGGAACACAAAACTTCTGGAACAGTTATATCTGAGTACACTGGACAGGTAAGCAATTAACCATGTTTTATTTATGCCAGTCACTATCCACGACCAGTTAACCCACGGTTAGCAGATCGTAGGCTACCTAACTGTTACTTGGCCAATCACACTTTTGTTGTTTAAAAAATAATATTATTTGTGCTCAAATTCTTTAAAGTTATGATTATGAAATTCATGAGCCATAACCAAAAGAAGAATATATTATAATAGAATATTGAATTACACTTATTATTGATGAAACCCTGAGGGGACACACTAAAATAAATCACTATCAATTGCACTTTTAATTGGATTTAAACCATATAATTATTTTTCTGTACTTATAATATATACAGAGTAATATTGTGTTTGGATAATCTCTGGAAGTACCTAAGTAAGTGTGTGCAGAAGCTGGTAAAAATTTGAAACATTTGTTTGTATGATAATGATATTAGCCATTGTCGAGTCTATAATCTTCTATTCCACTTTCATTGACTCATTAAATAAGTATACACCAAAATAGATATCTGCTTTTATTTAATTTCCAGGAGAGCAACAACTTATTCTTCAAGTTAGTTTTTTATTTATATTTCAATGTAAACAGATATAATACCTGTGTTGTTCTTTTATTCCAGATTCTGGATGCTTTCAAAACTGGACTTTGTCAAAAGAAACATAAGGAGCTACTAGTTGCTATTGAAAGAGCTTGGGACCATGGCTACCTCACCTATGATGTGCCATTCAGGGAATATGATTACTCATTATACAATAAAAATGCCAATTCTGTTTAAACCAGTATAATAATAGTTTTAGTTTCGTAAATATAGATATATAGTTGATTCTGTGTTTTCATTGCACAAATATTTTAGTAGGAAGCCTTAGACTTATGGCACTATTATTTTAAAAGTTAGTTACCTATTATTTGTTGTAAAAAAATAATTTCTTACTCATAATATTTATAAAAGCTATGTTGAACATCTGTTATTATATTTTATTTAACTTAAGTTGTTATTAGTGACCACTTAGAGTAATTTTAGGGGTACATATTTGAATATCGAAGATTAAAATATCTACCCTTAAAATATTGATGTTCAAAATATCGAAAATGTAAATATCGAATGACCATAAAATCGAAAATTAAAATATCGAAAGTTTAAAATATCGAATGATTAAATGATCTACGTCCAATATATCTAAAATCTAAATATCTACAAAAGTTACATCGAAAGATCTAAATATCGAAGTACAGATTATCGAATGTCCGAAATATCGAACCTAACAAGGTAAGTCGACGGAGCCCCGCTTCGCGGGGCTCCTATTTCTGTTTGCAAGGTTTAAAGTAACCTAACACGAAGAGGATGGCGGGGTCTTTCAGACCCCGCCACCCTCTTCGAACCTAACCTGTCCGAGTCGGGGTGCCCCAAGTTCCGAGCTCGCTTCGCTCGCTCTGGCATCCCAAGTCCGTCCAGCTACCTCGTTGGGTAGTAATTTGACTAAGGACGCAAGAGCGAGCGAAGCGAGCTCGGGACTTGGGGCACCCCGACTCGGACAGGTTAGGTTCGAATAGGGTAGCGGGGTCTGAAAGACCCCGCCATCCTCTTCGTGTAAGGTTACTTTAAACCTTGCAAACAGAAATAGGAGCCCCGCTTCGCGGGGCTCCGTCGACTTACCCTGGTAGGTGGTTATTTTTTTCGATATTTCAACTAGTAGGTATTTTTAACGTAGAGTTTATGAAATTAGATATTATGAACTGCGATGTATTAAACGTTGATATTTTGAATTTCGACATAGCGTCTTTCGATATTTTGAATCATTCGACATTTAAATCAGTCGACATTTTAATCTTCGACGTTTTAAGCGTAGATGTAACATTTTTCGATATTTTGTTACAATCGATATTTTAATTTTCGATGTTCTGAACATCGATATTTTAAGCGTAGATATTTTAATCTTCGATATTCAAATATGTACCCAATTTTAGTTCTCTAGTGTATCGGAAACCAATGTGGAAATACTGTTATTGTTATAAATAATGTCTATAAAGAAATCTTATACATAGAAGTTTCCGTTCTTGTAAATCAAGGGGTCAAGTTTTATAAGCTGTCTTTCCACATTAGTTCGATATATAATTTTCTGAAGTGCATAATGTACTTTGTGCTATACATAGTTCAATCTTAGTTTTGTATGGCACAAGAACATTGTTATTATTTTTTCATAATATTTATGCACATCCTGCCTATAAAGGGAAAATAGTATATTGCTATGATACTACATCAATATAAATAATTTTCCCAAAGACGCTCAAATAAGATTTATAAAGAATGAGCTTATAATTTTTCCAATATTCTTCTAAACTTTGCCTTTTAACTGTAACTTCAGAGAAAGCTAACCCTCTTTTGAAGTGATGTCACTACCTAAGGGGAGAAGTTTTCTCTGAAGCCTAAATGATTTTTTTTTTATTCACCAATTTCTAAAATGAGCTTCTTTGGAGAAGTCATATCAAGGATTGTATCCTTTTTGAGTTACGTAAAAGTATCTATTAATTTCGATCTGTTTCTTTGAAGCAACAGTTCTCTAATAAGTGCCGATTTTTCTCGCTCCAAAACGGTAATCCTCTCATTTTTTCTGTTGACCTCCTGGAAAAGAAATAGATGTGATTAAAGATATTTATGTCAAATGCACGCGATGTTTAAGTACTAAGCCTCGGTTAGACAAAGTAAGAACTGGTATACAAGTTAATCTACATTGAATTTGTTTGATCAACTGAATTCATTGTCAGTTAAAGCTGCAAAGTAATGCAACTCTCATGCAATTTCTGAGATTGTCCATAATGAGCTTTTATTTTAGTAAGGCTGTTCTTCTGCCTGACCACATTCCCATTTTGCCTTGGTTAAAACTAAATATTTTCCTGTAAGATAGTGTCTTCTCTTCTATTAGCTGAATCCTAACGCGTCCGTTGTTTCATATCTTCCTCCAACTAATTTATTTTTTTCTTGGTCAAATAACCTCCCTCTCCAAGTCAACCAGTGAGCTTTACACGCTTTGTTCACAAGGAGGAGGTCTGCACAGGATACTCAAGGGCGAAGTAATTTAAACCTTCAAACCTGTCGGTAAAACCTGCCCATACATGAGTCAAGGTTACCAGCGTCAAACCAAAATGGCAATTAGCAGAAATAGACTCTTATATCGTGGTCTATTCCAGTGTGCCCATACCTCTGCTAGCATACGATTTTGGGATCGAAGTACTGCCGCGTTGTTTGGCGTGGCGGAAGTTCCGGTCGCTGACAGCGATGACGCGGGTAACGCCAAGTTCATATGCAGCGACAGCTGCCCATGCCGCCAACCGGCCGCTAACGCTCCCAACTGTCGATTGAGTTCCAACACTCGTGCTTTTAGTAATTCAAGTCGCTCTTGATGTGCCTCACTCCAGGGCTCCTGAAAAACAAATGTGAATAGTTTTACGTCTTTGTGTTCCTAGAACAAAAAGTTCCCAGCCCCAGGTCTAGGAAATTGCTACATTACACTTCCGAGTTATCAATTCAATTATTTTACGGAGTCCGTTTTTTTAACTCTGCTTTATCGGATAGGTTCTAATGTTAAATTAGAGTTTGTTTTTAATTCTTACAAATTAAAAATTATATTGGTCTCCACTCATTTGGCTTCAACTTCGAGTCTCAGTTTATTTCATTTAGGTATTTATGTGGAGCGGGAATCGAACCCACGACACGTGTGAACTACAAGCAACATTTCTGTCTCCGTTATTGAACCATAAAACCTACACTCAACGTTCATAACTGTCAATGTGATCATTAGGTACATAAGCGGCTCGCGTCATCATCATCCTATAATGTTCTACTGTTGGGACACAACAGGCCTCCTCTCCGGGAGAGGGACTTTTCAATGGAACCTACTTGCTCGTTTTGATGCCCAGAACTCCAGGCTGCTCTTTATTTATTTCTGTGCTAATAGGTTGAATTGAATTACAAGTTGTTAGAATTCATCCGTGATACTGGAACTCCGCGGCTTTTGCAATAGCGCCAAAATATCGGAAATTCAAAACAAATGCTAGACATGGTAAAATCACGTTTCAAGTTCTAGTAATACGTTGAGTTGAGTCCACCGCACAGTAAACAGCTCAGAGAAAGATGGGTTGACTGTACGTAATTATTTCCCAATTCGCGCTCTACGTTATTGTCTTCTTCATAAAAGTACTAAAGTCTTTAATAATATCCTCTATAGCATAAATTGTTGCTATGTTACCTCATTAATTATGTATTTAAAAATTATTCGAGAATGTGACACTAGGTATGTAGGAGGTAAGCAAAAAACCTTGTTCGGCCATGACCCGGAAACTTTGCTAGGCAATGCTAATGCTACGGCTTGAAACTAGCTAGGTAATAATACTGCATTTGTATTTGTAATAAATACAATATCGTTTGTTTCGAAATTGGCTGACAAACACAAAATACGACTGCGACACAAAATACGACGACTGACGTAGAAAAAAATAAGTTGAACTGATTGTTAAAATAATGATTCATGTTTAGACATTTATAATTATTCAAAAAACTTATCAGACGTAGGAAAAAATAATTACTTGAGCTTAATCAATATCGTTCAACAGACATACACTCTGTAGATTTCTACTCCGAAGCTACTATAAAACAAATGTTGTATAATGTACTATAAACCAAAATTAATAATTACCACATAAGCGCCCATCCTGCCGGCGTACCGCATTTTTTCTTGAACCTCTGCTAATTGCTTTAAGTACCATTCCCGGGCTTCTTCCACTGCCGATAAGCCTTGCAGTAAAACATCCTTCTCCTGTTCTATCTGTTTCATGCGTTTCAAAAGATTGTAGTCCACACCATTATGTAAGGTGTGACGGCGAGGTTCCCGGCGGCGGGAAACGCGACGCAATTGTGATTGCGTCTCGTTTGCTGACCTGCCATCGCCAAGACCTCTGCTCTGTTCTTCTACGGCTCGGGACATTTCTTCAAAATCTATTTTGTCCACCGATATTTCTTCAGTATCAAACACAGTTTCTTCTTCCGATTTATAGCTTGATTTTGATGTTTCATTTCTTTCTGTAGATTGCTTTTCAAGTCTTGGCGGTTTTGGAGGGCCATAAACTCTCCGAGAACCATCATGCTTAGAAATAGACACCGTTGCGAGGTGACGAGGCTCTTGAACCAAAACATCCTTGCGGCCTATTAACTGAGGCATGCTTATAGTCCTGTGCTGTGATGAGCTTTCAGAGCTTTTTAATACCAGCCAATTTCGATCTATGTTTTGTGTATCGTCAACATCCAGCAACGGTGCAGAAGGTGGTCGGTGAGTTTGAGTAACCATTTGAGTATGTAATGCTGCGCTATCGACATCGTCACTAAATCTATCCTCTTTACCAGAAGAGCCCTCAACTTGATTACGTAACAGGCATATCTTAAGACCGGTACAGAACCTTTCGAACGTAAGTAGACCATCGTGAGAGGCCACCTTCTGTAAGCTTTCGATTACGCCGCGAGGCAATCCTCTTGTGCGATCGTCCCTCCAACGATTTTCTATATCCGTAAGTTTTACATATCCGGTGTGTTTATCGTCCATAATATCAAACAAAGTTCGCATCGCCGAAACAAATTGTTTCGGTAAAGATTCCATATTTCTGGAAGAAGCACGATTCATAATGTTATCTTTAGCAGTCTTGTCTGATTTCACAGCAAATAAATATTTCTCAAACTGCATAAATTTAACGTCACACTCAACTGTCGGAATAAAAACATAGCGAATATTAATGTAGAATATTGAAATCCGATTCTTATGAATTTAATTATTACTGTAAGTATTATATTATGTTACACTATTTGTAAATAGATACGCAAAAACGGAAAATTATTCAAGGGTTTGACTAAGCGGCCACTATAACGTGTAGCGCACGGAACTACATCACCGTTTGTTGTTTAGCCACATGAGGACAAAAATCTGACCGTTTGTCAAACGGTACGTGTATGGTGGGCGCACCAATCGGCCGCTGGGAGGGAATTTGCGAGAGATAATAGCCCACGAGTGCGAGCAGGAGAACCAGTCAAACTACATTTCGGTCACTTCGGCACCGAGCAGGCAGGTAAGCTGGGCATAGGACAGCGCGTGTAGGTCTGTTGTTGTAGTCTGAGCCTACTTCACGATTTCACGATAAAATTATAAATAATAGATATCAATCGTATGAAACTTACTTCTTTTACATGATACAGAAAATTTACTCTAACTAATTAATATTTACGTAGATGCAATATCAAAATGTGCTACTCGTGCTGCTATTGTTAGGATACCTATAATTAATATGTTTCCCGAAATGGTGTGCTTATAAGTACGTACATACTTAGTAGGTCGGTGAATTTACATACAAGTGTCTGTCCATCGGGGACATTGACCTAATCAAAAGTCTTACGTATTTCGCATTGCACCTACCTGACTACATAAGTGGGTACGAAAAGTATTTATTTTGTATTTTTTTGGGGAAATAGGGAGATTATTAAGGAGTAAAACACAGACGTTAGTTTTCCGGCTATACTTCCCAGAATTTGAACCTTGTTTTGTTAGCGACACACCGGATATGCGGATGGTTTAATAAAACAGTCTGCATTTAGTTAATTATTTCCAAAATCAGCAGGTTCGATTCCTGGCCAAGAGTATTCATCATCTACCTAGCCTTTTCCAAACTTAATTAGGGTCGGCTTCCAGTCGAACCAGATGCAGTTAATTGGATATTTTCGCAGTTAGGCGAGTGCCTATTGGACCTCCACAACCCAGTAACTGGGTAATACGATACACCATGGTAAATGGTAAGACTGGTTGGACTTTTACCCCGGCCACTCACATTCGCGCGAATACGCGAACCCGCATGTGTAGGACGACATTTGCGAATGACTTCGCGAAGTTTTCGTGGCATTCGTGCTTTTCCAAGCTGTGTCGGTTTTATGTGCGCGAACCTTCGCGTAGTCTCCTACACATTCGTGTGACCAGTTGCGCACACGATTGCGAAGCAAACGGTCGTGTCGTTGTTATATTTTGTGTGAGGAAATAGGTACTGATCAGTATAAGTACCTATTCATACACCGTTAAATTTTGGTCCTTAGTTTAAAGTTATTAGTTTTAATTTGATCATAGAGTATGCGAACCCATTTGCAAATATGCGAAGTTCGCGAATGTATGTCTGACGGCCCTCCACATGCGCGCAAAGATTCGTACAATGTACGAACCTTTGCGCGCATGTGAGGTGCCGGGGTTAGAGCTGACTATAGTAACGACTGTCAAAGATCTTAAAAAATAATGACAGCCGGGACCAACGGCTTTACGCGCTTTCCGAGGTAGTTCGGAGGAAACAACACAGACCTACCTCTCGACAACCCCGGAAGATCGGCCTGTGCTGCTGTTGAATGGACGACCGTGGAACATGCTCGGGTCGACGGCGCGTTGTGTTCCACACGTGCCTCAAAGGGTATCAGCATTGTGACGGGGCCCCCCTCTAAACGGCCAGAACCTGCCGGGGTCGCGGCACTTATCTCATTACCGTGACCCCAGAGCGTAAAGGCCAAAGGGCTATAGAAGGACACCGTGGATTTTAGTCAGTACGAGTCTGACATCCCTCCCGCCCTGCCCTGGGTGGGAGGACTCATTTGATGATTTTACCACGATAAAAAAAGGTTGAATTTCATACAGATTAAAAAACAACGTAAGATTGGCTTCCAGATCAATCTTAAAAGTTTTAGTATCTGATAGTGAACCATGTTAAAATTTTCACACCACTATCTCTTCTCAGTTACTACTTTTTAGGCTGTCCGGGTCCGTAACACACATAGATATATTATAATATTTCTGTGGTAACACACATGGTGGGGGCGCGTCCTCATAATTAGCCTAGGGCGCGCGGGCGGTCAGAACTCAGCACCATCATCCACCGAGTTCCTTCACGTTCTAGGGTCCAGCTCATCGTAAACGGAACACATTTTTTTGGCCAAAACTCACCAAAATCGAAATGGTACCTAATTTGACCTTGATAATAAACCTGCTCCTTCTGACGCAGTCGGTTAAAATCGGAACCGAGACTTTAGGGTGCTCCCACATTTATCGACGCGGAATCGGTTCAAGCCGGTCAAAAAATCCTTTATTTCAACGTAACAAGATTGTTACTAATAGCATTCACATCGGCTCGGCTCGGACGACGCGACGCGACGTCGGCCGACGGCGGAACAAGCCGTTTGTCGATTAGCTGATCGCATCCGTACGTTTACGTGCGGCGCTGAATTTAGCTGAACGATTCCGACTGCTGCCGAACAGCAGATAGCCAAGAGCGCTATGTCCGCAGCCGCCTCACGTTTCGGCCCGTATAACGTAGGTTGGTTGGGCCATGGAAAGGTGGAGGCAGTGTGCTGCCGAACAGCGCTGAAGACGGCCGAACGGCACTGGAGACTGCCGATCGGCATTCAGTAGAATAAGGGTCCTAGCACACTTATCAAACACGGAAATTAAGGGATCGTCACCACCTCGCCTTTCTCCTCGGCATCAAACAGCTTCCACTTTACGTAACCACGTAACGTAAGTGGATCAGAAGCTCCGCCCTGTCGACTCCGCTACAGCTAGGCGGTGCCGCACTTACGGCTCGCCGACCGCTATGGTTGACGGTTATTATATGCGTATGGTTTAAAATAAAATGAATAATACTTTTTTTTACGAGTGTACATGCGTGAACGTTCGCAAAGGCTAACTTCATGGTCGCCTCGTCTCTCGTGAATCGTACCGCACGTGCGGCAACGCAGGCCGCGGGCAGAGAGTGGACAAAGATACGTAAGCTAGCGTACGGAGAGCCGTAAGCGAGAGTACGGAAAGCCGACCGCAAGTCGACCGCGCACTGCACCGCGGTTCGAGAGCTTGTACGATTCCGATTAGTGTGCCTTGCAGTAAGGAGTTTTAACAAATAATACTGAACGGCTCGAGTTGGTAAAGTGACGATCCTTTCCGTTTTGATATGTGTGCTACGACCCTTAAGCCGATTCCGCGTCGATAAATGTGGGAGCACCCTTACACATGGCGCAGGACGCAGCACGTTGTGTTATATTACTCGCCATGTAAAACAAGCATTATTGAAAAATAGCATAGCTTTGAGCGCGAGCGGTAAAGCGATCGCTGTTGTTGGGTTTTTTCCAGTGGCGGATTAAACGTTGAGAGCGCTGTAGGCAAGCATCTCATCGGCGCCCCTATATTAAAAATAACTCGTAAAGAACTATAGCTTGACCAAAACCGATGTACCTTAGGAAAACGCGGTGAGATGGGGGCCAAGAAAAAAGTGCATCAGTTTACATGAGATCGATATCTGTCGAACAGATCTTAAAAAAAATCGACTCCTGACACTTATTAGAACAGGGTCATTTTTATAATGCGACTAATATAAATAAATAGACTGTAACGCGTTGTTCTAACACTGAAGAAGCAGCCATTCAGGGCCCCGTAAGGGCTACTGGCGCCTGTGTGCAAAAAAGGATTTTTGCGCCCCTTAAAGCATTTTGAATTATCTTTTTATGGTAGGTAGGTCAGTGGTGTATTTTAAAGTTCACCGCCTTTGGGCTGTAAAGCCTGCCAGTAAACTTAAACACAAAATAAATCATCAAGTGCTACTCAAACTTCACACCCAGAGTGCCATACCATCTTAGAGAAGACAAACTTAAAATTTTGTAGACCACAACAAGATTAAACTATAGCTTAGGAAGCATATTTGTTATTAAAAATGACCTATCAAAAGAGAGGTCAAGAAAAGCAAATGTCAACGTTATGTGAAGCGAGAGCGTAGCGAGCGCGAAATTTTTTAGGTTTTTGGAATAGGACAAGGTAATATTTCATAGAAAAGCGAACGCAGTCAGCTCTAAAATTAAACGTTTCCGGACTCAAGTTTTAATCTAAAAGTGAGATCAAATACTTGAAGTCTTTAGTAGTTAAACCTAATCCTATATACCTACTCGCAAGTTCTCAACTCCTATTTTAGAATTATTTTTAATCAGTATCTTTTTTTTTTTTTTTTTTTTTTATTTGGGCCCCTGGCTTTAGCGCCCTTAGAGGATGGCGCCCGTGTGCATTGCACACTTTGCACATAATTATGGTAGCGGGGGCCCTGCAGTCATTGAAGTAGCCCGTATTGTACTTGGAGAGTTGAATAAAGTTTTTAGAAAAATCAAATCAAAATCACATGTTATAATCAGTCGACGCGATGAACATTGCAGTCGTATCTTTCCAACTTCAATCAGGGATCATATACCATCGACAAAGTTGTTTGTAGGCGTAACTTTTAGTCAGTCCCATCTTATAATTATCTTTTGTTATAAATTGAAGCAAATTGAGAATGTATGCAAAAATAATAGTTTTATTGTCTAAGTGTTGGCTTACGTAATTATTGACACAATTAATTATATGCTATATTTTTTCTTTATTTTACAATTCCGCCCGCGCGCCCCTTTGTACCTTCGCGCCCCTAGGCAGATGCCTAGTTTGCCTTAAGGATAATCCGCCTCTGGTTTTTTCATTGAATTATTTGACCACACATTACGTAGGTACTTCTTCGATGAGTTCCATGCAACATCAAAACTGCTCTACATTCTAACCGTAGATCTAATGCACACTGCACACCCTATTCCACCTTGTGAATGCCACTTTGTGAATGTAAAGCGTTGTCTCAATCTCAACCTTTGATCCTTATGCTGGAGATTGGATGGTATTCGATTAAATCGTTTCGAGACGCGGCGTTTTTGAACGCCGCGTATACGGGAAAATATAAATTATGCGTGTGACAACTTCGCACGGTATACGGTCAAATATATTTCTCGAATTTTCCCCTATAACGGGTTTTTCCCCTATGAACGCGATAAAATCTCGTATACCGGGCTGCGTTTAAATCCTTTATCCAGTTTAAATATATACTGACTAAATGTCAAACACCCCGTTTAAGTACACCGCGAAGTGAAAAATGAAGCTAACTAAAATTTAATCTGCCCCGTTTACGGTCGTCCGCTGGTATAAGTTTTTACTAAATGGAATAAATATTTGCGACCTTTTTACCACGCAAAATTTTATCCTGCTGTCAGATTGACATTAAGTTTTGTTGTTTTGATGCATTCGCGCTGTAAAACAAATATTATTATTTTAGAGAGTGAATATTATTTGTGGATTATGGATTTAATTAATATTACACCGGCAAATTGATTATTTTTTTCAAAAATAGAGCTGTCAATTGAATTTGACAGCTAACATTGACAGAAACTTATGACTCCGTTTAACGAACCCTCGCTAGTTTAATTTATTTCCGGCGAAATACCGCCGGAAGATTTAAACGCACCCCAGTATACGGGAAAATAATCGTCGTGTGAACGTGGTCTTATAGTACTTATTGTCCATAAACATCATAGAGGAAAGGGGCTACAGACTATAGAAAAGTCATACGCCAATGTCGCCAATGACATAATGACATCGACATGTCATGACATTCATCCGTCTTTTGTACAAGTTTTTCGATTCCATTCCAATTTCATTCCAAAACTCCAAATAGAAAAAGTTTTGTAAATATAATTCCACCATAAGTACAAGAACACGGTAGTTAGCGTTATTTGTTTTCAGGTTGATAATTGTATAGATACTAACCGTTGTACGCAATTATAATCAACGAATAAAATTATGAGTAGTTCAGAAGTTAAAAGTGAATCAACTGAAGTTAACGAATTAAATGGAAACGTAAATCAAGAAAAAGTTCGTAAAGGATGGGTTAAATTCGACGACGAATCTCCAAAAACCACAGAAAATGAAATATTATCAAGCGTTATACCCTCAGCGGGAGCGAGTACATCAGCACCAACTGAATCTGCCGCTGTTCTAAAAACTGAAACAGTCCATATTAATTTGGAAAGAGGTGACAAAAATGTTGAGCCTATAACATTAGGAACACTGTCTAAAAATGTTGAGTTTGTAAATGTTCGTCAAGGTTTCTGTAAGTACTGTGCATGTGACCAGAATTTAATTACGACATTATGATCTGTCACTAACTGATTTATACTAATTAATTAATTCTAATCCTTTCAGCTAATGGTGACATTATTGTCACTCTGCTACCTGTAAACACAAAATGGCCCTGGGTGACCGCAGCACATTTTCGTCCAGAACTTGTACCAGAAGAGTTAATGGCACAAGGTTTAACAGTGAGTTGTTGGTTTCTACTTTTGTTTAGCTAACAAAAGTTAATGTTTTGGCATGATCAAAAACTTTGTTTTAATTTCAGCTCACAGTTGAGGAGTATGTTCATGCGATGGAACTGCTTATTAATGATGCTCGTTTCACATTGTACAACATATGCTACAAGCGTGTGCTTGTTTGTTGGATAACACTTGCATTCCTTGTGCTGTTGGCACTTTTGTTTTCTGGCCTGACTGGCCTTGTGTTATTTTCACTGGGTGTATTATGGCTGATTCTTAATGCAGCTGCAATATTTCTATGCATGTGGATAAAGTTGAGATTATCAAAAGGACTGGAACAATGTCTGGCAAGAGTTAACAAGCTGCTCAGTAAACATAAATTGATTCTAGCTCTTGATGATAGAGGAAAAATCTCATGTCATAAAGTGAACCTGTGTTTTATATACTTTGATGCTGGACCTTGTATTGCCCACATACAACAGTTCATTGAAAGTGAAGAAGGTAAAACAATAATGCAGGGCTGGGAACAGAGACTAGATGTACCTACAAATGATATTGTGATTCAGGGAAGCCAGTCGACCAGATTATCCAGAAAGCAGGTATGTACTGGTAGTTAACCATTCATAAGCATTTTATTCATATAAATACATAAATGTCCCATTGAACACAGTTCTTATAACCAGACTGCAATTGAAGGGTTTTTGAACTGTGGCATTCAATCAGCTTCTAATAAAAATATTGGTGGTACACAATATAGTTACTAGAACTTTTGTGAATTGGGTACTTAACTAAGCATAGTTAAAAGTAAATTTTGCCATACCTAAGCATTCTAATGCTATGAAATCATTAAGCTACATTCAACACAATTTTATTAACAGTAGTTATAAATTAATTTAAAGTGATTTATAGAAACATAACATGATATTTGGGAACTGTTACATCATTCACACTGTCAAGTTCATAAGGAACAATTTGTCTGATAAAATAATAACTAAGAGAAGAGAAACAGCTAGAGAAATAAAGATATCAAAAATTACATTTGTTAGATTTGTTTTTATGTGAATGACTTGACAATGAAATCACAGTTATGCATGTTGTCTTGAAATTCCAGTTACACTTAATTTTATTATTATTTAGAATTTAACGCTTAATCAAAATTATGTTATTTATTCAATAACGCAGGCTTAATCAAATCATAAGGTTTATTGATGCACTCAGGTGTGAGGAATCTATAACTGGTTTGCAAACTATTGTTATAACTTTAGTAATTCCCAAAAAAGCATTTCACAAATGGTGCACTTTTCAAGTTGAGCACTCCTCAAAATGAATGTGTATATTATCATCATAATGGTTCAAGATAAAAAACCGTTTTAATTTGCTCAATACTTTTTTAATCATGGCTAAACCAGAAATGTAATGCTAGAGATATGATATTTTGTTCCAAAAAGGGGTTTCAGACATTTCAAAACCCTTATAAAATTTAATGCTAAGAGTGGAAAAATTAATGGGATATCCCAACTTAATGATCTGGCTTATTAATTTTTCTAGGCATAACAATTTGAAAAAAAAAAAAATCCTACCATTATTTTCATGACATGTGGTTGCGCAAACAATAATAATATACAGTAGGTAGTATGCTCTAAGCGTAGCAACTGAGTGAAATACATATATTGATTATCAGTTTTTGGACCAAAAGCAAAAATATCTAACAATACGTCAGGCTTCGTTGAAAACCAGTTTCTCTCAGCCAGGTCTGCATTTCTGTTTAAGGATAATTGAAGAAATATTGAGCAAATATTCAGAGTACCTATCATGCACTTTGCCAAAAAATATCCGACCTCTCCAGCTTTAATGCGAGGGCCTCACTAATGGGACTTAAAATGTTCGTTTATATGTCCAACATCACATAATTCATGTCATTTCCCGTTAGTGTGGCCCCAGCAAAAAATTCACAGTTCCTAATGTAAAATGACACATTGTTATTGCATCTTTCAAGTATTGTCGATCCACTTTAGTTGCTGACTGTACCTACTAAATAAGGGTCTAAGGTGCTATCTAATTATAATCTTTTATTTTTGCATGTACTTTATTTGGAGGAGGGAAGTTAATCTTTGCTTTGCTCTGCTAGTCCCAAATTGTAGTTTTAGCATTTCCATTATCTTTATTAATTTCCTTGCCATAAAAGGGAAGGATCCAACTCTGCGACAGTTTGTTTCAAGTATTAACAAGCTTGAAAACATTCAGCCAGGTCACTCTGGCTAAGTAGTACTTCCGTGACATAAGTAAGTATACGCATTATGCGGCCAGCGACCATTGTCTGGCAGTGCGAGTTAACACCCTAGCTATGCCCTAGCTCATGAAACGATTCTTGCGATTTGCAATTTCTTCTAACTATAAATAAATATATTAAATGAAAATTGTCCTTGCTGCTGCGACATAATGATGCAATTCGACTGCCTTACGTCGTCGCAAGCCTATTATATTATTATTTGCAACGTTGATAAAGTTGCGATTTTAGACACGCTGTGTCCCAGCAGTGGAATCATTAAGGGCAGATTATGCAAGAGCTGTCTGGTGCTGTGCTAAGTAACTAATTCTGCAAGTTATTTACGTGCAGTTTTCCACAGTTATTCTACTCATCTGTATACATAATTGATTGCATTGTGAAAGTCTGCTATTCGCACACCACAACCATTTTAAAAACAATGAACCTGTTGTTTATATTTCTTTCGTTGGATCTTTCCCTTTTTAAATAGCTTTCTTTATTACTATGTAGTATGTATCTTAATGAATCTATTTTTAACCCATTACTAAGATGGTTGGTAGACACTTGTAGTTTTTGGTGGGTAAGCAAGGCATACGAATGTGCAGGGTATGGCAGAGCAAGTGTACCTCCGGTACCTGCAACGGTGGGGGAAAGACTTCCTGCGCCGCCGGCTCGACTGGACTCTAGACGAGGAAGGCGGCAACCCCGCCGCCCCGCGGCATTTAACACAGGCGCTCTGCCCTTGTCAATATGTTGAGGAAGTATTGCGGAACAAAGAGCCCAGAGACACACGCGCTTGTTGTCCGCTCTGCAACGATTGGCTCAGGCGTCGCGGTCTTGATTGACCAGATGTCTTCACTTTTGGCAAGTCTTCAGATTTGTAATTGTATACGAAACTGTTAATTAGTTTTAGTTACCTTCAATCGTCTTATATTGGATTTCATCTTTTACAGGAAAGGGGTGCTCTTCTATATTTACGGTATGCAGGACGTTGGGGATCACAGGCTGTTAAAAATCGACTCAACCTGAGCAGCCTCGTGCCAGGACGTCATGGTGAGAAATATGTTTGTCCTTGTCAGTTCATAGAAGAGCACCTAAAGGTAAAGCCTCCCGCGGGCATTGCAAAATATTTTACACTTCCTAACCAGAATAATATTCAAATATATTAATCAATTTCGTCGGTATTATTGAAATGCATTCATCCAAATTATACTTATACAACTGTTCCGTCCTTATAATAAGTAACATATCATTATAATTAGCAATAACGGTAGCCGGAGTATGAACGTTATGTCAGCTGAAGTCACAACAAATATAAAAGCAAAAATAACACTCTTGCCGATTCGATCAATTCGTACAACCTTAATATACCTATAAAACTTGTTTCACAATATTTATTGTGTACGTGTGTTTTTTGAATACCTACGAATATCAAATTACTAGGTACATAAAACTAGCATTTCATAAAGTTACTTCGTTATGGCTTCAAGGGTACAAGTGTAAGTACCTTAACAGATTTCACTGATTTATTTATGTCTCGTTTACTCATCTTACTAAATTGACTATGCGTCATTTACACACCATTATACTGAGTGATATCTTTGCTCATACTCTGTCTACGACAGTAAATAAGAACGTCCATAAATACATATTAGTAATTTTGTTGATAAGATTAATATGTAAGTATGTAAGTGCATCATGTGCGTGGTGTAGTCGTACAGATTACAAGGAAGACCAATATTTTCTCTCGCCACTCATTTATTTAAAAATAGCTGCCAGAGCAAAATTAGTGGCGAGAGCTCTCGATTAATTCAACATTTCTTATCGTTTTTCCATACTTCCTTGGATGAAGATTTAGTGGGAAGCAAGATCTTAAAATTGTATCATTATCATGGCTCATTATTTCAATCATCACAGCTGGTTTAAATATCAACATGATAAGCTAGATATACTTAAATCTGTCTAAAATGCAGAAAGTCTCAAGGAATTCACCTGGTTTATGTATGATATTATGTAGATAAGTAATGTTTCATAGAGTATTTATGTCGAGTGGCCATACCATTAAGCTTTTACTGTTGTACAGATCTAAGTAATTTTATTGGAATATATTTTAGTTTCGTAAAAATTTAATTATTATTTTTAATGAACTTTATTTATTATTGTACTTCAATATATTTTACTGTCTTTTAATAAACTCAGTACTGTTTGCGGCAGTAGTTTAAAATATAGATACCATGAATTTTAACAAATAAAAAAACCAAGAAAGGGCGCTTTCAAATTATTATTGGTCAAAAACTGTTGTTCAGTTTATGATTTATTATTAGTACTAGCCTGTACTTACTGTCCCACTGCTGGGCAAAGGCATCCCTCCATTCCTTCCAAAGGTCTCGATTTTCAGCTTATTATTAAATTAATATGATCAGTCTGAAATGTATGGCATATGCACTAAGAATATATTATCTGAAAACAATGAAATCACAATAAAATAGACTAGTCATCTTCAGTAGCTTTCCTGCACACATAATATCAGTGTGCTGTAATGATTTCATAATAAAACCAAAGCTCAAAGTGTGGAATTGTTTCAGAACTATTTATTTTCAAATGATTTTTATTATTTATCCAATACTTAATCATTTTAAAATAATATAGCCTTAATTAAGATGTAAGAGTATCATATAATTTTAATATAATTAGGGATAATGTTACCTAAAGCATTATACTATTTTAAAGAGCAATAAGTTTGCGTAGTATTATATATTACATTCCGGATAAATTATTATGTCAATTAAGTACATATTAAAAAAATATAAAAATGCATAATGTGCCACCCATTTATGTGAAATGATCAATCAAAAAAATGTTTATATTTCTTTCGTAAGATTTTCTTAGTATTTGCTACGAAACAGTGTCATAGAGAGAAATGATTGACGGAAAACCTTATTTGTAAGCACCTGAAAAGTCTTTTAATTTAATTTTGGTTAAACCAATAGGGAATATGCCGGTTATTCGATTTAATTCGACCACATAAACAATATGAATCAAGTTCATAAACTAAAGTTATATTTTATTTATTTATACTTCATGTACAAATCAATGGTACATAGGCGGACTCAATGCCACAAGGCATTCTCTACCAGTCAACCTTTGGGGGTAAGACAAGACTGCGGTAGGGTAAAAAAAAAAACAATATTGAAAAACATTTTTTTTTAAATGGCTCTTTAAAGTGTGCGCGCAGCGTTGTGTCTCGGTGTGAGCTGACCCTTAAAGTAAAAAGTATAAAGGCCTACAGTGCCGACACGTACCGTTCCGTGACGTGCTATTTATACATATATACTAGACATGGGTAGTTCGCGAACGAATGAACTAAATGAACTAGTTCATTTCCCAAAATGAACTTTTCATTCATTCACTGGCCAATCAAATGTGTCTTTAGTTCACTTAGTAATTCAGTGTTTCTATGTACACTCTACGTAGTCTGTGGTGTTTCTTTTCGCGCGTGCATGGCTGATGGCTATTGGCTGAGTACACAATGGGCTATGGACGGACGATAAGCCCGGTCTACTCACACACATTCAACCAAGGCGCTCTCTCACTCGTACATGTTCGTGTTACTTCGTCGGCTGATCGGATAACGTCGGCTGGGCTGCGTTTAAATCCTTTAACCAGTTTAAATTTATACTGACTAAATGTCAAACACCCCGTTTAAGTACACCGCGAGGTGAAAAATGAAGCTAACTAAAATTTAATCTGCCCCGTTTACGGTCGTCCGCTGGTAAAAGTTTTTACTAAATGGAATAAGTTTTTGCGACCTTTTTACCTCGCAAAATTTTATCCTGCTGTCAGATTGACATTAAGTTTTGTTGTTTTGCTCGATTCGCGCCGTAAAAACGAATATTATTTTTATTTTAGAGAGTAAATATTACTTGTGGATTATGGATTTATATTGAACGGCAAATTCATTATTTTTGTTCAATAAACTGAGCTGTCAATTGAATTTGACAACTAACATTGACAGAAACTTATGACTCCGTTCAGCGAACCCTCGCCAGTTTAATTTTTTTCCGGCGAAATACGGCCGAAGGATTTAAACGCACCCCTGATAAAGTAACGAGCGAATACGGCGCCACGCCACCACGTGACCACGGAAATATGTTATCAGTAGTTAGTCTTTTCACTGTAATATGAACTTTATAGTGAAAGGAATACAGTCTTATTTGACATACAACAAAAGTGTAAGTAAACCAAAACGACTATTACCACCAATACAACTATATTTCTAGGTTGACAGTCCTAAGCCTGTTTAAAGTATGAAGGAAAATGGACATACGTATATAACTGAACAAGTGATTTATTGAAATACATCATTTCTCTAAATCACTAGTTCAGTCAGTGAACTAGTGATTTCACTTCACTAAATCACCAGTTCAGTGAACTAGTCCAGTGAACTAGTTCAGTGAAGTAGTTCAGTGAAGTACTTCAGTGAAGTAGTTCAGTGAAGTACTTCAGTGAAGTAGTTCAGTGAAGTACTTCAGTGAAGTAGTTCAGTGAAGTAGTTCAGTGAAGTAGTCCAGTGAAGTAGTTCAGATTTGCTGGACGAAATGAAGTACTGAATGAATGAATGAACTACTTCATCAAGTGAAAAGATATACTTCATTCATTTTCTTTTTACTGACACATTTTGCGCATCTCTAATATATACGAGTGAACGAACATCACTGAACGGCACTGCCACTGATCAGGGGGGGTATTACAACGTCTGAAAACCAGGCTTACTCCGGCGAGTGAAAGTAACAGAGCTATACAAGTCGTCTAGCGCCATCTCGTTCACTCACTGGAACAAGCCTGGTTTTAAGACGTTGTAATACCCCCCAGTACGGATAGGGTCTTACAAAATGTATGGAACAATATCATGTTTCACTGACACTGATCTATGGTACTGATCGGCACTGTTGTGAGCGGATAGGCCTTTAATAAGGACAGCTAAGACCGTGAACACTGACGTCACAATAAGCCCATGATATCTCGAACGTTTCATGTGTGGTAGACAATGGCAGGAGTTTATTTTATTCAGCGACAACCAGTAGTTAAGTTTATTTTCTTGACTTTTCTGTCCTGCATGTGATTTACTTATGAAAAAAATACATGCATATTCCCTATTAGAATTTAAAAGCAGTCCAGAAATGAATAATTGATACTTTGAAATTAATTCAGGTCATGGGACACCCTTATTTTATTACTTTATAGATGTTAAATTAACTTTAAGTTTACTACGGTAATTATAAGTAGATTTTATAAAATTACCGCCTTGAAACTCTTGGCAATGCACTATTTCAAAGAAAAGTGGGTGGTACTGCTATTTACTCTTAATCAAAATATTTCTGACATCTTACGTTTCCTCTCTCATCTTCAGATACCTACACTTTTCTGAAAGTGTTTCATTTCTTCAATTAAGTCTTATATTTCTATTTGTTACATTGTACGTATTATGTTAGCTTTTGTTTAAAAGATCTGCTATCGTTGCTTTTGCTGCTTGTATACATATAAGCACTTGATAAAATATGACGTACAAATGACGTGGCATCAATAAGCAGGAGGGCGCGGTGCCCTTTTCTTGTCTAAATTGCTGTATGTTGTTTTCATTGAAAATCCTCTGCTCTACTCTCCATATTCGTCTGAATGCCAAACAAAAGAGATCTGGTGGCCTACCGTGACGTCTAAAAACGAAAGTAATTCCAGTGTGGAAACTAGATGGCGCTAGACGACTTGTATAGCTCTGTTTCTTTTCCACAGTGGAATATTCTAGCTAAGAGAGCATAAGACGCAGGGGCCGTATCAATTTTACGGGGCCACCAACATGCGTATACAAAAATTAGTAAAAACTTAAACAAACACTTTATTTGTCTAATCTATCTCTGGTATTTAGAAATTAGAAAACCCGGGAGGATCCATATTAATATCGACATTTCGATGCAAATACTAAAATAACTCTACCTAATTCCGACCTCTGGACTGATCACTCGCATTTTGAATTTTTTTTTGATGACCTTTTTCCTTTTTTTTTTTAATATTTCGGTGTAGATACAGAGAAATGCTCTTTTTTTTCTTGAGTTATAAATCTTTACCGTCTTAGGTACGGTACGGCTCCCAAACATATTTTTATACGGGGCCCCGCCAAAACACGCTACGCCTCAGAGACTCAAGAAGTCTCAAGAAAGACATCATGGTCGGCCGGAGCAATACAGACAATTTTTAAGTTTGTTTATATCAAGACTAGGGATCTTGAATATTTTCATTGAAAAGTGTGTGTACTGAATTTGGTAAATATAAAAGAAACTGAAAATAAAGAGGAAACGTTACGCATCCTTCCCATTACCCAACTTGGTAATTAATAGTGTGTTTAGTAAAAAAAAAAAATAAGAAAGTATTCGTAACGTTGTGATTAATGTAAACTTATTCCGTCCTGAATATTATAGGTACTTAGTCGTAAAAATCAGTATACCTTTACTTACATATTATTATTTTATGTAACAACGTTGAATAATATAATATATACATATTTTTTTAATTGTTGTTTTATTTTAGTATCTATTTTATAAATCTACGTACGTAGGACCTACGTTGAACGCGTTATTCTCAGGAACTACTCGTTTGATTTGAAAAATCTTTTTGTGGTGGAAAGTCCTTTTTTCGAGGAAGACTAAGCTATATAAAATCACGCTACGACCAAAACGAACCGAGTAGCAGGAGTGAAACCACGGCGTAAGTGTTCAAAGCAATAAAATTAATGGATAGTGGATAAACAAATGAACTAGACAGGAGAGGTAGTTAAATAAAAGAACTGCCTAGAATCAAGATATTTATTTATTTGATCACAATGCTTTACAAGATTTTTTTTTATCCTTGATTATTAAAACAATTATTATTACAGAATTCCTTTTAGGAATTATGGAAAATGCGTATCGAGGATGAAAAATGTGGTCGAATTCTATATGAGTGATTCCCGATGATCCTCATGTCTGTTAGTGGCATATGCGAGAAAACTTTCGAGTGATTTCAAAGCGTAGACGGAGAACATATTATGTTATGTAAGCCTATGTGTGTGGCCCTCCACCTACAGGTTACAAGGTCAAATGAAATTAGCTGGCGATACTTCATAGTCGTGGTGGCTATCTATATCTTGTAATAATAGTGATAAAACAAAATTAATATTATGCAGGTAGCTCTAGTAAGCTATGATAATAATGTTGTAATGCCAAATGATAGGGTGTATCAGCGAAAATTCGTAAACATTAAACTTAGCAGTGAATATAGTATATTTGACCGTACGTCGATGCATTTTCTAGATCCTCAGCGGGTCAACGGTCACTCTAAATACTATTACTATTAGAATAAAAAAGTGTGAAAGCCTGGATCGTGAAAATGAACTAGACTACTGAGTTTTCTAAAGCGTTTTCATATAGCATGCCATGCCTAAGATTGGATAGAGCAAATCTCAATCATTATGTGGTATAAGACCTACCCTAGAGTTTAGAAGTACCTTCTGGCAAATCTTTGGCGACTGTATTGTCCATCGGTCCACGACTTTGCTCGTCACTGGACCAGCAATTATACCTACTCGTGTAGTCGTATACTAAGAAATATTAATATGTACATACTTAACTTAAATTTTATTTTCGTACTCTATGTGGATTGTAAGCACCTCTTCTAAGAATAAAATTGAAGTAATTTTTGCCCGTTTAGGCGCACCTTTATAATATCATGGATCAGTCCATGCTATAAAGTTGTGTCTAAACCGTTCCTAGCCAAATGTCAAATGTTTATTTTATTCTCTATCACATCTAGTGAATGGCTATGACTGGTACATTTTTTAGTATGATGTTTGCGTTAGCAGTAAGCTCTAAAAAGTAAAAAAAAAAAATGTATAGGTATTTTTTTTGTAATCGAATAGAATCCAAAATGTTTTAAACCTACGTAAACCGGTACCTTGTTGACGAATCTTCTAGATCCTTCGCACAGACATGTTTCAAAAAAATAAGATTTAATACTGAAGTAGGGTATAAAGTAATACAGAGGTAGGTAGGTAAGTACAATTTAAATAAAAATAAGTAAAGGGAATACATTTCCAAAAGCGAATAAAAAATCATTTCTTGAATCACAGACACAGTTTATTTCAAAATAAAGTTTAAGAAAATATAAGGCTACACATTGAGATGTACAATGCCTAGTGGATAGGTATTATAAAAATATATTAAATGGTCATGGTTAACATAACATTACTTTTTCGGTTGACTTATCGATTTTACAAATAAAAATATCACAGATGACAAAAAAATCAATTGGTGAAACTGTGGCACGATATTTTTTGTTATGTCATTTAATGCATATCATTCAACTATGTTGAATTTAATAATATTATGAATCAAATACTTAAACCACTATTTCACACAGAAGTTATTCTACATTCAAACATTTTATAGTTATCGATTGCATTGATAAAGTAATTCTTTTCATCAACGCTACGATTTCTAATTAGAAGCTGTCATTCCTGCTTCCTTTTATACAAAATCGAGAACAAACAGATTATTATCTCTTAAATTCACTTTGTATTTTGTTGCTATCTACACAAGATAAAATAAGAACACCTAATTGAGAGGATGAAGCTTTGGCTCACAGGATTATCTGTGCTTTGGCTTTACGCAATATTACAAAAATTACAGTCGAATTGAAACTACAAACTCCTCCTTTTTTCTGAAATTGGTTAAAATAACTTTATAATAAATGATTATGATTAACTTTATAATATGAAATCGAGCTTTATATAATACAAACATTCTGCGCAGAACTTCGTACGCGAATTCTGAAAAAATTGCTAAATAAATGCCAGTGACAACTTTTTCTATCGACAAAATTCGAAGATCTAACAATGAATTCTGATGTGAAATTATTAGAATGGGGACGGGAAAACTTAACGGACGCGTTGACGATTCCAACGTTTGAGCATTTTTGTAAGTCAACAGGAAATGCTATCAGACTAAACAGCTTTGCTAAAATTTGATTCCTATATTTATGTTATTTTTAGCTAGGCTCTTGGAGTTCCCACAGCAGGTGTTCCATATAGATCTCAATTTTCATTACGTAAACAGAGACTTGGTCATTGGCTCAACAACTCATGCTAAGACATCATTCCTATATACATAGTTATAGTGTAGCTCGGCTTTGTTCTATTTCAGGTATTCAAGATCTTCTTTTTTTTATACGAAACTGAGACTGCTCATCAGGCTGAACAATTGAAGCTAAGACGTCATTCCTTTATATGTTATAGTGTAGCTGGGCTCATCAGGAATATGTTCCAGTGCCTCAGGTGTTCCAGATCTTAAATTAGGTATACATCAATAGAGAGTGCTTCATTAGGCTGAGCAACTCTTATAAGATGTCATTCCTAGCGTGGTTTATTTATAGTGTAGGTGGGCTCTCAGACTGTTCCACAAAAATCAGGTTTTCAAGATCCATCACGGTAGCTTTTTATACGTCAACTTTAGCCACTGCTCATCAGTGCTGAACAACTTTGCTAAGACGTCATTCCTGTATATGTTATGTGTAGCTGGGGTCTTACTCGTGTCCGCCACACGGTCAGTGTTGCGACAGTTCTGGGCAATTTTTTATGCCAACTTAGCTTGAACGTGCTCATTGGGTGAACAACAGTGCTGAGACGTCAATCCTGTATATGTTATAGTGTAGCTTAATCCTTCTTGGAGTTCCATTATCAGGTGTTTAAGATCTTCAAATTTATTCTCTCAGCAAAAATTACATCACGTAAGGGAAAAATAATTTTGTATCGCACCATTTTGTATCTCTTATAGTTTTAGCTGGTCACATTGCGGTTCAAGCACCATAATTGTTCAAGTTATCCAAGATAAATGGTATTACCTATGTTTGGCCAAAGACTTAATACCTATAAACAAAAAAAAATCATTGTAATCGCGTCCAGTATTTCTGACATCCCGGTCATCGCGGTGGTGTACAGTCAAAAGATAAACATGCAAACAGACAAAAATTACGCTAAAAACTATACGGTTATTTTTGGTGAAAAAAACTTCGTATACAAGCGATTCTAGATACCCACGCCCCAAGTACTCTTTGAAAAAACCTTAATATTCGAATGTACAGTTTTAAAACTTTCCTACTATTTTATTATATGTATCTAAACATTCATTATGTATTCATTGTCTGAATTGTCTGTTTGTCTGTTTATCTGTTTGTCTGTATGTATCGTCCGGGTATAAACTCAAAAAGTACTGGACAAATTTGAATGATCGGTTTTTTTGCTCTCTGATAGGTATTAACTGGCCAACACATAGGCTATAAGTTAGTCTATGATTAACTAAACATGAACACCTGGTGCTGAACCGTTTTATTAAACGGACCAGCTACTTCTATAAGTGGATAGAAAAATGTCATAGATGTGCAATAGCAAAAATTCTTTCCACGTTTCATGACGACGCTTTTCTGTCGATGAGAGACATAATATTTGAAGATCTGGAACACCTGATGTAGTTACAACTCATTAAGAGCCCAGCTACACTATAACATATAAGGACTTATGACGTCTCAGCAAAGTTGTTGCACCCAGAAAGCTCTTTCTGTTAAACATAAAAAAAAATTGAAGATTTTTGGAACTTAACCTGAAGTGGAACACCAAGACCCCAGCTACACTATAACATAAACAGGAATGACGTCTTGAGCAAAGTTGTTCAGCCTTGAGCAGTCTATGTTGACATAAAAATTGATTAGATCTGAACACCGTTTTTTAATGTGGAACACCAAGAGCCCAGCTACATATAACATAAAAAAATACAGGATTGACGTTTCTTTGCAAAGTTGTTCAGCTTGTAACACGAGCAATTTGGAATTGACTTCTACCGGTTTGAAGTATCAAGGAACACCTGCTTGGAACATACAAATTGCCTAGCTAAACTATTACTAAACATATATAGAAATGTAAGTCTTAGCATTTGAGATGCTCAGTCTGATTAGCACTCTCTGTTGACGTTTTACAAAAATGGAATTGATTGGAACACCTGATTGTTGGAACAAGGGTAAAAAAGTAGAACAGCTACACTATAAATATAAAGGAATGTAACGTCTTAGCAGAACTGAACTTTTGTTCAGCATTGATGAGCATCTCAGTTGACGTATAAAAAGTTAATGAAGATCTTGAATAAATGATGTAAAACATTTTTCCATCAGAGCCCATTTCTACACTATAAATATGTATTATAGGATATGATGTCATTTAGCAATGAGTTGTTCAGCCTAATGACCACTCTCTGTTTACGTATGAAATTTGAATCTTCATACACCTGCTGTGGAACTCCAAGAGCCTAGCTACACTATAACATAAATATACGGAATCACGTCTTAGCAGAGAGCTGTAAAAAGTCTGATGAGCATTTCTTTGTTGACTTACAAAAATAAAATCTACAAACTCTGGAGGATCAGCACGGCGTCCCGTTGTTTTCCCGTCCCCGAAAGGCTCTAAGAATTTCACATCAACGTTCACAAAAAATAAATGATCGATTTTGTCTACCCCGTTTTCGCTGGCATAGGTAAAACAGAATCCGCGTACGAAGTCGCGGGCAGAAGCTAGTAGATAATAAAAAATAAATTCGTAATTGTTAATACAAACATTCGTTGGCCAGAACAGAGCTAGAGGATCACCTATTGAAACAATCCATAAATAAACGGGTACCTACTTTTTCTATGATATAAACATTTTAATGCTTATATGAATTTTACTTTTTTTATATGTATGAATGAAAGGCCTTAACGAACGTGTTATTCAGCATTTCACCGACATTTGAGCAAATTAATAAAACTAGGGACTGCGCTTTTAGTGTTCTATGCCATTTTTTTTTACTAAAAATTTACTAATCCTAATGCCTCCTTTTTTTAGTGGGGTTTTGTGAAGCTTCCTTGCATAGTTCCATATAGACACCTTTGAAGATATTAGGTTGATCTTTAACTTGGGACTCCTTATCGACTGGCTCAATGTCTACATCGAGCACGTCAGGACATGCAAGCGACGCCAGAGAAGTGGCAGTCGATCGGTTTTGTATTATTTCACGAACGGCGAGATCAAGGAATGGTTTCTTTTCTTCTTCTTCGAAACAGACACTCTCCTCCGACGTGGAGGGCTTGACAGAGACGCCATCTTGAAGGGAGATCTCGGTAGCAGCCTTCTGCATGAGATCACGCTGCGACTCACGCGCTTCCATCAGGAATATGCTCTCCTGTTTAGTGCCACAACACAATTAAAACATCAATAAACTAAGTAGGTAGACGAAGTCGGATTTGAGGCTTCGGGGATACATTATACATAAAGATATAAGGAAGGCCTTTTTTAGCGTGGTATATTCATCAAATGAAGCCCAACCCAGGGTAGGGCAGGAGGGACTGTCAGACTCTTACTGACTAAAATCCACGGTGTCCTTCAAAAGCCCTTTACGTTCCGGGTCACGGTAGCTCGTTAGTCCCGCGACCCTGGCATGCTTTGGCCATCTAAGGGGGCCCCGCCATTGTGCTGGCAGCTCTTTGAGCCGCGCGTGGAAAACGCCAAGCCGTCGAACCGGGCGTCGTCTATGATCCGACAGCGAGTCGCCCATTACTCGTCGTCCGCATGCGCGTCTACAGTGGCCGGAGATCGTCCTGCGACGTCCGTTGCCGTGGGCGTAGGTGGCAAGGCTTGACGTATAAATTAGGTGAACTAACAGTGCTGCACAATAATGTCAATAAACTTTGGGAAAATAATATACTTAATCCTTTTTACTCAGATCAAAGAAATAGGCAGATAGAGCGCTCAGAACACGCGAGTGGTTCCACCAAAGTTAATACAAAATCAAAATCTAATACAAAGTCGCGACAGTACCAAGCAACGCGTCGTACCAAGCTGCGCGTCGTTGTTGTTGTTTGCCAAAATATGCCGTCACGTGTCTTTAACCATTGTAAAAGTAGTTCTCAAAAACAAAGAAAACATTATGGAATGTAATTCGATTTGATTTTGTATTAACTTTGGTGGACCCACTCGCGTGTTCTGAGCGTTCTATCTGCCTATTTCTTTGATCTGAGCCTTTTTATCGAATATCAAAATATTGATTCCAAGATTACGTAATTAAGCAATCTGTTTTCTTTTTAGTTATTAGAAAGGCAAGCGTTATTACATAAGGGTAAAAATAATTTTAATAAGGTCATATTATGTGTTATAAGTTTTTGCTACTTACCACAGTAAGGAAAACAAGCACGAAATAACTAGATCGTTATTCATATAAGATTTGTTAAATTGTTAGTTGGCTAAGACTATCTGACAATAATGGGAGTTACTTTATGGTGATTTTTACTAATAAATGTTATTTCCAAATGATAATGACTTGGTAGTCACCTAGCAGTAAGACTTAGGCCGCTTGTATACTCCCGTTATTTCACCGGACATCGGCTCGTTTTTTTCGCCGGTATCGCGGTGGTGTATGTCATAAAGTAAGTGTGTACATGCACCGGATATCTGTCCGGCGTAAATTGTACGCGTTGTAAAAAAAACGGTTCGTTGTCCGGTGAAAAAAACGGACGTATACAAGCGGTCTTAGGGATTTTACCCATGGCGCGACGCGATTGCTATTCGACCGACTCTAACTACAAGTGAAAATCAACCTTACCGCTACGACATAAGACTTAAAACAAGTTGTTATCTACGGGTAAATGAAAATAAAACGATCGCCACGACGACGTCAAGTCAATCGAATTGCATCTTTATTTCTTTGCAGCAAGGTTTATTTTCACTTGTAGTTGGAATCGGTCGAAACGCGTCGCGTCGCGCCATGGCTCCCATAGAGAGATGACACATTGGTGAAACACATCGGTTTTTTTTTTCTAGAAATTATCCATCTAAAAACGATGATGAGTGTTGGTTTATCAAAGTGAGTACAGACTATGTAACTAAACATGTTATAAAACTTGTTTACAAACATGTTATAAAACTTGGTTACAAACATGTTATAAAACTTGGTTACAAACATGTTTTAATAATATTTTTGAGTTTATTTACCTTTACTTCTTTGGTGGTATATTGGTCCAGTTTGTCATAGATGACTGCGTGAAGTCCCATCTCTTTGAGTTTCATCACGACGCTTTTATTGTCGATGTCATCGCCCCAACAGAATATGACTAGACCAGCATCTTTTGCCAGTTGCACCTGTTGAGTAAAAAGTAGTTACAATTTCGTGTCATTATTACTCTTATCTAACGAGGTAACAGGTCACCGCAGCCCTGAAACACAAAGGGTAACTTATGGAACATGGAAAGTTTTAAGTCAGTCATGTCTGATAGTCTCTTGCACTCCATTCCTGAAAGCTCAGGACTCATTTGATGATATCCCATTTTTTTAACGAGTTCAAAAAAAGGAGGAGGTTCTCAATTCGGTAGGTATGTTTTTTTTTTATGTATGTACATCGATTACTCCGAAGTTTCTAGTCCGATTAGTGTGATTCTTTTTTGTTCGATGCTGTATACTTGCAGTGTGGGCCCATAAAAATTTCATCCAATTAGGTTCAGTACTTTTTACTATGTGAGCATTTTTATTGACTTCGGCTACTTAGATGGCATTACTTTTTCGTATTCGTTACGCGATTACTCCGCAAGAATTTTGGTTGAATATTTAAACTAAAAAGAGTAAAATAAAAAACTAAAAAAAACAAAAAACGCCTTCAAAAATAACCACAAAAATAACCTACAAAATAATTTTTCTTTCGGAAGTCGGTGGCAAAAAGACCACGAAATAAAAACAAACAAAGCCACCGACTTCCGAAAGAAAAGTTTTTTTTTAGCGTGGTAAAATCATCAAATGAGTCCTCCCACCCCGAGCAGGGCGGGAGGGACTGTCAGACTCGTACTGACTAAAATCCACGTTGTCCTGCAATAGCCCTTTATGTTCCGGGGTCACGGTGATGGAATAAGCCCGCGACCCCGGCCCTCTTTGAGGCGCGCGTGGGACACAACACGCCGTCGACCCGGGCATTCCATGGTCGGGCAGAGAGTTGCCCTTTACTCGCTGCCCGCATGGCCGCGCCTACGGAGGCCGCGGCCGCGGCCGCGGCCGGAGATCGTCTGCTAAAATGTTGTAATGCTAAAGTCCGACGCCGCGGGTGCCTACCACTGCGGTTGAGTCGGAGGGAGGTCGCTGTCCTCTCTCTCAAGCGCCCCGCCTCCTCCTTCACGAGCATTACTGCTTCGCAGAAAGAGGCGACCGCTTCCCTCTCCGTCTCGCCCCGCAGCATGGTAGCAACCAATGCCGGGCGCGAGAGGTCTCCGCCTATCGCCGCCGTGAGGACACGTCGGTGCTCTGCCCAAGCGGGGCAGTCTTGCACCGTATGCTCTACTGTGTCCTCCGGGCGATCTTCGCAGTGGTGGCACCCGGGCGTTTCCTCCTTCCCCATCAGGCACAGGAACCTCCCGAAACTTCTGTGTCCGGTGAGGACCTGCGTCATCCGATAGGTCAGGACGCCGTGACGTCTCTCCAGCCACTCCTCAAAAATGGGTCTTACCGCCGCAATTGCGGCGTGCCCGGTCGTCGATATTTATCAACACTTAGCAGTAATCTACTGAAGCACAAGTATTAAACAACAATTATTATGGGGTTCACTAAGTGAGAACATTGCGTGTGAACATGTGTTTGTGACGCTGGTAAATAATAATCGTTACGAGAATACAGACATCAGGCGACAACATAGTGAGTGGTCACGTGAACGAGTCAATTTATAAACAGATCATTGATATGGATCGAGGTCACTACTGTATTGTACTGGGCGAATTTTATCTTAGTATTGATCTAAAACGTGCTACCTAATCATATCTTCACTTCCAATTACATGATAAATACTTAATTCAATATTAAATGTTTGCACAGCCGAGAACACCTCGTTTTGTAAAAGGCTCTTAGTAATAAGATAAAAAATGTATATAATTATTATCATAGCTCTCGCCCGCGGATTTGCTTGCGTTATCATTGATCTCGTCAACCAAACAATATTTCTGCTGTTTGAAGCAATTCGAACGACTTAATAACATCATACCAAATTCTCCCCTCATTTTTTTATTAAATCTCTGACAGTCTCCACTATCCCATCTATTTATTTATCAAAATAGGTGTAGCGGTTTAAGCGTGAAAGCATCACAAATGAACAATGTTTCGCAATTCCAATGACCATGGCTAATGTCATTATAATATTGAATATGATTAATTCATTACCTGAGAGGGATCTCTGAGCAAATCTTCTGTGTGTACAACAATCCCCAATATTTCTGTACTGACTGCACTCTGTACAGCTACCGGAATGGAGGAACATCTTGGATCACGATATGGCTCGTACTTTTTCGTTACGCCCTAAAAATATAATTTCATTAACTTGTTAGACATCTATATTGACTACCAAAATTCAAGTACTTTTTCTAGTCACAGCATACTTACAATAGTTAAGAACATGACAGGATACTTATTTTGCTTCTTTCTGACCATTGTGCAAATATCAGGATTGAAACAGGAAAATACGATGCGGCGGTCACCAGCATGCTTCAAGACAGTTTCTAAAACCTGGAAGTGAAAATGAACTTGTTTACTGAACTGTTTACAAACATTGGGTTCTCGGTATGCCAGCCATACATCTAGACAATGAACATTGGTTCAATGACGACATAATCTGTTGCTTACCTTATCAACATAAGTATTCATATCAAAGGGGTTGTATAGTTCAAAAGTACCATCTTTCAACTCCATGGTCCATTTCAGCTCAATGTTGAAACCAACATGTGGGTCTATTTTTTTCAGAGTTTCTTCCAAAGTAGGAAATGGTTGATGTTCCTCTAATTCATCATCGAAAAATAGAGTTTCTCGATTGCGACCTTCAACTAAATGGTAAACCTACAAACAGAATTCATTACTGTAGGTTGAGTTAATGCAAAACATCTAATGATCTACTTGAAAACAATTTAATTTCTGTGGGCCTAAAATGGCCACAAGTACAAATAAGTATTTAATAAAATTTATTGGGTAATAACATGGAATATTTTATTGTACTGCTCTAGCAATAGAGTAGTTATAGAACAATTTTACCACTATTGATCTACTAAATGCTGTCTGGCCCAGTAATGTGATTTTTGTCTAAAGAAGTAAACTAATGTAAGTACAAAAAAAATTAACCTGAAAGGGGTCTATTGACCCCTTTCAGGTTAATTTGAAATAGTCCAAGGAGCAAATAAAAAAGCTATTTTTATATTTAAAAATAGCTTTTTTATTTGCTCCTTGGACTATTTCACTCTGCCCTTAAGACAACCTACTGATGATGTAAAGGCTTAAAAAAAACCAAAGGCTGGTCTTTGGTTTTTTTTAAGCCTTTACATCATAACATCACAAAAACATTTTAATGAATTGATTGCATACCTTAAGTTTCTGTAGGTGCTCCAAAGTCAAATCCTTCACAGGTACTTCTAACATTTCCAATTCATCTACTTCCTTCTTTCTCTTCAATGATATACATACATAAAAATCGTGATAAATAACAGGTATCATATCTTTGCTTAGCTGAACATCAAATTCTAGCAAGTCTGCACCACTGTCAGCTGCTTTTTTAAGAGATGCTATGGTATTTTCACGAATAAAATCTCTGAAAATTATAACTATTATATAATTTGAAATTAATGCAACAGAATGGAACAAGATTATGCCTCATATTTAATTTTCATCAATAAATACAAATTAAAAACTATTTACCCTTTGGTTTTAAAACTTGCACCTAGTCCTCGGTGCCCAACTTCCAGGCCAGTCCAAGATGGATTCCAATATTTTGCAAAAGACTCTTTCAGGTTGCTAAGTTGCTCTTTCATAGGCTTCACAATTAAATACCCAATATTCACTGTCCCCAATGGGCGATGTTTTACGTTGCATGTCACAGGCAGATCCAATGTACCCTCAGATGACTTAAACATATTAGGTAGCACATAGGTATAGCCTACATGGCATGGAGGTTCATCAGGTACAGCACGACTGCTGGAGCAATAGAAATCAACAAGATATGCAAGGGATTTTATATCTGGAGCTGTAACATTTATCAGTAACACATCATCTGGATTGTAATCTCTTCCAAATTGCTCCTGTGGTGACATTCCACAAACAGATGGATCATTACTTAGCGTAGAAACATCTACAAGCACTCCTGATGCTGCTCCACTTATGTCCATACTGTGGGATGAATCATCAGCATGCATTTCTGTACCAAAAGATAACTTAACAGGTGTGACCTTTATACTCATAATTCTTTTGGATAGACAACTCCTAAGTTTTAATGGATTATTCATGAATTGGAACTGCAGCAATGTTGTTACTGTGAGCCAACCAGATGAAACCGACTGGTGGCCATTGTGACTCCCGTATGTATCAACATAAGGGTGTAGTACTGTTTCTTGCAGAATTCGTGGTTGTTGATGAGTTTCCCACTGGTAAATGGTGATATCCTTAGGGTATGTCTCATTGAGAATACATTTGCCATAACGGTACAATATGTCACAGGTGTTTGGAACCGTAATTGTTTTCCACCACAAATCTGTTCCTTCTTCACGATCCAGTATCACAATTTTGTCATAGTTCCATTCACCAAGCTCTGAAATATTTCCTGTGATGAACATTGTTTCTCTGGGTCCGACATCTGGAGCGCATACTGTGAATTTCCATTCTTGTGATGTAACTATACCATCAGATTCTGGTTTTTTCTCTGCCATTATCTTTGGCGGTTTGTATTTCGGTTTTTTCGGGTCCTCTAAAAAAAACCAGCGTTGCATCTTGTTAAACGTTTACTTTATCGTATGATAAATTCTTTGTTTTGTTTTATGACATTGCAAATTCATAAAAATACACCAAAATATAAAATCACAAAATAAACATTGTTTCCTAATCTATTTGGTCTTTCTTACTCAGCTTTGATCGAGAGGCAGCTGGAAGCAGCGACAGTGGCCCGACCCAGCCAGCCACTTCCACCAGCTAGCAGCTTTCAACACCACCTTCACCTTCACCAAAAATCACAATACTGATTGTATTGACGAAATTACAACTGACAAGTGACAGGCTGACACTGACAGGCTGACACTGACAGAGACACGAACACACAGACCACAGATACATTCTAGGGAGACACAGACTAAGTAGAGAGTATCACTGACTTAAGGGGGATGTTCCAACCAGCCCGAGAAATTCAATTTTTTTTACGTTTTTTGCAATTTGCAGGCCAGTGACATGTTGTAGCTTTATAAACATATGAGTTGCGGTAATAACAAGTATAATTTTAAATATAAAAATTATCAAAAAACTCGCTCCATCAGCTCTCACATAGAAAAGGTGCATCATGTTAAAATCTCCGAAATCTAACTACGATGCACCTTTTCTATGTGAGAGCTGATGGAGCGAATTTTTTGATAATTTTTATATTTAAAATTATACTTGTTATTACCGCAACACAAATATTTATAAAGTTACAACATGTCACTGGCCTGCAAATTTCAAAAAAACGTAAAAAAAATTGAATATCGCGGGCTAAATCGAAGCAATCACCTTAAGGTGATTGCTTCGATGTAGCCCGCGAAATTCAATTTTTTTTACGTTTTTTGAAAAGTGACATGTTGTAACTTTATAAATATACTAGTATTTGCGCGTTGCGCGAGCTGCAAGCAGCTCGCGGGGTCGTGTTTTAAGAAATGTTCCTTACTTAGAATTTTTTGCAGTCGCCATTTTAGATTTTGATTTTGACCTTACTATCGGCTTCAGCATCCTCGAAAACCATGAATACGAAATTTTGAGAATATCGCAGCCGCCATCTTGAATTTTGATTTTGACCTCACTATCAGCTTTATATCATCATCAGCCTATTGCCATCCACTGCTGGACGTAAGCCTCCCCTAAAGAGCGCCAACCATCCCGATCCTGGGCAGCCCGCATCCATCCACTGCCAGCCATCTTCCTTAAATCATCGACCTATCTTGCAGCGTCCTACACTATGTTTGCCCATTCGCGGTCTCCACTCAAGCACATGTTTGCTCCATCTGCCGTCTGTCCGTCTACAGACGTGCCATTTGGTTCTACATTTGGTTCTCTGGCGAATGACTTCATTACGAATTCTGTCCACCAGAGAAACCCCGAGCATTGCTCTCTCCATTGCACGCTGAGCAACCTAAAATTTGTGGACCAGGCCGATGGTAAGTGTTCACGTTTCGGCTCCGTAAGTCATTACGGGTAGGACACGCTGGTTGTAAACCCTGGTTTTAAGGGATTGTGGGATCGATGATTCAAAGATATGACGCAGCTTCCCGAATACCGCCCAGCCCAAGCGTATTCTTCTAGCTGCCTCCTTCTCAAAGTTGTGCCTGCCCAGTTGTACACTTTGGCCCAGATAAATGTATTCTTGCACAACCTCGAGGGCAGCATCATTCACGATTACAGGTCTCGGGGTGACGTGACCATTAAACATGACTTTGGTTTTGTTCAGCCAGATTCATTCCGAGACCCACACGCCTTGAAGAATCGCTCAAGCTGTTCAGCATTTTTTCCAGCTCCTGCAGAGACTCTGCTATGATGACAATGTCATCCGCAAATCGGAGGTGTGAGATGTACTGACCGTTGATATTAACACCCCGTCCTTTCCAATCAATCGTCTTGAAAACCCTCCTCCAACGCGTTTCTAAACAGTTGGATTGGTTTTGTGCTCTGTTCTTGTACTTAGACGGTCACTGTTGCGGCCTTATACAGACATCTCATCACCTCAACGTAGCGACAGTCGATGAGGCATCTCTGCATGGACTCCAGAACAGCCCAGGTCTCGACGGTATCGAAAGCTTTCTCGTAGTCCACATACGCTAGGCACAGAGGCTGATTATACTCCTCGTTCTTTTGAATCACTTGCCTAAGGGTGTGTATGTAGTCTATGGTGCGGCCCGGTTTTTGAAACCCGGCCTGCTCCGGTGGCTGAAAATCATCGAACTTTTGGGCGAAACGATTTAGAATAACCCTCGAGAACAGCTTATAGATATGGCTCAGAAGTGAGATGGGGCGGTAGTTCTTAAGGAGCGCTTTATCGCCCTTTTTGAAGAATAATACTACCACACTCCCATGCCATGCCTTCGGTGTTATGCAAGTGTGGATGACGGAATTGAAGAGTTTACAAGCTCTGTCAAGATAGGTATGCCTCTTGCCTTGAGCAGCTCAATGGTTATTCTGTCATCCCCTGGGGCTTTGTAGTGGTGAAGCTGCCTGAGTGCCATTCCAATCTCACCCATGTCAATGTCGGGAAGCTCGTCTGTGAGATAGCGTGTCAGTTTGGCCCGTTGGTCATCCGCGCCGTGGGCCTGAGGTGGGCAAGGTTTTTGAGCATATAAGTCTCCGTAGAACTTTTCGACTTCAGCTAGAATCTCTGGCTTTGAGGTGACGGTGGTGCCTTGTGACGTTCTGAGCTTTGTCAGGCAACAGCGGGAGGTATTGGGCTTTGCAAATACCTTCGAGCCTTTATTCCGAGCTAAAGCTTGCTCTATAATTCGGTTATTTGCACTCCGAGTATCGCGTATGAACTGCTTTTTGACCTCCCCGTTAAGAACCTGACTCTCAGCCTTTGTGGCTTGGTGAGTTCTCGTCGTTTCCTCATCAGTGCCAGAGTCTCGCTGGTAATTAAGTTCCGACTTACGTCCATTCCTGATCGGTCGAAAAAGTTTACAGCCCACCTCGCAGACAACACGCAGCAGGCCTTCGGTGACGTCGTTTATGCTCCTGGATTTCAAACCTCACTATCGGCTTTAGCATTCTCGAAAACCATGAAAACGATTCCCATGATGAACAATTCGAAAATTATAGCAGCTGCCATCTTCGATTTTGATTTTGCCCTCACTATCGGCTTAAGCATCCTCGAAAACCATGAAAACGACTCCCATGATGAACATTTCGAAAATAATCGCAGCCGCCATCTTCGATTTTGATTTTGAACTCACTATCGGCTTAAGCATCCTCGAAAACCATGAAAACGACTACCATGATGAACACTTCGAAAATGATCACAGCCGCCATCTTAGACTTTGATTTTGACCTCACTATCGGCTTTAGCATAGGTATCCGAAAACCACGAAAACGACATCCATGATGAAAAATTCGAAAATTGTCGCAGCCGCCATCTTGGACTTTGATTTTGACCTCACTATCGGCTTTTAGCATCCTTGAAATCAATAAAGCAACTCCCATGATGAACATTTCAAAATTTATCGCAGCCGCCATCTTGGATTTTAATATTGACCACACTTTCGGCTTAAGCATACCCGAAAACCATGAAAACGACATCCATGATGATATCTTTGAATTTTTTTGCTGTCGTCATCTTGGATTTTGATTTTGACCTCACTATCGGCTAAGCATCCTTGAAAACCATGAAAACGACTCCCATGATGAACAATTCGAAAATGATCGCAGCCGCCATCGTGGATTTTGATTTTGACTTCACTATCAGCTTCATTACCCTCGAAAACCATGAAAACGACACCCATGATGATATCTTTGAATTTTTTGCTGTCGCCATCTTGGATTTTGATTTTGACCTCACCATCGGCTTTAGCATCCTTGAAAACCATGAAAACGACTCCCATGATGAACAATTCGAAAATGATCACAGCCGCCATCTTGGATTTTGATTTTGACTTTACTATCATCTTTATTACCCTCGAAAACCATGAAAACGACATCCATGATGATATCTTTGAATTTTTTGCTGTCGCCATCTTGGATTTTGATTTTGACCTCACCATCGGCTTTAGCATCCTCGAAAACCATGAAAACGACTCCCATGATGAACAATACGAAAATGATCGTAGCCGCCATCTTGGATTTTGATTTTGATTTCACTATCAGCTTTATTACCCTCGAAAACCATGAAAACGACACCCATGATGATATCTTTGAATTTTTTGCTGTCGCCATCTTGGATTTTGATTTTGACCTCACCATCGGCTTTAGCATCCTTGAAAACCATGAAAACGACTCCCATGATGAACAATTCGAAAATGATCGCAGCCGCCATCTTGGATTTTGATTTTGACTTCACTATCAGCTTCATTACCCTCGAAAACCATGAAAACGACACCCATGATGATATCTTTGAATTTTTTGCTGTCGCCATCTTGGATTTTGATTTTGACCTCACCATCGGCTTTAGCATCCTTGAAAACCATGAAAACGACTTCCATGATGAACAATTCGAAAATGATCACAGCCGCCATCTTGGATTTTGACTTTACTATCATCTTTATTACCCTCGAAAACCATGAAAACGACATCCATGATGATGTCTTTGAATTTTTTGCTGTCGCCATCTTGGATTTTGATTTTGACCTCACCATCGGCTTTAGCATCCTCGAAAACCATGAAAACGACTCCCATATTGAACAATTCGAAAATGATCGCAGCCGCCATCTTGGATTTTGATTTTGACTTCACTATCATCTTTATTACCCTCGAAAACCATGAAAACGACATCCATGATGATATCTTTGAATTTTTTGGTGTCGCCATCTTGGATTTTAATTTTGACCTCACTATCGGCTTTAGCATCCTTGAAAACCATGAAAACGACTCCCATGTTGAACAATTCGAAAATGATCGCAGCCGCCATCTTGGATTTTGATTTTGACTTCACTATCATCTTTATTACCCTCGAAAACCATGAAAACGACATCCATGATGATATCTTTGAATTTTTTGCTGTCGCCATCTTGGATTTTGATTTTGACCTCACTATCGGCTTTAGCATCCTCGAAAACCATGAAAACGACTCCCATGTTGAACAATTCGAAAATGATCGCACCCGCCATCTTGGATTTTGATTTTGACTTCACTATCATCTTTATTACCCTCGAAAACCATGAAAACGACATCCATGATGATATCTTTGAATTTTTTGGTGTCGCCATCTTGGATTTTGATTTTGACCTCACTATCGGCTTTAGCATCCTCGAAAACCATGAAAACGACTCCCATGTTGAACAATTCGAAAATGATCGCACCCGCCATCTTGGATTTTGATTTTGACTTCACTATCATCTTTATTACCCTCGAAAACCATGAAAACGACATCCATGATGATTTCTTTGAATTTTTTGGTGTCGCCATCTTGGATTTTGATTTTGACCTCACTATCGGCTTTAGCATCCTCGAAAACCATGAAAACGACTCCCATGTTGAACAATTCGAAAATGATCGCAGCCGCCATCTTGGATTTTGATTTTGACTTCACTATCATCTTTATTACCCTCGAAAACCATGAAAACGACATCCATGACGATATCTTTGAATTTTTTGGTGTCGCCAGCTTGGATTTTGATTTTGACCTCACTATCGGCTTTAGCATCCTCGAAAACCATGAAAACGACTCCAATGATGAAAAATTCGAAAATGATCGCAGCCGCCATCTTGGATTTTGATTTTGACTTCACTATCATCTTTATTACCTACGAAAACCATGAAAACGACATCCATGATGATATCTTTGAATTTTTTGCTGTCGCCATCTTGGATTTGGATTTTGACCTTACTATCGGCTTTAGCATCCTCGAAAACCATGAAAACGACTCCCATGATAAAATTGATGAACAATTTGAAAATTATAGCAGCCGCCATCTTGGATTCTCATTTTGATTTTGAAAAATGATTTTGACATACTCTGGGCCCCAAGAGAAAATGTTCCAAGTTTCTTCTGAGATCCACTTAAACGTGGGAGAAGGGGGTGAATTGGGGAGATTTTGAAAAAAATGTTCTTTTCTTTTCCGATCCTCCTCTATATGAATCCGTTAAAAAAACACCAAACACGGGTCTCCTAGTTTCTGAGATACGATAGGGAGGGGGGGGGGGGGAGGCCAAAAAGCGGAGGCTTGGTACTTTTGCCCTACTTAAGAGAGTTATTTGTAAGTTTGCTTGTCGTCACCCGCGAGTTACGCTTCACCCGCTCAACCTTCGTTACGCTACGGAGGTCGCCGGCTCGCTTCGCTCGCCACCTCCCCCCTTCGCTCAACTCGGTCTCGCAGGTTCGCTCCGCTCAGGACCTACCTACCACCGGAAAGCTATCGTGACCACATCCCTACGCTACGCTACGCTTCGCTTTACCGCTATGGGGTGAGGGATGAAGAGGGGGAGAGGGGTGAGTTTCGAAAAATGATTTTGACATACTCTGGACCTCTTGACACGAGTCTGAAAAAAAAAATTCCAAGTCTCCTTTGAGATCCGCCTAAAGGGAGGGGGGAGGGGGGCAAGGGGGAACTTTGAAAATGGTTTTTACTGTTTCGAGCCTCCTCTATACGAATCCGTAAACAAACAAAACATAGGTCTCTTAGTTTCCGAGATACGACGGGGGAGGGGTAAAGGGGGGGGAGGGGAGAGTTTTGAAAAATGATTTTGACCAACTCTGGGACCCTTGATATGAATCTGAAGAAAAAATATGTTGCAAGTCTGTCAACTTCCGAGATCCGCCTAAGGGAGGGGGAAGAGGGGGGCAAGGGGGGAACTTCGAAAAATGGTTTTTACTTTTCCGAGCCTCCTCTATACGAATCCGTATAAAAACAAAACACGGGTCTCATAGTTTCTGAGATACGATTGGGATGGGGGGGGGGGAGCAAAAAGGGGAGGCTTGGTACTTTTGCCCTACTAATGAGAGTTACTTGTAAGTTTGCTTGTCGTCACCGCTGAGTTACGCTTCACCCACTCAACCTTCGTTACGCTACGGAGGTCGCCGGCTCGCTTCGCTCATCACCTCCCCCCTTCGCTCCACTCGGTCTCGCAGGTTCGCTCCACTCAGGACCTACCTACCACCAGAAAGCTGTCGTGTCCTCATCCCTACGCTTCGCTTTACCGCTACATAATTTTTCCGAGTTACGATGGGTGGAGGGGTGAAGGGGGGAGAGGGGGGAGTTAAGAAAAATGATTTTGTCACCTTCTGAGCCCTTTGATATGAATCTGAAAAAAAATATGTTCCAAGTCTCTTCTGAGATCCGCCTAAAGGGGGGAGAATGGGGTCAAGAGGGGGGGACTTTGTAAAATGGTTTTTACTTTTCCGAGCCTCCTCTATACGAATCCATAAAAAAACAAAACACGGGTCTCATAGTTTCTGAGATACGATTGGGAGGGGGGGGGGAGCAAAAAGGGGAGGCTTGGTACTTTTGCTCTACTAATGAGAGTTACTTGTAAGTTTGCTTGTCGTCACCCGCGAGTTACGCTTCACCCGCTCATCCTTCATTCCGCTACGGAGGTCGCCGGCTCGCTTCGCTCGCCACCTCCCCCCTTCGCTCCACTCAGGACCTACCTACCACCGGAAAGCTATCGTGACCACATCCCTACGCTTCGCTTTACCGCTATGGGGTGAGGGGTGAAGAGGGGGAGAGGGGTGAGTTTCGAAAAATGATTTTGACATACTCTGGACCTCTTGACACGAGTCTGAAAAAAAAAATCCAAGTCTCTTTTGAGATCCGCCTAAAGGGGGGGGGGGGAAAGGGGGGCAAGGGGGAACTTTGAAAATGATTTTTACTATTTCGAGCCTCCTCTATACGAATCCGTAAACAAACAAAACACGTGTCTCTTAGTTTCCGAGATACGACGGGGGGAGGGGTGAAGGGGGGGAGAGGGGAGAGTTTTGAAAAATGATTTTGACCAACTATGGGGCCCTTGACATGAATCTGAAAAAAAAACTGCTGCAAGTCTGTTAACTTCCGAGATCCTCCTAAAGGGGGGAGAAGGGGAAAAGGGGAGGGGGGATTCTAAAAAATGATTTTTACGTTTCCGAGCCCCCTCTATACGAATCCGTAAAAAAACAAAACACGGGTCTCTTAGTTTCCGAGATACGATGGGGAGGGGGGAGAGGGGGGTCGAAAAGGGGAGGTTTGGGATTTTTCCCATACTCACGGGAGTTACTTGTTTACGAATCTGTCAAAATATACCCACCTTCCCCTTCACCATCTGGGAGAACAATTATGTCAATCAGTCAGTGAGTCAGTGGTAATCGAGCTTTATATAGTATAATAATGTGTTGCGGTTATAACAAGTATAATTTTAAATATAAAAATTATCAAAAAATTCGCTCCATCAGCTCTCACATAGAAAAGGTGCATCGAAGTTAGATTTCGGAGATTTTAACATGATGCAGCTGTGAGATGTGAGAGCTGATGGAGCGATTTTTTTGATAATTTTATATTTAAAATTATACTTGTTATTACCGCAACTCATATATTTATAAAGTTACAACATGTCACTGGCCTATGGGGATGGCAACTCAAAGCTAATCGTAGATGGCGCTGCGATAGTTGGTCCCCACGTCTACCTTGTACAAAAAAACAAACAACATTATTTGTTATAAAAATTGAGTATAAATACAAAACAAATATGGGAAATTATTCGTCCATGCAAGTACTATATACTAAAAGAAGAATTAAGACGCCGCGGCGCATCTACAAGAGGAAAAAAGTGATTTAATTGAGTGGTTATACATTTGATTTTACCGTAATAAATCCACAATTACTTGTAGTTGAGGTTTCAATTTTTGAGTTTAGGTATGTTTTACCTGTCCTCTCCTTTATCAAGAATATAATGCTGGTTTTGACTTTCTATTTTGATAAAATATCATAATGTTTTAAGTCAGTAATTTTAACCTTTTTTTCTATTTAGATTCGAGAAATATCACAATATATTTAATTTCTTAACACCACAACTATTACAAAACTCGTTCCAGGTGATAATTCTTCGATTTTCGAGCGATGCAATACTGGTACATAAATCCAAAAGAAAAGTAGATATTATTTTGAAAAGTGTATTCCATCATTTTTACAGCTTATTACACAACATCTAGTCATTTTACATCAATAAATGGTTTTTTTTCTGAAAATTCCTTTGATTTTACAGTTCTTTGGGGACCAAACTGTCATTTTCACTTTGACACTTGCCTTCCCCATTGCAAAAAACGTAAAAATATTTGAATTTCGCGGGCTGGTTGGAGCATCCTTTGTACACCATTTTTTGTAAATAATTAAATTAATTTAAGATTTCCTGGTTTTCCTTTCATTAAATTTATCATGTTTGTTAGAGAGATTTCATTGTTATAATTGACCCTAACGATCGATGCAATAAAAGTGCAGGGTATAACTTTTTCAGATTTTAGCCGGTTCGATTCCCGGGTGGAGAAGAGAATTTTCGAAAATCTTTAAATGCAGTTTGCTTTCTATTTAAAAAATAAAGGAATGTTTCCTTTGAGTAAAATTTTCTATCTGCAGTATTAAGAGTACTTTCCCTCCAGGTGGCATTACTTCCACCCTGTATAATAATGATGGCAATATTTTCGGAGGTCAGTCATTTCTACAATTCCGTCGTTATTTCCCCACAAATAAATAGATAAAGCGGGGTTACATGCATGTATCGCACATCGCAAGTTGTTATCATTGGCCACTAGATGGCGCATGATGTTGAGATTTGAAGATTTATATTCTATTCTATTTTGAAAAAAAAGAGCGTTGGTGAAATGGGAGACGCCAAGAGGTAAACCTGAGGGTCAAGTCATGGTGAAGTCACATCGAGACGCGACGCTGCGCGCACATTACAATAGAACTACTCAAAATCTAACTTTATTTATCTTACACGAAAAGATACAAATTTCCCAGTATCGTTGCGTCACGACGGGCCGCGTCTCGTCTCGATAGGAGCTGACCCTTATGAGTTTAAATTTCCTCAGGTCGAGTAAGTCAATAACAATAATAAGTAATAATAATTAGGTACAGGTGGGGAGGCCCAAAAAAAGCTTTGAAAAGATCTCAGCGGCGAAGTCGCCGTAAGTACCTAAAACATGGGTCTGGCAGGCGGGGGAGTATTTTTTTTTTTTAGCATGGTAAAATCATCAAATGAGTCCTCCAACCCCGGGCAGGGCGGGAGGGACTGTCAGACTTCTACTGACTAAAATCCACGGTGTCCTTCAATAGCCTGTTATGTTCCGGGGTCACGGTAAGGGAATAATCCCGCGACCCCGGCAGGCTTTGGCCCTCTGAGGAGGGGGCCCCGTCATTATACTGAGGCTCTTGGAGGCGCGCGTGGGACACAACGCGCCGTCGACCCGGGCATGGTCCTTGGTCGGGCAGCGACTTGCCCTTTACTCGCTGCCCGCATGCCCGCGCTCGCGCGCGGTGGCCGGAGATCATCTGCTGACGTCCGACACCGCGGGCGCCTACCACTGCGGTTGGGGCGGAGGGAGGACGCTGTCCTCTCTCGCTCGCGGCCCGCCTCCTCCTTCACGAGCATTACTGCCTCGCAGAAGGAGCAGACCGCTTCCCACTCCGTCTCGCCCCGCAGCATGGCCGCAACCAATGCCGGGCGCGAGAGGTCTCCGCCTATCACCGCCGTGAGTAGGTACACGTCGGTGCACCGCCCAAGCTGGGCAGTCTTGCACCGTATGCTCTACTGTGTCCTCCGGGCGATCCGTGCAGTCGCCTCCAGATCCCGGGGGGGCGGGGGAGTATACTGATAAAAAAAGGTGTAACTGCGTGTGTCATTTACAGGAAACATTATACCTTTTCTTTAGGTCCATGACTTATAAGAAAAATGTCTAATAGACAAAAAAAAAACCGGCCAAGTGCGTGTCGGGCCACGCACAGTGTAGGGTTCCGTAGTTGCCCATCAAAATACTTATGCGAACTAACTAAACTGATTCGCTGAATTTAATTTTAAAAAGAAGAATTTTCAAAATCGGTCCAGGAGTCTTTGAGAAATCGGGGAAAACACATAAGAAAAAAGATTTATGACTATAACTAAATAACTCATCAAGACGAATTTAGAACCTCCTCCTTTTTTTGAATTTAGTTAAAAATAGTTGACGATAAAAACCTACCTATCCCCAAAAAACATACCTATAAAAGCTGTAAAAATAAAGTTGACAAACTTACATTTGCAGTTGTCTCCGATACATTTTGTTTAAGAAAATATAATATCCAAGTACATTTTATAAGTTGGTCGACTATTACTCGTAAACTTGTAAAGCCTACTTAGTCATGACAATTTTCTTTTAAACTTCGTTATATATACTACTATTGTGAATTTTTTCATACCCCCAAACATAACCGTTTAGCTGGTAGAGGGGGGGGACACTCGAATCGAGCAAAATTTAGCACTTTAAAGCTTAATATTTCACAAACGAATTTTTTTATCAAAAAATTGTTAATGGAAACTATCATTATTTTTTAAAGGCCTATTTAATGATACCCCACACTAAGGGGTACGCGAAAAAAAAAATCCTCACTTTACGTGTAAGTACTGGAGGTACCCTATAGAAAAAAATATTTTACGAGATTTTATTTTACCACTTTTTCGGCACAACAAATCCGTATATTTACACCAAATTACAGCTCTCTAGTACTGTGCGTCTCTGAGCTAAACTGCGGACAGACGGACGGACGGACGGACGGACATGGCGAAACTATAAGGGTTCCTTGTTGACTACGGAACCCTAAAAACTGATCCATCTTCAGGGCAATGACTGTATTTGAATCATAAGTTAACCGTTTCTTCTTTGAATTAATGCTATTTTTTGTTCAACTCAATAATTTCGTATTGAATACAGTGCGATTTGTAGTAAAACAAATAAACAATGACAATTTTCAATTACGAATAAGTAATTAGAGATTACCGCTCAGTAGAAGTAAAGTAATAGCACTTTTTATTCCAAAATCTGTGGGTTCGATTCCTGGCCAGCATGACTGAATTGTCTTAAATTTTATGCTGCAGTCATTGATATGTAAAAACCCACAAGGGTTATTATAATTATGTTTCTGAAACACGCGTCGAACGGCGCATTTTAAACGCACCCTCGAATCAGGAGAAATTCCTTGTGTGGGGCTAAAAACCTATGGACGTACAAATCGTAATTTTGATGTTCTGAAAGTGAAACTAGGTATAACCAATGACGTATTGGTATAACATTTGAATCTGCTATGCATTTTCAAACGGAGCAGGAGTTCCGAGTTTCTATCTTATTCCGTCATCTACTGATATCGGAAGTCCGCCGTGCGGTAGCAAGTTCTTGCGAAAGAGCCAAAATGGCCTCAGACATACGATACCATATGCATGGTAGTACTCTGAAGCCGCAAAGACTGAAAAGCCGAAAAAGCTTTTTATAGTGTGTTTCTCCACTTATTGGCGATTGTTCTAAGGAGCGACTGAAACTGTGGCGAGACAGTGCTTAAATTTTATGCTGCAGTCATTCGTGGCGCCTGCTGAAGATCTTCCTCCTGGAAAGGAGCTGCCTTGGCTGACATGGAAATCTATAACTTCGTACCCATAGGTAGGCCGAAGCAAAGAAAATCTGCTCAGGTGGAATTTCATTGATAACTCAGCTCTGGAGTGTAAGTGTGGTGCTGTTCCACAAACGATGAGGCACTCATTATCGTGCCCTGCCAACTGTTCGTTACAGGAGCTGATGGATTGTTCGGAGAGCGCTAACTCGTGCGTGGCCCAATTCTGGGCAGAGTCAATTTAGATTGTCATCGACACGATAAGAAGATCTACTATTAGGATGCCACAGAAGAGTATGTGGTTGAAAACTGTAAAAAATGTAGGTACCTACAACTAGGTTCGTATTATAAAATTAAACAAACATGCTCAGGAGAATGAAATTGTATTTCGTATAAACGCTTAAAAGTATTTTTACAAATATATACACGTTTTAAACAACTACCTATTACTTAAATATTTATATACATTAACCAGTCTTTTTGAGTGTCTAACTCTAAATCAAGGCTGTGCTTACAAATTTTAACGCAGAATGGCAAGAAGGTATGAAGTTTTGAATAGGTAACTAATTCAGTTTGCTACAATCCCACACCATTCTTGCCGTCCCTGGGTTAATGAAGCCCAGAAATTATAATAATGACTAAATTTTTACAACAACTTTATACCGCTATGTATGTATTCTTATTATTAAAATGGACAATTGACGCCGGGATGTAGAAACGTACAATTGTCACCTTGTCTACATGATCCTTTGCGTTGGAAATAAATACAAACTGCTTTGCGGCCACCACGACCGCCACCCCTACCCCGCGGAGGGCCATCCCAATTTCCAGCGTTTTTGCCCCGCCAATGTCCGCCACCACCACGGCCTCGAATAGCTCCTCGGAAATTACCCATACCTGGGAATCCATCAGGGCCAGGTGGACCTTGAGGTCCCGACATGTTGAAATCCATTGGAAACATATTTTGCTGCATATTAAAACCTTCTGGTGGACCAGGAAACATCGGATTCGGTGCTCCAAACATTTCCGGAGTCATCATCATTCCTTCTGGGGGCATCATCATTCCCGGGGGTAAGTTCCCAGGAGGAATGGCTCCAGGAGCCATCGGTCCTGGCATTCCGTTGGCCAAGATATGTGGCGGGACTCCGCTTGGCCAATCAGCCGGAACCATATTACCACCTTGAAACCCAGGTACGCCTGGGAATTGTGGGTTTGGAAAAGCATTAGGAAATTGATTCATATTTGGCGGGAACATATTAGGAACATTCATGGTAGCCGATGCAGGTGGCGCATTGCCCTTGGGTTCAGGCCAAGGCATATTTCTAAAGTCACTTATATTGTCCTGGTTGCCAGTAACATCATCTAAAGGTATTATTGTCGGTTCAGTGTAGGGGTGAGTTTCAGGCTCAGGTTCAAGTGCAGAGTCGGGTATCATTGATTTTGAAAAATAAAGTGGTTGTAACGTTCCTTTTTGGCGTATTGCCTGAATGTCCTTTTCTTTGCTGTTTTTACCATGCTCTACCTGCACTTGTCCTTCGGCGTCCACAAGGATTAGTGGCCTCCAATTAGTCTTTTCTTCCATAACGTCATCATTACTGAGATTCCTACCCTTTTGGAATGCGTCTCTTTCATGAATTCTTTCTAAATATTTCATATCAGTAAAGGTCTTTGTGACATTTACTCTTTCAGTTTCATCAAGTTCAAAGTATTGAATTTCCTCCAGTTCAGAGTCTGGTTTCCATTTAATACTTTTCTTGGGTCCTTTTCTCTTGTGGTAGCATAAAACTCCTTTAAGTCCATTAATGGTTAAGGTATGAGGTTCTGTTGTGTCCATTTCTTCTTCAATTTCTTTCTTGACATCATTTTCTTCAGCAGCTTCACTGGTATCATTTTCTTTCTCTGTTACCTTTTCTTTGTTTTCTTCTGTTTCAAGAGTGTCCTGGTAAAATCTCGGTGGCACTGATTTACTTTCACTGCTTGGACTGCTCATGTTAGTAGGTGTGTGTGGCGGCGAAGAATCGTTTCCAGAATTTCCATCCTTAGATCCACTCGTCCGTCGTTTTCTTTTCTTTGGATCTCTTTTATTAGTCGCTGAAGCATTCAACGCATCCATGAACATGTCGCTTTCCAACAAAAGAATTGCTGAAACAAGAAAAAAAAAGTTGTTAAAAAAGACCAAACACATTATTTTTTTTAATAACGGAACAGTGAAAAAACTTGAAAATATAACATGAAATAATTTTGAGATGAGTCTAAAATGTATAAATAACGGGTTCTTGTTATTCTAAAGTTCTTATCAGCAACGACCTGAGGCCTGCCTACCAAATATTCTTATATTTCCTGTATAAATGGACTATCCGACTCAAAAGGATCTTTCAGTTTCTGAGAATAGCACGTTCAATCAACTAACACTTCAGTAATAAAATAAAATATAGCAATTTGAATTACTTATAGATGATACCTAATTATAACGACAGAGCAACAGTGCTAATAATCTCTAGAGCAGACAGAGCAACAGCGCTAATTTCTACTTTAATGCTGACACCATAAAGTTGAAATTCACCTATCAATTTTAAATGCACGTCAAATGATAAGTTGGGTGCCATTGCAGCCATTTTTATGAACACTACTAGACAATAAAGACTGTTTAGGTACACATACCGACCATCAGTGCTATTCTGAGATGCAACGTGGAAACCGCTGTCTGTCTTCAATATATTTTCAACTTTATATTTACAGCATTAAGTTGAGAATCTACTGAAGACAGGCAGATAGAGAATTGTACAGCAATACAATAGGGGCATCATACAAGGGGCAGCATACAAGTTATCCCTAATTTATAAAGTACCTTCCCCGTACCTTTACAAAAAGCCGATTTTTGGTAGATAAATTAGATACAGAGCTAAGAAAACGTCTCACTATAAATGGATTTATTGCCTCTGTTTCCTGTTTAGACCCGACTTCCCTCGATATTTTGTTCTGATGAAGTCTATGGAGAATGGAGTCAAGTATATTGGGATTATGTATCTATGAGCAATCTATATAAGTACGTATAGATTTATTATCATAACGGAATTTAAAAACGAAACAATAGGTGCGATAACGAAGCGACAGCGGACACCTTTCACTTTTTACCCTGCCGCGGTGAAGCCGTACAAGTAGAATCGATCTATAATAAAATTAGTTATAACATAACTTATTGTTTAACAAATAACCTTAGTTACCTACTTACTAAGCACGAATTAAGGTTTAAATACATGGAAATAGGACAAACCGATGTTATGTTGCAACTTCAGTAACTATCGTACCTGGCATAACAAGGTGAAAGGGCCATTGGCATACAAACCCAGTATGAGCATCTAGACCGCTTAGCAACAAAAAACTCGTCGGTTAAAAAACAAGTTAGGTAGGTAATCGATAAAATTATTACATATAAGAAAAAACCCCAACAAATTACCTACAAAAGAGCTAATGGCCGTTTTTTATGGGAAATTAGAAACATGTCTAAAAGTAAAAACATCGCCATAAAATTTGAATTATAAGCGCTATCATTCGGTTCACCCTCAACTGTTTGTACCATCGCATAACAACGCGTGAAGGTATGTAGCGATGAACCCGTGCCTTTCGGAGATGTATGTTCGCGATGCAAAGATTTAATTAAGTGGTTCACCTTCGCTATGTTCACTGATTTTCTTTACATAATATAATAAAATCTATAGGTAATAAAATAAATCATACAGTGAAAACTCGTGTTCGTGAATGCTACTACCTACTCATTAACGTGTTTATTTACGTGTTGATTCTTTTCACACATATATTACACTCTTACGAGTTTAATTCTACCTATGAAAGTTAGTTATATATTTATTTACGACGAATTTACGAAGTAGGTACCACCTTCGATCAATAATTTACTTACTATTATTTTGATCGAAGAAGCACACACAGTTTCCTAAATAGGTACCTGGACGGACCTTTTGCCTCATCACTAACAATTATTTGTTAATCTTTATTATCTACTGACATACGGACGATTTTTCGTCCGTAAATACTGTTTCTTTTAAGAAGACTTTCAGTCTTACTACAAGAAAAGTAACACAAAGGTATTACGAAAAATTGTCTAATTATGCGGCTATAGAATTAAATTAAAGAAAAGTATGACTGTAAAATTTATTGGACACTTGATAGATAGTAGGTTATTAACTTTTTGTAGTAAGACTGTTTATATCCTTCGTCCCTTTTATCTGGTTTCAATATATAAAGTCAAAAACGATTTTCTCGTACTCTGTAAATTATTGTTTGGAATATTAACACAACAACACAAAGTAGAAACAAAGAGAAAATTGCTTTCGAATTTTATTAACGTGTGTAAATAACTCGTGACTGTACAGTGCCATGTCGTAGCTGCAGTTAAGGTTAATTCACATAGAGACGCTGCGCGCACAATTCAAAGCGACTGCAATCTAACTTTATTTACTACACGAAAAGATGCACAGTCATTTCATATATCGTCGCGTAACTCCTTGTCTCGGTGTGAACTTACCGTACGGTCTGTTTTCGCAGTGAAAACGTTACTATTATTCATAGTGCAGTTACGACATGACTGACAATTTGTCTAAGAAAAGATATAAAACAATGTTATAAGGTCAGACGTTAGGCGCAGTTGTTAAGCGATTGACTGCCGCGCTGGCGCTGCGTGTCGCGGGTTCGATTCGCATGGAACAAGTGTTTATGTAATGTACTTCCGGGTGTGGATGTCTATGTGTTAAACGCACCCATGTTATGATGAGTTTCTAAGGAGGCTATGTTTCTAATAATAAAGGCGACTTGCCGATTATGACTTTGGCAGACTAGTCGGCTGGGAAAAGACCAACTAGTCAGCCAAGCAGATTCTTCTTGTGGGGAGAGTCTTGGGACTCGTATTATCAGTCTTATTCCTGTAAAATTAATTTTTGGAGGCAAAAAAAAATGACAATAAGGTTCTAATTGCCTACCAATCACCCCTTTTTTTTGCGTGGTAAAATCATCGAATGAGTCCTCCACCCAGGGCAGAGCGGGAGGGACTCGTACTGACCAAAATCCACGGTGTCCTAATAGCCCTTTACGTTCCGGGGTCACGGTAATTCGTTAGTCCCGCGACCGATCAATCACCCCTGCCGACAAATTTTTATTGTTTAGTTTGGCCGATGATCTCATTTTTATACAAAAAAAAAGCGCTTATGGTTATTGTGTAAGTAAATAATTATACCTTATTTACCTATCTATGTAGGCACCGTATTTATCAATTTAACAATTCAAGTATGAAATCACTGAAATGTTTACTTCCCCTATTTTCTTTTTGATATACTTAGGTAAAACATTTCAAATTCATTAATTTGCATAAAACATGGTATAAAAATGGTGGAGACAGTTTTAGAACATACGTGTGTTTTGAATATGCGCGAAATTGATTAGAAAATATTAAAGAATTTGACGGGGGTGCATAATATTCTGGGTTCAACGCCAGACAACCGGGAAACTGAGTTGTTACAGCTAGGGTATTTTCAAAGAGCGTTTTACCCGTTTTCACTAACACTAGGCGTTACTTAAATTAATGCCTCAACAACAGCGCGCTGTCTGATTTTAAGCATTTTGTACCTAGTGTTAAGATATCGTGGCATTTGTAAATTTTGCTGCAGATCGTGTATATTCGCTTTCTATAGGTATATTAATTAGGTATTCGAAATTGACAGCCGAATCCCTATCATCGTGAAAATACTTGTAAGTATAATATACGCAAATGCAAGCGAACTGCCTTTCCATTGGACCATTGGAAAGATATTCACCAATAATGCAAGTGGAATTGTATCGGTAAATGCTGTCACTTTTCCGGTCCAATGAAAACACAGCATAACATGGAAGGTACGCAATCAAACTAAAACGCGCAAACGTCGATTAATGGATTTTTATTTAACATCCAAAAATATGTGTTTTTAGGTACACATTATTTCACCTGTCTCGCTTTATTAAACACCTAATAATTTATGGGTAGGTACTATAAATTCTTACTGCACCTATTCAGAAAATATACCTAGGTACATCATGCAAACAATATCAGCAATCGCAAACTCTTGGCTAAAAATTAATTAACGCTTCATAATAAGTCGTTTGTAAATATTACTCAAGGATGGTCGTTTGGCCACAGATTGTTTGGCTCTAATTTTAATTAGGTAAGTACTTGCCAAAATACATGATAAAAAGTCGCCATAGCCTAAAGCTACATAATGTGCGTCCAAAATTTCACCGTTGGATTATTCCAAATACATTACAGATTAACTATGTTTTTTATTTCATGAGCCTGCAGGTAAAACCTATCTATCTATCCTATTCAATTATTAATTGTGCAAAGTTCATAAAACGTAACATACACATACTAGAAGGGTTCACTAGAAAACATACTAATTAGTTTATGCAAATGTCAATCGTTTGATTGTGCTTCTTTTTACCCGACTACGGCGCAGTGCAAAAAAGAGGGTCATGATTTAGACCGGTGTGTATGTTCATGTTCCCTAACTTCTGAAATACTGTATCTTTGGAAGTCTTGATATTCCGCTGGTGACGCGACGTCGTCACAGTGTTACGTCACAATAAATTGGCTACGGCGGGCGCCCTAGACAACACGAAATTTTGAGGCGTGCAAGGTATCAATAGGAAGCGCGAAAGAAGCTTATTAATATTTCAAAAATCGGTCCAGGAGTCTTTGAGAAATCGGGGAAAATACATAAGAAAAAAGATTACGACAAATTTAGAACCTCCTCCTTTTTTTGAATTTAGTTAAAAATAGTTGACGATAAAAACCTACCTATCCCCAAAAAACATACAAATAAGCTGTAAAAATAAAGTTGACAAACTTACATTTGCAGTTGTCTCCGATACATTTTGTTTAAGAAAATATGATATCTAAGTACATTTTATAAGTTGGTCGACTATTACTCGTAAAGTTGTAAAGCCTACTTAGTCATGATAATTTTCTTTTAAACTTCGTTATATATACCACTATTGTGAATTTTTTCACACCCCCAAACATAACCGTTTAGCTGGTAGAGGGGGGGGACACTCGAATCGAGCAAAATTTAGCACTTTAAAGCTTAATATTTCACAAACGAATTTTTTTATCAAAAAATTGTTAATGGAAACTATCATTATTTTTTTTTTTTAAAGACCTATTTAATGATACCCCACACTAAGGGGTACGCGAGAAAAAAAAAATCCTTACTTCACGTGTAAGTACTGGAGGTACCCTAAAAAAAAATATTTTACGAGATTTTATTTTACCACTTTTTCGGCACAACAAATCCGTATATTTACACCAAATTACAGCTCTCTAATACTGTGCGTCTCTGAGCTAAACTGCGGACAGACGGACGGACGGACGGACGGACATGGCGAAACTATAAGGGTTCCTTGTTGACTACGGAACCCTAAAAATGTATAATATTGTTAGCTTGTAGGTACTTGTCCAAAACAATAAAAATAAGTTCAAAATTATTTAGAACCAGACAGCTCAAATATCACGCCTTCTCAAAAAAGGCAATAAGAGGAAATAAATTCTCGTCTGAATTTGTTTTGTAGCCGTGGTTATATGCCACCCGAAACAAACAATACATTCTAACAATAGTAGCTGGCTCAATCATCAATTTTGGGACTTCCGTTGAGGATAATGACGACGATACTTTTACTGCTAGTGATTACTTAATGATTTCATTTAAGTTAAATGTAATTAAATAATTTATATTTTTGTTTTGTGCATGGATGGTTGCACTAGCAGTAAAAGTATCGGCGTCATCATTCTCAACGGAAGTCCCAAAATTGAAGATTAAGCCAGCTACGGTATATTTAGTTTAGGGCAAAGCGACATACAGCTTCATACAATTTCAGAGTAGAATATTTTTTGTAACGTACTTTTTAGAGCGTGACTTTTCATTAGTCTGATTTTAGTTTGTGAACTTTTTTTTATTGTTTTAGTTTGTTAGACTTGCTATTGCTATATTTTCATTGCCACTTAGAGGCTATCCGTTGCTAGGTTTATTTATTTTACTTTCGTAGGTAAGTCTACAATAAAATGTAGGTACCTATCCGATTACATGGGTAAATAATTTTTTCTACAACAATTACCTTTAATTACGTTCACTATTTGATACATAATAATTTGACTACAAAATTCGAAACATTAGTTGAGCAGACCAGATTATGATTGTTAATATTCAAACTTTTTGCGCCTTGTTTTATGTCTTCGACTAAGGACTTTTACAATAGGTGAAAACTTATAAGGCGGTGGCCCGAATGTCTTACTATTTTGCTTCTTTTACCAAGAACTGTGCAATAGTTTCCAGAAATGTATAATTACATAATTAAAGCTTCGTATCTACAGTTCAGCTGGACTTAGGCAGCTCTCATGATAGGCTATGGTCTGTGGATGGTCTTATAGGTACACCTACGTATGAAACGTGCCTAGCATCTATAATTACCTGTATACCTAAACAAATTGTATTCGGTGCCTACCTATAATGATAGTTTTTATCATGCAGCTATCAGGTTTACTAATCGAAATATTTTTACGTATTTGGGATCAATTTGTAGGTTCTCATTTCCCCACTTTGAAAATATTATAATGATGATACCTCTAAACACCGTGGGCATGGTTACTATTCAGATTATGATCCCAGGGCCTTTTCGTCTCGTATCTAGGCAACAGTTTTTTGTCTAACTTCGGCACGGTTTTAATAATGACCACTCTTTGTTGTGGTTGCCAAATGTTAACAGACCGATTTTTTGTTTCGAAATACACTAAACACTTTTTGATCAGACCATACTGAAACACTTCATCATAGCTGTAGTGACATAATTCGGTACCTATCTAATTAAAACAAAAGCGGCCTATAGACCAAAGGAAAATGTGGTTAGTGTAGGTAGCAATAATAACAAGGGAATATCTTGTTATCATTGACCCAAATTCAGCATAGAAATGAGTTGTTAATCACACGAGTCTTTTTACAGTAAGACAACATGCGAGTGCCAAATAAATAACCACATTTCTATTGGCATTTTGACCAGTTCTCATAAGTTTGCTTTTCCCCCCAAGCTTTCACACCCGTCTTGCAGTGGATAACGATGAGTAGGCAGAGATATGTGCCATCTGTCTTAGAAGTCGATGAAGGTAGGTAACTATGTTTGTATCCACTTATACCCAAGGGTCTTACATGATGGAATCAAATTGAACGAAAACTCATGTAATGTAGCAATATCCATTATTTATACCTATAAATAACTCCAGAAACAAATCAAAGAACTCACAAGGTATATTTTAGATACCTATGCAAGAACTTTAATTTTTAATTCTGTGTGATAAAAATAGGTAGGTACGTGTCATAGTACACGCTTTCGACATAGATAGGTACTAGTATTTCCTAATTTGATTATACTGCTCGATAGGTACCGAACTATTTCTCTGTTGTGGTCTGCAGCATTCTGTCCAGCGGCAAGCTTGGCACTTACGGTTTGATGAACAAGCTTTTCTGTAGACTGCTGTAGGCACTTTCGTAGGTACGCTTTCAGTATTTGTCGTTCATGTCTACCTACTATTCGTAAAGTTTTGGAACTAAATCTATAAAAAATCTTCTATTTTTAAAGATTTAGGATAGGAGCTGTATTTTTTCATTCATAAATTCGAAGATTTTTCTGCTCATTGTCTTGCAATTTTACAAGCAACAAGAGCTCCTCTTAGTTAGTTTATTTTTTAAAATAAGCAATACTATTATGACTTTCTTGTTCCAAGCCTAACGAAAACTTTTTTGACATGGTAGTAGAAAGCCTACCTACTCATTTGAGTGATAGTTATCATAGTACTAGTTGTAGACGTTTTGATCCTAGCGTAGAGTAAGATATATTTTAGGTAATCCTGTCTGAAATCTGCCAATCTGGTCTGTTTAACTAACGTTTTAAGGTAGTGCCTTAATGTCGTCTCAACCATGTTGTTATATAATAGGAAACGTAGATATGTTGTATTACTGTCGTAGAATAATCTCATAGTCTTTCTATAGCAGGTAATAAAGGTTGCATCTCTCATGTAGAAATATTACGTCATTTTTGGGTTACATGGATTGCTGAAGAATGACTCCTGGAGCACCAGTCGTTTTCATCAGCTCTGCGGCGAGTCCACGGAAGGATCCAGTAGGTAATGTGCGCTGGTATTTTCACCTCACGAATAACTAAACAAATTTAGGTTATTAAATTTGAACTAAGCAGTAAACGGAAAGATTCATGTATATTGATTTCAATATTTATTTGAAAAAAATACTTTACAGGTGGTAAAAACATTTTAGAACCCGTTAAGTTATACATTTTAGACTTACCACTGAAGATTACGCAACCTAAACTATTGAAAACACTTGGTGACATTAATGGACGGACTTGCCACCACCAATGCAAATCTGGAAAAAAATAAACGATTAAAAAGATTGTACATATTTTATAAACATTACAATACTTACGTTTAGGTTTAGGCGGAATTAATTTGATTGCACCCGGTTTTTCGATGGGTTCAACTATTGTTTTCGGCTTTTTCTCTGGTGGAGGCTCATTATGAACTGGGGACGGTCTTTTCGGTATTGACACCGTAGGTGGCAATATAGGCGTCGATTTTTTCGTTAATACTGCTGCACGAGAAGGTGGTGGTTTAACTTCCTCTTCTAATCCATGTTTCCTAAACTTAGAATTAAAAGTTTTAACAGTTTTTGGTTTTGGTTCATCTGGTTTTCTGACTTCTATTGATATTGAAGGTTTTTCTTTTTTGGAGTCACTCAATTTCGGTATTTTACCTAATTTATGAACCGAAGGCGTTTTATCATCAGGCTTCTCAGATGAAGACTTGTTTAGAGAAGTGTCCTTGCTCTTTTCATTTTTATCTTCTTTCCCTTTTTCTTTATTCTTATCTTTTTCAGATGATGACTTCGAACTCCGATCCTCTTTAGATTTACTACTGGAAGACGATAATTTATCACCAGACTTCTTGCTACTTTCACTTTTTGATCTAGAACTATGTGAAGAATGCCTATCCTTGTCCTTTGACCTGTCTTTACTGCTATTATGACGGCTAGAACTGCTTTTGTGAGATTTATGTTTTTCACTTGAGGAATGTGACCTACTTGAATGTTTTGAAGAGCTGCTGGTCTTTGATCCGCTACTACTACTTTTAGTATCTGATTTATCTTTACTTTTACTAGTCGGTTTGTCTTTGGGTTTTTCCGAATCGGATAAGCCTTCAGAAGTTTTACTTTCATTATCATCATCAACTTGCGATATAACTTGCTTGCCATCTTTTAAACTGATTTTGAGTACAGGCAAAGTTTCAGGTTCGTCGTCTACTTCATCTTTTATTTTGATTTGACCTACAATTTTATCATTGTCGGCATTGTTAGAAATTGTTTTATCCAATTTTGTGCGTTCTTCGCCATTTATTTTAATTTCGGTATTGTTTTCAACATTGGACTCTGATTTTATTAACACGTCTAAATCAGATTGCGCTTCCGTGATAATTTGAGGTATTTCTGCAATTTGCACAGGAACCACTTGTTCACCTTTCACAGTTTTTAACCATTGTTCTACTAACTTCGATGCTAGGGCTCTGATAGCTGTAATAAAAAGAAATGCTTTTATTAAATCTCAATAAGTATAGAATATTTTAAACGACAAAAACAACCGCAGTCGGAATAAATTGATTATAGATGTGTTGCTATTGATGGATAAAAAACCCAAGATAAATACTCGACGTCTAAAAAATGACCGCAAAAATAATGCGAAATTTTGAATTATGCATGTACAGACAGAGACATTTTGTGGTTATCTGGCAAGGATCCGCGCTTTCAAGTGGGGTAAGCCAAATTGTGACGCTAGCTGATATATACCTTTTGCAAATAAGTATAGCGTCACCCGTTAAATTACAAACTTAATTGATGAACTGAAGTTACGATTTATTAGCTTCTTTTTTAGTTTATCGACGATACTTTCTGATGCGCATGTAATTACACACTTTGGGTAGTTTACATATTCATACATGATAGGCAAAACACCTTTCGATAATAAGGCTGCCTGTCCATTGATGCGGAGCGAGCTGGTAATGAGAAAATATTAACCAATAGGATTGTACTACTTCCATGGTGCAATCTTATTGGTTAATATTTCCTCGTTTCTCCGCTCTGCATCAATGGACAGGCAGTCTAACGCACGAGACTGCGCCAAACAAGGTCGATCGAATGTACGATATGTGTCGCACTTTTTAGCATTTGTTGCGTGCATCAAATCACCTTGCAAACGTTTAAATTCAGAAAGAATTATTAAAATGTGATTTTCTTACCAAAATGATTGTCATCCTTTGACAATTCCTTTACAAGTTTCGGACAGTTATTGGTTTTCAAACGTTCTATATCAACAGGACACAATAACAGCAGCTCCAATAACTCTTTTACAAGAGGCCAGTTTTTGGCGACGATGCTTTCGGTCAGCCACATGTGTACCAAAACCCATCCCCCGGAACCCATAAATAAGCCCAGTAATTCAGTTTCTGTACATTTTAGTATTTGTATGTAAATACATTTAGATACCAATTTCTTCGAAAATTTAGTCATTAGGCTGAAAGGAAAAAATCTGCAGTTAACAAAAAATCTTGACATAACAATATTATTATCTCTATAATTGCGGAAATAAGAAAACAAGGGGGAGGCCTAGTCTTCAGCAGTGGACGTCTTCCGGCTGATGATGATAAATTGCGGAAATGTATTCGATATTCTTTGTTTGGTTGAGCATCATATTGTGAGAGAATTATAGATAGAAGACAGGCAAGTGTTACTTATGCCCTTTTTACAATAAATGACAAATGAAATATTACTGCGTTCTCGAATTTCAATAACACACATTCATAAAAGTTTAGAACAAGTTGAAAAACTTACCTAGCAAGCCTTTGGACTTCATCCCTGCTTCTGATCCCGCCATTCGGTGACAGGAGCACACTCAGGCAGTTAAGTAATTGAATTGGATCTATACGAGGCTGTAACAAAGAAAATAAAAAGTTATTGCATGTATAGACCATGGGAAACACATAATTGATTATAAAAAGTAGTATTATCTTGAATGCCAAAAATATTATCTACCCCTTCTGAGGTGTTGACTGATAAGCTATTGCACCACTTTTAAAAGCAGTGCTGATTAAATTGAACGACACTATGCAAGTAGAGGTTTCTTCATGTTTAAAACTCGTGCCAACTTAAATGAATGACAAAGTATGACCGCCTAATTCTTGACAGAACCACTACAAGTTATGGTTAGGATTTAATTTTACCAATCCGAAAATTGACGTGTAATAATATAATGTACTCTTGATATTATTGTTATTACTTAAACCTCTATACTAAACCATATAAAATATTTAAGTCAATTATGGTATTTGAGTAAGTAGATCCCAAAATAATTAAAATCGATAAAACTGTGAAGCAAATACGAGAAGAGGGCACAATGTAAGCATCTTGTTGTCTAGTATTAAACTGGGAACCAGTCCAGTGGTTGCTTATAATGTTATAATATACCTATTGCTTTAAAAAGTATTTCTAGTCGTAAAATCATCACAACGAGCATTTAAGTGTTCATACACGCGTCGCATCGCAAGTTTGGAATTGCGCAGTAAAAAAAACAGATACGTTCGTTTGCTGAGCAGGTCAAGGTCACAGTTATAAATAAAGCGTAGGTACACGACACGATTTCGCACTATATTGTACTTGACTTTAAAGTCTTATTGTGCCGATGCCAGTCCATGGGCGCACGAAAAATGAATCAATAAAGAAATACACCTAACAGCATTATGAGATCGACGCGAGCGTGGCTATCACTCACAGTCACAATAGTGCTTTTTTAAATACTGAAAGTCTGTGATCAACAGTTTTATTTAAATACACCTGTTGTGTACAGACGTAATAAAAGACGTTATTAAAAAGAAAAATGTACAGTTAAACCTTTTCGCTGTGTAAAAAGCGGTAGGCTTGGCATGCAACGCCGTGCTACGGAGAGCGAAAATAGATTGCCAACGCCGAATTAAGACGGTATCCGTGCGTCAGTGGGTCGTCGGACTCATAATTATTATTTCTCTCTGATACAGAAATGCGGCGAAAGGCGTATAGTACAAGGTCTGGTCTTACTTTTGTAAATGAGAAAATATGTGAGGAAGGCTGGATGTTTATAACTCTTTAACACAAAAATACTGAAAGAATTTAGATGAAATTTCGTACAGCACAGTTTATAATCTTGATTCGAGTTCACGTTCCTGTGTTATAATTTTGAGGTCTACGCCGGCAAAGCTAGTTAAATCTAAAAAAAAATATGAATACGTGAAGCATAAACTCTGAAGCCTATTCAATTGGGCACAGTTGTAAATTCTTACAACTTTACACAAAGGATGACCTCATTTGGTTATAGGTAATCATTTATTTGCCGATCGGGTGCGAGCTCATGGTTTTCTGGCCGGTAAATACATGAATCAGGCCGAACTGAACATTTTATGTACACACGGCTACAGATCGAAGCTGTATCAAAACCGTAAGTAGGTATAATCTGACCGTTCAGTGTACGAAAAGAACATACACAGTGAGACCACGATAAATTGGTTTTGTATAGGTTGATGCGTAGCCGTGTGTACCTACTTATGTAGGCTCTACGGTCGAGTTTTAATCGTTAAAAATATTTATATAAATTGCCCTTCAACGATCTCGACATAACCGGGGCTGCTACGCTGCTCAGAAACGTTATTGAAAGGAAAATTGGATCGGGCTGATGACGTCACTCTTCAACATCATTATTAATAAAATTGGTGAACAAGCACAGCTCCAAGCATGCTACATTATGGCTAAGTAATTAGAAATCACTATGTGATTTGCCCAAGATGATTGCAGTAACGTCTGTAGCGACGTTCAGTAAATTAATAGATAGACTGTCAAAGAAATGAACTCCCAGGCACAATCCATCATGACAAAAATAACAGGGACTGCATCGAACAGCCAATTATTATTGCACTACTGGCAATTAACAACCAGTAACCAACATTTAGATCCAAGTGTACATTGTGTTGTCTTATTTAAGACAACAACATGATTTAGGTAGTTCTTTTTTGTGCCGTATTATAGTTCCATTTTAGCATAGCATTGAAATAGGTATTTCAACAACGAATCAAAATGGACGCCGCCCAGACACTGGACGTTCGCGCAACAGCGAGCGCTTACGTCACTACTGCGTAAATAGGCACCACATCACGTGATATTGTTCTAGAAGCATTGTGAAATTGTCTTTTTCCTTTGAAAATGTAATAACATACTAATCACTGATAGACTAGTATGAAATAAAATTTTGCAACAATTTCTATTAGATTTTAGGAGAACAAATGCAATGTTCAAGACAAATAATTACTCAAATTCGCAAAACGATTTCAGTAGGTTGGTATGTATTTTATGTAGGACAAAACTTACCATTTTAATATTTATATAACTTCAAAAATAACACGACACCCGATGGCACAATGGTATGCCATGCCACGCCTTACGCTCCAGATACAACATGGCGTCTAATCATTGTTCATCTATAAATTATTATTCTTGCACAAATAGACACTTATTTTCTATTTATTACTTTCATTAACAATGTAATTACACTATATTTTAAACATATATTACTTTATCAATCAATTGTCTGTAACAATCACAGAAGTGACAAAATTAATTGCGTTGTTTGTCCGTGGAAATAGTGAAATTACGACATTAATCATTTATTTTGCCTAAATCTTATTATTTCAATAGCATCCTTAGAAAGGATTTGATAGAATATAAAGTAGACTACAACACTTTCTAATTCAGTGAGTTGGCAGAATTCCAAGCTAAGGCCAGCTACGACGTTCGATCCGAGTAAACGGCTGGCCAGCAGAAAAATTTCTTGAAGAATGAAATGATTTGAAGTTGCAAAGAGAAAATGGAATGGATGAATGACTAGAACGGAAAAGGAAACTGAATGATAGACAACGAAATGATTGAAAGAACGAAAACGTTGTGATATGTTGCCAACTATTTAAAATGTGTTGCCATCTATTTAAAATTATTTGTTACATTTTGGGTCATTTTCACAAAAACTGTACACACGGCTACACATCAAGCTATGCAAAACTAGTATAAGCTAACCGTTCAATGTGCGACAAGATCATGTAATGCGAGTCCAAGACAAACTGGTTTTGTATAGCTTGATGTGTAGCCGTGTGTACATTGATAAAAATGTATCGAAATTTATTTTTTTGTTTTAAATCGTTTTTTTTCATAAAATTCACAAGTGGTATTCTTTTCTGTATATGAAAATAATAATAGAACCTCTTATTCTGTTTTATTTTATGAAATATAAGTAATTTAATGCCCTTTGGAAACAAAATTTCTTCCATTCCGCAACTATAAGGTTTCGGTTATAAAAATAAAATAAAATACTCTTGGATTTATTTAACTGGCATTATTTGTTAATAATGTTTTGTACTTCAATATAAAATAAGGAACAATTAAAATCACTTACAAAAAACATACATTTTTATCAATTTATTTTCCATTACGTTACTCTTTGGACGAAATCAGTCAAATACTTTTTGGTATTTACTCAATTAGGAAACAATATAGGAACTTTTTTAAATTTATATACATCAAATTTATTACCCTATAAATTGTTAAAATTTGATGACGATCAGATGGAATTTCGCTCTTAAAATAATATTTAAATCAAAATATAAAATAGGACAGTCACGGAATTGACTGTACTAGTAACGGAATAGAATTCTTAAGACTAGTGTACATTATCAATAAGAATAATTATGAACTTATACAATGCCTTGTTTTGTTTGAAATGCCGTAATTCGTAAACTCTCTTACGAAGTTTTCAGTTATTATAAATACACCTATGTTTGAATCAACTATATATTTGAATAAAAACAACATTATAAATATATTTTTTAATTCTTATTCAGAGATACAAAGTGACATGAATAATATAATGTACCATCTTCCTAAGAATTCCATTCCGAAACTTTTTACTTCCAATTCTACGTTACCTGGGCCAATCTTCAATTTTTGGACTTCCGTTGAGGACAATGACGCCCGATATTTTTACTGCTAGCGCAACCATCCATTGACAAAAAACAAAAATATATATTATTTTAATTACGTTTAACTAAAATGAAATTAAAATAATTTGTATTTTTGTTTTTTGTCAATGGATGGTTGCGCTAGCAGTAAAAATATCGGGCGTCATTGTCCTCAACGGAAGTCCAAAAATTGAAGATTGGCCCACCTGCGTTTAGGTAACGGAACGGAAGTATCGGAATTCTACCCTTGAACACTATTATTTTATTTAAATTTAACTAACACATCAGACCAAGAAACTTGGTATCAAATTGGGTTCACTAAAAGCTCATAAAGATATCAAATAATTTGCAAGATATAGAATTCAGTACTTTCTTCGAAATTGGTTGCGGTTGTGGAACATCAAAAACGGACCGTTGTAAAGCACGTGTTTCATCGTTTGCCCTTTGCCGTCAAAATGGTCGAATGGGGAAGGCAAGTGTCAAAGTGAAAATGACAGTTTGGTCCCCAAAGAACTGTAAAATCAAAGGAATTTTCAGAAAAAAAACCATTTATTGATGTAAAATGACTAGATGTTGTGTAATAAGCTGTAAAAATGATGGAATACACTTTTCAAAATAATATCTACTTTTCTTTTGGAGGTTATGTACCAGTTTTGCATCGCTCGAAAATCGAAGAATTATCACCTGGAACGAGTTTTGTAATAGTTGTGGTGTTAAGAAATTAAATATATTGTGATATTTCTCGAATCTAAATAGAAAAAAAGGTTAAAATTACTGACTTAAAACATTATGATATTTTATCAAAATAGAAAGTCAAAACCAGCATTATATTCTTGATAAAGGAGAGGACAGGTAAAACATACCTAAACTCAAAAATTGAAACCTCAACTACAAGTAATTGTGGATTTATTACGGTAAAATCAAATGTATAACCACTCAATTAAATCACTTTTTTCCTCTTGTAGATGCGCCGCGGCGTCTTAATTCTTCTTTTAGTATATAGTACTTGCATGGACGAATAATTTTCCATATTTGTTTTGTATTTATACTCAATTTTTATAACAAATAATCTTGTTTGTTTTTTTGTACAAGGTAGACGTGGGGACCAACTATCGCAGCGCCATCTACGATTAGCTTTGAGTTGCCATCCCCATTATATTACATTTTTTTAGGGTTCCGTAGTCAACAAGGAACCCTTATAGTTTCGCCATGTCCGTCAGTCTGTCCGCAGCTTAACTCACAGACGCCCAGGAGGCCAACCGCACTAATTTGAAACGTCTGTAAACGTATACGATAACGTTATGGTTCGATGGGGAAGGCAAGTGTCAAAGTGAAAAGTGACAGTTTGGTCCCCAAAGAACTGTCAAATCAAAGGAATTTTCAGAAAAAAAACGATTTATTAATGTAAAATGACTAGATGTTGTGTAATAAGCTGTAAAAATGATGGAACATACAAAGGAGGTGTTAATTTGTTCCCTACATTTAAGGCCAAGCCGTGTACCTCAAGGACAAAAATACGAAATTATAGGAAAAAAATCGTAGATTTTGAAAAAAAATATGTTGTATTTATTTGGGCATTTGTACCATATGAAATTGTCGATCCAAAATGTTAAAACTTGCAACCCAAGAATTGATTTTCAATCTAGCAATGTCATACGTCTCCGACATGATGCGTTTCGTTACTTCATTTATAAACGTGTGAAAACCCAAAAATGTACTTTACAGAATTTATTTATGTATTTCAAATAAGTTATAATTACTAGTACACATATTTTGTGAATAATCATGGGAATAAGAACTTTAAAAAATGCATTTATTTCACATTTCGTATTATTTTTTGCGTTTGGTTATCTGCCGGCCAAAAGCCAGGGTTCCCGACCTAGTTCGATAGTTTTTTTCTATTGTTGTTGATATTCATTACTGTCAAAAAGCTGTCAAATAATGAAACATCGATGTCATATTTTGACGTGATTTTGACAGATGAAACAGATTGAAGCTGTCATAAACGTTTCTTTGAACGCAGTTCCGTTGCGAAGTAGTGTTTTTTCATATACTTTTATTTCTTTTTCTATCTAGTATTGAAGGATTTTAAATACTGCTAAAAATACTAATTATTGGAAGGGATTTTAATAATAATTTGTACCTCGGTACATGGTTGGGCCGAAAAATTAACACCTCCTTTACGACAATTTACACTATCAAGAACTAATGGGTAGCTGCTGTGACTGCTGTGAGAACAAAAACTGTATTAATACTAAGGAAAAGCTATATAATAAACAAATATCCAGCCTTGCGAAGCCAAGACAGGCCGTTAGTTGAGTTTATTAATGAAATTCTATGATTATACCTTAACTAAAAAATCGAATACACTTTTCAAAATAATGTCTACTTTTCTTTTGGAGGTTAAGTACCAGTATTGCATCGCTCTATAAATCATGAAATGGTTCGTCTGGCGGAAGAATTATCACCTGGAACGAGTTTTGTAATAGTTGTGGTGTTAATAAATTAAACATATTGTGATATTTCTCGAATCTAAACAGAAAAAAAGGTTAAAATTACTGACTTAAGACATTATGTAATTTTATCAAAATAGAAAGTCAGAAGCAGCATTATATTCTTGTTATAGGAGAGGAATGGTAAAACATACCTAAACTCAAAAATTTAAACCTCAACTACAAGTAATTGTGGATTTATTACGGTAAAATCAAATGTATTACCACTCAATTAAATCACTTTTTTCCTCTTGTAGATGCACCGCGGCGTCTTAATTCTTCTTTTAGTATAAGTACTTGCATGGACGAATAATTTTCCATATTTGTTTTGTATTTATACTCAATTTTTATAACAAATAATCTTGTTTGTTTTTTTTACAAGGTAGACGTGGGGACCAACTATCGCAGCGCCATCTACGATTAGCTTTGAGTTGCCATCCCCATTGTACAAGAATGCATTTAAAAAAACTTTAACACAATAACTATGTAAATGTTGGTAATGTTTTTATTTTGTGTAAACACTTATCAATGCCAGAAGAAGAAAAATCCCATGCTGTGTTCCTCTCTTTCTTAAAAAATAAGGCACGGTTTTAATGTTACAAGCTTTCGATTCTTAATATTTTTATATCCATGGACGGTTGTCAAAATGTCAATTGTGATGTCACCAGTTGTCACTTGTCAAGTGTTGATTGGGTATTGGATACGGTAATTGTTGGGAATCGTATTGGGAATTTTGATAAAAAATATTGGTTTCTAAATAAAACACGTTTGAAGTAAGGTGTCTTACAGAACCAGTTAACTTTGTAAACATGTGGAGTGATTCCTTGCTTATCGTATTTATTTCAATTTGTACGGCATTATTAGGTGAAGGTAAGTGTCTGGTTTCAATACCAAAGTCCAGCCTAGTGTCGGATCCTTTACAATACTTTCAAAAGAAATGTACTGATAATGACCATAAAAAATAAAGTCTGGATTTTTACTCCGCCCTTATGACCAAATGTACCCTATGCTTATGACGATCCACTGACCGGATTTTTTCCTGTTTTGCAGGTCTAACATGGATATTGGTGTACAGGACAGAAAAGTACCAAAAGTTGAAAGTTGAGGTGGAACGTCAAAGTAAAAAGCGTAAGTTATGAATATTTACATTAAAACTAAGGAAAAATATTGCAGCCTTTTCATTATTACTAATAGTTGATTTCTCTACTTTTATAATCTTTCAGTGGAAAAAAGAAAAGAAGCTCATGGAGACTCATTGGACAAACAACACAAAAAGAAAATTGAGAGGGAGGAAGAGAGATTAAAAAACAACAACAGAGACCTTTCTTTAGTTAAGATGAAATCAATGTTTGCCATTGGTTTTGCATTCACGGCCTTACTCAGCATGTTCAATAGCATGTATGATAAGTATTTATTTTTAAAGCTATCCTCTTTTACCAAAGTATTCAACTGTTCTAAGGTGATGACTTTGAAAAGCAACATTTATGACCCAGCTGACTGACCAAGCTGCCGAGCTCCAGATTCTATTATTTCCTGGACTTGGTAGTAGCCATTAACCAATTTGTTGTTGCGATGTCTAATTTAGCTAACTTCTACCTGCAGTGTCGAACAAAAATAATGTGACACATCGATTTTAAAATGATACACATCCCTGCCTAAAGCCACATGCAAAAGACAGTGATGGCACTGAAAGGTGCCATCTGCAACGAATCGGTTAAGTAAAACCAATCCAGATGGGTTAGTTATTTTCTAACACAAAACCACAGCTTGAACACAAGGCCAATCGCTGCTACGTCAGGCAAAACTGCAAAGTAATATGAAGTTACCTATGTTATAATTTTATTATGTGTTTTACAGATTTGATGGAAGAGTAGTGGCTAAACTACCATTCTACCCTATTTCGTGGTTACAAGGTCTCAGTCACAGGAACTTGCCTGGGGATGATTATACAGACTGCTCTTTTATTTTCTTGTACATACTGTGTACAATGAGCATAAGGTAATTAAGTAATACTGATTCAAACACAAGAACAACCAACTATTTAACTTGTCACAACTCTATTATAGAAAGTCCTTTTAAATTAGGAGAGTGGCATACCTCAAAATGAATTGTATTTTACTATTGAGAAGTAAATAATACACTCATTGTATTCATTAATAACTACTAATGAATATTTATTTATTTAGAAATATTCTAATTTCAGTCTTATACTTCTTTTTGAATACTTAACTAATTATGATTAAATGAATGGATTAATAAGTACCTACATAAATAAAACTAAATTTTAATTACAATAAAATATATATTATTGTATAACTTTTTATACATAATGGTTGTATGAGGTTTCATAAAAAGTAATAAAGATAAATCAATCACCAAGAAATTAAACACCAAGTCTGTGACACTAAAACATTGATGCCCAAAATAAATAAGCATTATTTAGCTGTGTTGACACAGATGTTTTTTTGTTTTAGACAAAACATTCAGAAGCTTCTTGGATTTGCTCCGTCTCGTGCTGCGTCAAAACAAGGTGGAGCATTATTTGGTGCACCTCCAGCTCAATTTAAGTAAAATTAATCACGTTTTCATAGATTATAATGTGGTGTATTTAAGTGCGAATAATTTAATATATTTAAGAGATAGAAAATAAATGCTTATTATTTTAAATTTAAAAAAAAATCTTTTTTCCAAAACTTTCAATGGGTATGGTTAGCCGATACAAAATCTGAGCAGAAATCTAAAATGCTGAACAGCTTTCAGCTTACGCTGACTAAAGCGCTATATTCACGATCCAGCACGGCTGTACGTCAGCTCAAGGTCGCGTTACTGGACGTAGTAAAAGCGCTATATTCACGATCCAGCACGGCTGTACGTCAGCTCAAGGTCGCGTTGCTACGTCAAGCTTGACGTACGTCAAGCCTATTCACGGTGTTTTTGCTACGTCCAGCAACGCGACCTTGAGCTGACGTACAGCCGTGCTGGATCGTGAATATAGCGCTTAAATTATCGGCTGAAACCATGCTGAGTTCAGACGAGAGTGAAGCATTTTGACAGCTGCCTATGCTACTCAGCATTCGCCATTTTTCTTTTATTGCTACTCAGATATTGTATCATCTAAAGCGCTATATTCACGATCCAGCACGGCTGTACGTCAACTCAAGGTCGCGTTGCTGGACGTAGCAAAAGCGCTTTATTCACGATCCAGCACGGCTGTACGTCAGCTCAAGGTCGCGTTGCTACGTCAAGCCTATTCACGGGGTTTTTGCTGCGTCCAGCAACGCGACCTTGAGCTGACGCACAGCCGTGCTGGATCGTGAATATAGCGCTTAACTATACCCAATGTCTTTTAATGTCACATTCGCAAAATATCATATTCTTACAATACACATTGCAAAACGCCATTTTTGTATGATGCTAAATTCCCGAAATTGTAAAGTGAAAAAAAAACACGAAGACGGGGGTTTGATGCGCCCCGTTTCGGACAGGCTAGGTTAGGAGATGGTTGAGCAGTGGGGTTACATTAACGAAAGCAATTTAGCTGAGATATTTTCCGAAGTGTTATTATTCCGTCATTATGTTATTTTGCATATGTGGCATTATGCGTCTAATCCCTTTCAATAATATCTCATCAAGCTCAATAAACATTGAAATCAATTATTCGCTCATCTAAGAAAAATCTATCAAAGCCAAATCTTGTCAAATCCACAGTTGTGAATTGACTGTCAATAATGAGTTCACCAATCGCCCTCCCTATGCCTGGTGCGTGCTGACATCCTGTGGACAAAATATGGTCATAAACACTCGAGCAGCATCAGGTCCTCACAGGTTTAATAGTACAAGCTTAGTAGCAGAGGATGAAAAATAAAAGTGATTGGTTTGGACAAGCCCATGATCAATCAAACCTATGTGATGTGTGAATGGTTAATAAATTCATTACTTAATACGAACCTAGTTTACCAAATCCAGCTGCAATATACAAATTATTGTGGTAAGGATGTGGTCCTAATACACCTGTGTTGTCAAATACATTACAATCATATGATTCAGTATATAACTTTTCTATCTGAAATAATAAAAAAATATTATATTAGCATGCAGATTTTAATCAATAATATTCCAGAAATTGTATTTTTTTTTATGAAACTGTCCTATAAAATTTATAGGTATTTTGTCCAGCACTTCATTAGTCATTCGTTAAGCTCATTTTTCATGGCCCTTGTGTAGGAGATAGCTCCTATAGTATCAAAAATAATGTTGAAATATTGGATGAACAGGGAACGATAGTCTAGTGGTTTAAAATATACTCACCTTTAAAGTATTACAGCATGGAACACGGTTTAGTAGTGATGGCTCGATAACTTTTTTGAAATAGTCACTCTTTGAAATATTTTTTGTGTCATCATTTATAAGAGGTAGATTTCCACATAGCATATCACTTTCCAAACCTTTTCTCATCAACCATAATCCAGTAGTATCCATAACAAGTGGAGTATTCAACCCCAATTGTCTTGCTAATTCTTTAACAGAATATATGTCAGATTCCCTACAAAATGATAAAATATAAGTTGAAGATTTTATGATAAATTAAAATCTTCATCTTGGTGGATTGAATATGCAAGAACTCTCACCTTCGTTCTATAGGAAGAGGTATACCTAAAATCCCATCCCCTGTTCCAATTTTAGCCATACTTGCTAAGTGTCCAGAATTTTCACCCGCTGCTAAGACACAAATAGCAAATTTTAGTGTAAATTCTTCTTGATCTTCTGTTTTGTAAATAATCCTGTTTATTCTTTCATATCCACCCGGTGTGACACCTTCCATGAGCACATCTCTTTGTTTTTCTAATTCAAATCCTATTACTTCAGCATTCACATAAGTGGTCCCCAGTTCTTTGGACTTCCTTACTAATGCCATTAATAAAGTCATTGGATTAAAGGTTCCTTCGCCTTCTACTGCCATGCATCCTATAAAATGTAAATTGCATCAATAAGTGCATAAGGACATGTAAATTAAAATTAAAATATTATTTGGAACTTATTTGATATGGCCAGAAAATAAATAAGGTACATACATCAAACAAAGGTAACAATAGACTTACCAAGTTTGACATCCTCTGTGTTTAGCCATGGATATTTACTCTTTATTTCGGCTGCTGTTAATAGATGATTTTTTACACCAAGTTCATTTAACATAGTAACATTTTTTTCTAGATTATGAGCATATTGCTCACTTGCTAACGTTAATGAACTTGTAGGGCTGTATTGAATGTCAACATCTAATCCCAAGTGCTCTTGGATATTCCTCAAAAAGTCAACGGAATATTGAGATAGATAAACATTTTCAGGCAGGGAGAAATGCTGGGTTAGAGTGCCTAGAGATAAAATATTCTGTGATTGTTTATACTGAAATTGATGTAAAAATCAAGTTAGTCGCAAGATCACAGGATTATTATTTTATTTACCAATTAAATGATTTTGCACAACTTACTGTAAAATCTTTTTCTAGAACCACAACTGATAGCCCCTCATCAGTTCTTTTTTTTAACCAATAAGCAACTGCTGATCCAATGAAACCGCCTCCAATAATAACTACATCAGCATGTTCTGGATACACTATAGATTTGTCTTTTGAACTAAGGAATGAAGGCATATCGTTTGCTAGAACATTTATTGTTTTTGTAAAAGGGTTATGACTTCTTGCATAGTGGCGAAAGCCATTTATTCTTAGATTGCGGGAAACTACACGGCCTAGTTTAGATATCATCCTAATTATCGTTCAATGAATAGCGATAATACAATTTTAATGCATAACGACGACAACTTCAAACTTGACGACTGACATAAGTCAATGTCAATGTTGACAATTTATATTGACATTGACGTCTGAAACATGAACAAGAGCCAGGGCTGGGTCAATCTTCAATTTTTGAACTTCCGTTGAGGATAATGACACCCGATACTTTTACTGCTAGTGCAACCATCCATTGACAAAAAACAAAAATATATATTATTTTAATTACGTTTAACTAAAATAAAATTAAAATAATTTGTATTTTTGTTTTTTGTCAATGGATGGTTGCGCTAGCAGTAAAAATATCGGGCGTCATTGTCCTCAACGGAAGTCCAAAAATTGAAGATTGGCCCGGCTGCGTTTAAATCCTTTATCCAGTTTTTTAAGGTGATTGCGTCGATGTAGCCCGCGAAATTCAATTTTTTTTACGTTTTTTGCAATTTGCAGGCCAGTAACATGTTGTAACTTTATAAATATTTGTGTTGCGCAAATAACAAGTATAATTTTAAATATAAAAATTGTCAAAAAATTCGCTCCATCAGCTCTCACATAGAAAAGGTGCATCGTAGTTAGATTTCGGAGATTTCAACATGATGTAACTTTTCTATGTGAGAGCTGATGGAGCGAGTTTTTTGATATTTTTTATATTTAAAATTATACTTGTTATTTGCGCAACACAAATATTTATAAAGTTACAACATGTCACTGGCCTGCAAATTGCAAAAAACGTAAAAAAATTTGAATTTCGCGGGCTGGTTGGAGCATCCCCCTTAAGGCCTTAATAGACCACCCAATTTTTAGGGACCCTAACCCTAACTAAGAGTGGTGTAATAAGACTTAGGGAGTTAGTGTCCCGAATAAGGGCATTTTTACAAAAATGCATAGGTGTGTGTTTAGTCCTGTCCCTCGAAAAGATTGTCGTTTTTCTTTTCTAATATTACCCGTATCAACAAAAGTCGATTAACTTTAGTTTTAGCAGACATCTAGGTTTTATTCCGTTAATAACTTAATTCCCCAAGTACTTGATTATATAAATTAAATATTTATTAAGTGATAGGGAGATAGCATTTTGGCTTGTCCCTGGACTGGGCAGGTATATTTAACATACAATAATTACGTTCTATCCTTAGAATTGACTACAGGTATACTATTTTATTTCTTCAAAAGATTGTGGTAGACTATTTTAAAGCATAATTAAAATATTATATATTTAATTGATTAAATTATGGGAATTTAAAAATAGAACTTAAATTGTGAACAACCTGACACGTCAAGCTTGTTACCGTATTTTTTCCGTGATTAAAAAAATGTTGGTACATTTTATTGATCTATAGCATCACCAGAAGCTTTAAGTCATCCACCATTTTGAATTATGTCAGTTTTGCCCGGAGACTGTGTGAAGATGCGCGTGCCCAGCACCACACATCGTTCGGTAGAAAACTTTCTGTCAAGGTAGGTTACCAAAATTTTGTATAATTTATTATGTAAACAAAATGATTGTGATAGTTATTGAAAGCTTTAACATCTAGCTTTATAAATAAATAGTTAATGACCAATCACTGCAATCGTACCTATTTATATTTAATATAAATCGCGAAAAGGTAAGGTAACGTTACGTCAGTTTTGTGTGGTAACATATAGGCCTGACAAGCAAAGTAACAAAATTGACTATTAAGAAGATTACACAATTTACACATGCTACTTTAACAACTTGGTTTAAAAGAGGTTGTGATAACATAGAATACAACTATTTATTTTTAATAGGCTGTATTTATAAATAAGTATATAAACAACAGCATAGCAACTAAAAGAGTTTTTTATTTATTTCAGATCTGCATTTTGAATCCACGCCTTTCATTTGAAATTACTATTCGTTATTGTTAATAATAATGGAAAAATACCTATACTTACTATTTATCGTGTAAAATGTGCATCATTGGTTATTGGTATCAAGATAATTTGATGTTTTTGGATAAGTTTCAATTGTGATTGATTTGGAAAAAAAAAGCTCAATAAGTACCTCATTAGTATAAGGAAACATAACCTAGTGTAAATGCTTCGTAACAATTTTGTTACCATCAGCTTTGTTACTGTCCCCCTAATTTTCAAGTCAAAATCTTTTTTTTTTGATTAATTTAAATCATTAAAACTTAAATTCCGATGTTAATTAAATGACAAATTTCAATAACAAGACATGTTTTATATTCATTTTGTGGACTTTCCTATTTTAATTGGAATAATAGAATATCGTAATGTTCGAATGTCATCACTGGTAACAAAATTGTATTATGGAGACATTTTTATTGGTTATATTATAACATATCGTATTTTTTCAAATTGATTTTGTTGATCCAACGTGTGCTCTTTTATTTCGTATTGAAGAAAATTTGATGGTTTTGATTGTTTATTTTTTAATCGCATTTAATTTAAGTAACAAACCTGACGAAATATCATTGACTTACCCTCTATTTTATTTTATTTCTCATAATTACGTGATAAATTATTGGTTTTAAGCTAAAAATCGTAAAATATAGAGAATAATGAAATGCAAACAAGTACAATCTCACATAAAAAATGTGGTTGAAATTAAATCTTACTTCTTAAAATACCTATATTTTTTTGTGAAAATGCCCATAAGGTAAGGTAATAAGCACTGCACTAACTAGGGTACACGCCCACCCTGGATGCAGGGCCCTTCATATCGGGTTGTGTAATAAGCGCTTAAATTTATACTGACTAAATGTCAAACACCCCGTTTAAGTACACCGCGAGGTGAAAAATGAAGCTAACTAAAATTTAATCTGCCCCGTTTACGGTCGTCCGCTGGCATAAGTTTTTACTGAAAGGAATAAATATTTGCGACCTTTTTACCACGCAAAATTTTATCCTGCTGTCAGATTGACATTAAGTTTTGTTGTTTTGCTGCATTCGCGCCGTAAAACGAATATTTTTATTATAAAGAGTGAATATTATTTGTGGATTATGGATTTAATTAATATTACACCGGCAAATTGAATAATTGTTTCAAAAACTGAGCTATCAATTGAATTTGACAGCTAACATTGACAGAAACTTATGACTCCGTTCGCGAAACCTCGCTAGTTTAATTTTTTTCCGGCGAAATACGGCCGAAGGATATAAACGCACCCCAGGGCTGCGTTTAAATCCTTTATCCACTTTAAATTTATACTGCCTAAATGTCAAACACCCCGTTTAAGTACACCGCGAGGTGAAAAACGAAGCTAACTAAAATTTAATCTGCCCCGTTTACGGTCGTTCGCTGGAATAAGTTTTTACTAAATGGAATAAATTTTTGCGACCTTTTTACTACGCAAAATTTTATCCTGCTGTCAGACTGACATTACGTTTTGTTGTTTTGCTCGATACCCGCCGTAAAAACGAATATTATTTTTATTTTAGAGAGTAAATTTATTATTTGTGGATTATGGATTTGTATTAAACCGGCAAATTGATTATTTGTTCAATAAACTGAGCTGTCAATTGAATTTGACAACTAACATTGACAGAAACTTATGACTCCGTTCAGCGAACCTTCGGTAGTTTAATTTTTTTCCGGCGAAATACCGCCGGAAGATTTAAACGCACCCCAGGGCTGCGTTTAAATCCTTTATCCAGTTTAAATTTATACTGACTAAATGTCAAACACCCCGTTTAAGTACACCGCGAGGTGAAAAATGAAGCTAACTAAAATTGAATCTGCCCCGTTTACGGTCGTCCGCTGGTATAAGTTTTTACTAAATGGAATAAATTTTTGCGACCTTATTACCACGCAAAATTTTATCCTGCTGTCAGATTGACATTAAGTTTTGTTGTTTTGCTCGATTCTTGCCGTAAAAACGAATATTATTTTTATTTTATAGAGTGAATATTATTTTTGGATTATGGATTTATAATACACCGGCAAATTGATTAATTGTTCAATAAACTGAGCTGTCAATTGAATTTGACAGCTGACATTGACAAAAAGATATGACTCCGTTCAGCGAACCCTCGCTAGTTTAATTTTTTTCTGGCGAAACGTCGCTGGAAGATTTAAACGCACCCCAGGGCTGCGTTTAAATCCTTTATCAAATTGATTAATGGGGATGGCAACTCAAAGCTAATCGTAGATGGCGCTGCGATAGTTGGTCCCCACGTCTACCTTGTATAAAAAACAAACAAGATTATTTGTTATAAAAATTGAGTATAAATACAAAACAAATATGGAAAATTATTCGTCCATGCAAGTACATATACTAAAAGAAGAATTAAGACGCCGCGGTGCATCTACAAGATGAAAAAAGTGATTTAATTGAGTGCTAATACATTTGATTTTACCGTAATAAATCCACAATAGGGTATTTTACTGTATAAGAAAAAAAATCTTTTAATGTATAAATACGATAGTATAGGCAAGAAGAAGTCGAAAAATGTTAGTTTCAGTACATAAAATGATGAAATTAATTTTAAAATCCATTTCAAAGTTTTCACTTTTTTAATCTGTCCTTTAAGCGAAACGGTAGCCGCCATGTTATTGCGTCATGTTGCAGTAAACAATATTTTGTCAATGCTATTATCCTAATAACGTTATTTAGCATTGATGCTATTGTATTTTATTCTTCATTATTTAATCATTACGGCTATCATGGAAGACGGATTCGTTAAAGGAGACAGCACAAACCTAGTTACCAAGAATAAATTCCCTAATGGTCGGAAAAGCCGAGTTACGGAATGTTAAAACAACGATGTAAGTACTGTTCTCTTCAAATAAATACAAAAAAACCTATCTAATTGTATTAAAGAGGTGCTTAAAAAGGTGATTGTTTGTTTTCAGGTCTAAAAGAGAATCTTATGGCGACGACGCCGTAGGTTATGTTCAAGTGAAACGCCAAAAAAATGTTCGTGTTGTGAAATGTACAATTTGCCCAGAGCACGAAGTGCCATCAAGAACATAATATATGCAGTTACAATAATAGTGGATGAACAAGAAGGATTGGTGACAAGTGTTAAATGCCATGATTGTCCAGCATCTGAAGGTGGTTGTAAACATGGAGTAACATTTTTTGATGTGGTTCCATCGTCACAGTGAAGAGCCCTCCTGCACGTCTGTGGAATGTTATTGAAAAAGGGCCAATCTTGCCAAAGTTGGGATATCAGTAAAAATATTGAGTACCTACAATGACTTGCAATGCAAGGACTCCAAAAACACCAGCTGCAGCAAATGGGGCCGAAAGTTGGAAGCCAATGTGAGAAAGTTTGTTGAAAAAATGTTAAGGATAAAAATCCATGAACCAAAATGTGGTTTACATTTTTGTTTATCTAAGGATTTTCCTATGGTAGCTGCGACACCAGATGGAATAAGTGGAAGAACCACTTGAAATTAAGTGTCCTACTAGCGAAGAAACCTCAAAAATTATATATAGGTAAAGACGGCACAGTAACAAAAAAATATTATTCACAAATACTATGCAGATGTGTTGTGCTCAGGCAGAAGAAAGTTTTTTTTGTGTTGCCAATAGTGATTTTGAGAAGAGTATCATGTTAGAAAGTATAGCATCATTCCGGAAAGAACATAATTATTTTACTTGTTTTGTACAAAACTGTTAAGTAAATAAATTACTTATAATATTCTGATGTAGCCTTTTTATATTTTATTACTTTCTATCTAATTAAAGATAGTTATATCCCATTGTTGCTTGCCACATGTCAGGAAAGGAAATTAAAAAAAAATCAAAACAATAGTTACAAAATCAGTATTGTGTTCAGTAATACCCAATAAGTGTTCTTTCACATTTGATTGGCTTTCTATGTGGTATAACAGTGAGAGACTGTATTTTCAATGGGGGTATTAACAATAAAGAAAAGAAACATTATTATTCTATTATGTATTTATTTAAACCATGTTGTAATCTAATCAAATCACATGCTGCTTATATGCATTAATTTAACATTCCAATCAAATTGGAATTTATAAAAGAACATAGGTAGTTTTAAAATGCCAAATTCTCCGAGTCTTCAAATAACTCTCTCCACATTGTATTCTAAGACTGGCAATTTGTTTTGTTTGTTTACTTCTGCCTTCGATAATTTCATTCAAGTATCATCCACTGCTATTGGTGAATCTGTAATAACAAAACAATGATAAGCATTAAACAAAAAAAAAGAAAACGGAATGTTGTGAGTTTAACAAAAAGAGGCCTCGGTGATTGGCAGATTTGTTATCATGATATAATTAATGTAAGATTACCTTCAATGCAAGATGATGATGCCTTGGGATTGTAATTATCTGTAGGATCTTCTTTCTCTTCTGTTTTTGACTTTTTCGCTTTTTATTTGCAATAAAACGAGATTCATCAGAAGGTGATTCCTGGCAATCGAATATCGAAGACGGCTTCAATCGGTTTCTTTTTTTGATCGCATGAATAGTTTTCTGTAGCATTTTCCAACTGAAACAAAGTATAAATACATATAAGCAACTGAATAACCTCAATGTTTCAAAAATAAAATACTCTTCTGTTTTACAGTGACAACTTATTATAGATAAGTAATAGGTAAGGGTAAGTTACTAGGTACTTACATCGAAGTGATATTCACAAAAATGCAAACGAGTTCGAGACAGTAACATTGGATCCCTTCTCGCAAGTTTTGTGCAACTTTCTCTCCAGTTTGCACTTGAATCTACAACTTGAAACTACAAAATAGTATTCTTGCATTATGGAACAGCACACCAATGATGAGGATATTATCACAGACTACTAAGAGATACTACGTATGATATTATCTCATTTTAAAATCAAAATTAAACTCTACTTGTAGCAAAACACTACATAAATTGACACCAGCGTTGCCAGTATGATTTCCCAAAAAGGTACGGTTGGCTTTCTGAAAAGGTACGGTTTTTAACTTCAAGGTACGGTTGGGTCAGGATACTTCTGCAAGAACTAGATCAGTTTTTTTTCTTCTTCGAGTTGACTGTCTGTGATCATAAGTTCGAAAACAAGCGATATGAAATCGAATATTCACAGGGACATGGTGAAGTAAAATTATTACCGATTGCCAATATTGAACAAATTCATTTGTAAATCAATTTATAGAATGAACTCGAAGAAAAAAAAACTGATCTAGTACTTGCAGAAGAATTCCGACCCGTACGGTTGCGCTAGAATTTTGAAAAATGCTATAGTCAACTCATATTCTACAGAAAAAAAGAGGTGTTTCTCAAAAAAAAACTTGAGAGGTGTCAAGAGACACCCGGATGGAACGAAGTTACTGTATACACTCAACAAAAATAATCGTCGCGACTCCACTCCACTTCACTCCGCTCCGCTCCACTCCACTCCACTCTTTGAGCTCTAGCACCCTTTCGCAAAGCGCGATAAGGAACTTCGTTCCAAAAAAAAAATTATATTTAATGTTTAAGGAACTAAGAAAATTCCATTTATGTAATTTGTGCCCATATTTTAGTATCAAATGTGTCAGAAAGTTGAAAAAGTACGAGTCTCATTATTTTCTGTTAGTTTTATTAGTTGTTTTTTACCTTGAATGAATGAATGTTTATTTGTAAGAATATAGGTAACATATATAAGTTCTTAGATCTAAAAATTGGTTTCACTATATTCGACATACCAGCCGTACAAATATTTAGGTTTACATATTAGTTAAGTAATCATAGAGCAATGAGCATGCTTTTACATAATTTGCAATAGATAATTTAATTAATTATATTATGATTACAATTCATATTAGTTAAAATTAAAATCATTAAATATAAATTAAAATCAAAAATAGGTCAATATTAAAACGATGTTATGTCAATAGCATTAAACAAAAAAATAACAACAATAATCGATAAATTAAATATTTCAACATTATTTAAGTCTACCATAATAATATGTCAAATGTTAATATAAAAATCATGATATTTAAAAATGATGATGTCAATAAAATGAAGCAATAACAACCGTCAAATATTAAAATATTCCTATTAACGTACTGACCTCCTTCAGTTAAGTTTTACATGGTTTGTACTCAAAATATTCATTGATGGAATAAAAACATCTGTCACATAACCAGTTATATAGCTTCTTATTGAATTCCAAACCTGTTGCACGTCTAAATTCTTCATTTAAGTGGTTATATATTTTAACTGCCATGGTGTAACAATTTCTGTCACATAATTTTAGTCTATTACGCGGGACTACCAGTGGTTTTTGTGTGATTTTTCTTTTTGAAATAGCCTTTTCATCCTTCTCAAAAAGCGAGTAATTGTGTTTCACAAACTTGCAGGTTTCAAATATATAAAGAGATGGGAGGGTAAGAAGTTTTTGCTCGATAAATACAGGCTTACAAGAGTCTGTCCATTTAAGATTAAAAATTGACCTTACACACTTTTTTTGGGCGATAAATGCCCTCTGAGCATCTGTTGAATTCCCCCACACAGTTCCCCCTTTGTAGCAAAAATAAATCACAATTATAGAAAAGGTACGAAAAAGGTACGGTCTAGCCAAGGTACGGTTGTAGTACGATTGTTGTATGACGAATAGTACGGAAAACCGTACTTTTTGGTACGATCTGGCAACGCTGATTGACACTATTGACATCCTGACAGCTGAACAGCTGTCACAGAGTACCAACTTTACACACGCACTCACAAAGTTTACTACGATACTGACGTCATCAAAATGGCGTGATGCGTTTGCCTCAACTTACGCGCGAAATTTGAAAATCATAATTTTAAATGTATTTTTATGGCACTTACGGGTTAAAGAAAAATTTTGTAATTTTTTTGGTAGTTTATTATGACCTAAATATTCGATTGAGACACTTTTTGAAAAAGGGTAAAATACCCTATTACTTGTAGTTGAGGTTTCAATTTTTGAGTTTAGGTATTTTTTACCTGTCCTCTCCTATAACAAGAATATAATGCTGCTTCTGACTTTATATTTTGATAAAATATCATAATGTTTTAAGTCAGTAATTTTAACCTTTTTTTCTATTTAGATTCGAGAAATAACACAATATATTTAATTTCTTAACACCACAACTATTACAAAACTCGTTCCAGGTGATAATTCTTCCGCCAGACGAACCATTTCATGATTTATAGAGCGATGTAATACTGGTACTTAACCTCCAAAAGAAAAGTAGATATTATTTTGAAAGTGTATTCGATTGTTTAGTTATGGTATAATCATAGAATTTCATTAATAAACTCAACTAACGGCCTGTCTCGGCTTCGCAAGGCTGGATATTTGTTTATTATATAGCTTTTCCTTAGTGATAATACAATTTTTGTTCTCACAGCAGTCACAGCAACTACCCATTATTTCTTGATAGTGTGAATTGTCGGAAATTTGTATGTTCCATCATTTTTACAGCTTATTACACAACATCGAGTCATTTTACATCAATAAATCGTTTTTTTTCTGAAAATTCCTTTGATTTGACAGTTTTTTGGGGACCAAACTGTCACTTGTCACTTTGACACTTGCCTTCCCCATTGTTCAATAAACTGAGCTGTCAATTGAATTTGACAGCTAACATTGACAAAAAGATATGACTCCGTTCAGTGAACCCTCGCCAGTTTAATTTTTTTCCAGCGAAACATCACTGGAAGATTTAAACGCACCCCAGAGCATGGACCTAAAAAAAAAGGCGGACGGAACTTCACTAAGAAACAAGTGAAGCACCCATAGTAAGTCAGTGCGCTTGTCCACACAAGCCGGCACACACACATTCACACCATAGTAAGTCAGCCGTCGGCCATTACGCTTCGAACGACGCTCGCGTATTATTCGGCGTTATTTTGTCTAATAAAAATCAAAGTATGCGGTCATGTGTTGCAAAAAGTTATCTAAACCATAGTAGTTCAATTAAAAAAGCCAGGGGATCACTTTTCATAGTTAAGCATGTCAATTTGAAGCTTATTTCTCGATTTTTAACCGACTTCAAAAAAAGGAGGAGGTTCTCAATTCGTCGGAATCTTTTTATTTATTTATTTTTTTTTATTTTTTTATGTATGTTCCCCGATTTCTCGAAGACGCCTGGACCGATTTGGAATTTTTTTCTTTTGTTTGAAAGGGTATACTTTCCAATTGGTCCCATGATCACCAGGTCAGGATCTGATGATGGGATCCTAGGGAAATCGAGGGCAACCTTCAAATTTTATAGGCACATAGTACCATTTTCATATATTTTCTAAAGCTGTTCAAGTATTTGCATCTGATAATCATCATCTCAGGTGGATGACCTGATGATGGAAGGTACAACTCCTTAACAGTAAGGAGTAGGCATCGATTGATTTACTTTGTGTTCGCATATCTCCGGAACTACAAGTCCGATTTAAGTAATTCTTTTTTTGTTGTACTAGGTATCATTTAACTTAGAGAATACTGCAAGTTTCATCAAAATCGGTTTAGTAATTTTTGAGATATGGAATTTTATTAGCTTAATGTGTACATGAGTGATGTAAGTACTGGTGCGAAGGATTACAAAATTATAGTGCACATGTAAGAGAATAATGTTCTTGACAAGAATTCGGGTTGAATATTTAAACTAAAAAGAGTAAAATAAAAACTTTTTCAAAAAAAATGTAACCGCCTTCAAAAACAACCACAAAAAAGTGTAAAATAATCTACAAAATAACTTTTTTTTCGGAAGTCGGTGGCTAAAAAGACAATGAAAAGAAAAAAAACAAAGGCACCGACTTCCGAAAGAAAAGTTATTTTGTAGATTATTTTACACTTTTTTGTGGTTGTTTTTGATGGCGGTTACATTTTTTTTGAAAAAGTTTTTACGTCAATAAATTTAATAAACATCTTGAAATCAATCAGTGTTGCAACTATTTCATGGTTCAAATTATTTTAAAATTGGGAGATTTATATTTTATGTTACTATTTATCGTTATTGTATTCTTCTATATTTTTACAGATTTCCCCACGGCAAATGATGCATGGAAAAATGATTGTATAAAAATAATAAGGGAGTGTAGACATGGAATAGGAATGTAGACGTGTAGGAATGGAACATAAAATAGCTTTACCAGCTGACAGCGTTGAGGATGAATTTTTCGATGCTCTTTAATAGTTTAGTTTTATTTTAATTTAGTAATATTATATTTATATAGTTTAATTAAGGTATATCTTAAGGTGATTGCTTCGATGTAGCCCGCGAAATTCAATTTTTTTTACGTTTTTTGCAATTTGCAGGCCAGTGACATGTTGTAACTTTATAAATATTTGTGTTGCGGTAATAACAAGTATAATTTTAAATATAAAAAATTATCAAAAAATTCGCTCCATCAGCTCTCACATAGAGAAGGTGCATCGTAGTTAGATTTCGGAGATTTTAACATGATGCAGCTTTTCTATGTGAGAGCTGATGGAGCGAGTTTTTTGATATTTTTTATATTTAAAATTATACTTGTTACTACCGCAACACAAATATTTATAAAGTTACAAGTCTACAAAATTTGAATCACCAAAAGGGATTGCAATACTTTATTAACATTAAACGAGTTGTAAATATTTTAATAACCAATGTGCTTAAATTATTTTACCTTTATTTTAAAAATAAGTATCCGTCACAAAAAAAAATGTAATTAAACTTAAGTTCAAGGGAGATCTTAATTAAATATTGTTTAAAAATGGGTAATTTTTTCCTTCATCTGGCATCCCTATACAAACTCACACATACAAAGGCCGACGCCATTGTGGTGCTTCAATCGTTTCTTAGTGAAGTTCCGTCCGCCTTTTTTTTTAGGTCCATGCCCCAGAGTACTTTTATTATCACTCTATAATAATAATTAATCTATGCTCTATAATAGCATGATAATAGCTAGCTCTGTCGCTTGGATGAATATCGTACCAAATCGTACTAAAAACAATAAAAAAATACGGAATAGAATTTCGTGGCACGTGTTTTCGAGTGATGTAGATGTTTATTGAAATAAGCTATAATAGTGTAGAATAAAGACTATAATTCCCATTATTATGTGACGGTATCGTTAATTATTATATAAATAAATTGGTGTTTGATGAAGATAGATTGATGTGAATGGAAGAGTGTCTTTTTTCACGTGTGTTTTACGTGCCGTATTATTTACGTTTCTACTGTCAACAAATTGTAAGTCTTATTTTGTATTATTGTATTCTATAAGGGTAATTACCTGAAATAAAAGAATACTAATATTTTGCAAATAACACGTTGAATAACTTTGCTGTTTCTGCTATGATGGTTTATCAATAGCGACTCAACATGTCTAATGATTTCATGCTATTTGGTACAGCACTGGCCAGTGGAATAACTAAGCAATCCGACATGTAAATTATATTTATGGATTTTAAAATTCTACCTATTAAATTGAAGTTTAAATTAAATTGGTTTGTTCGTAAGCCAACCCATGTGATGACCTATCGCTATCATTTTTTGTTGTAAGCAATGCATTGACATTTTCATGTCAGGAGGGCTAATGAAATTGATCTAAAGTTATATTTACAGTTAACCTTACAAGAATGAGCTTCTAAGAATGGATTCCAAATATACTTCTGTTGGTGTGAGCAACAACCAAAAACCAAATGGCCTCAAAAGAAAACATGCAGTTGAAAACATAAAAGTGAAGAAGATAAAATTATCCAATGATAATGCCGCTAAAACAAACAATATCAAAGTTGAAGAAACAAATGGACATGAAAATGCTACTGAAAAAAAGATTGTGCAAGAAACTGTACAGGACTTACAAGAAGCTCGGAAGCAGTTGCCAGTGTATATGGTTAGAAACAGGTATGTTATTAACTTTGAGAAGTATCAAGCTGTAAATGAAGTTCTCAAGTAAAATATTGAGATCAAAAAGGTTATAGGTACTTATAGGATAGTAAAAATATATTTTATTAGTATCCAGGCAACTTCTTTCCTGACCTTACCTCATCTGTTCCATTTGACAGTTATGATGTTGCTATATCCGTCCGGCACCACGGCCGTCATATTCTTAATTGAAACAATGTTATGAAACATGTTTATAAACTGTAATCATATTTTATTTCAGGCTCTTAGAAGAGATAAAAAAGAATGAGACTATGATACTGATTGGAGAGACAGGCAGTGGCAAAACAACACAGATTCCACAACTGATCCATGAGCAGCGCATAGAGGGTGCAGGTGCCATAGCAGTGACCCAGCCTCGGAGAGTAGCAGCTATTACTATAGCTATGAGAGTAGCTTCTGAAATGAACACAGAAATAGGATCTATTGTTGGGTATGAGATTAAATAAAGTAGGATCTAATAAGTAAAAAACCATAAAAATTAAAACTATTAATATTACTTACAGATATTCTGTCAGATTTGAAGATGTAACAAGTCCAAGAACTAAAGTGAAGTATTTGACAGATGGTATGCTGCTCAGAGAGGCAATATTGGATCGTTTGCTTAAAAAATATTCTATAATAGTGTTAGATGAAGCCCATGAACGCACTGTGAGCACTGATGTACTGTTTGGTATTGTCAAACTTGCGCAGAAAGAAAGATGTGAAAAGAAATTAAATCCTCTGAAGGTAACATAATATTTTTTTCTCTTAAGGCAACATTGTGTTGTTTTGGTAGCTAGCCTGCATTATTCTAGCACTTTTTTGGGAGCAGATGCATCAACTGTGCTGACAAATAAATAAGTATTCTTTATTTATTTGTCAGCACAGTTGATGCATCTGCTGAGCAATTGAGAGCTGGGTTAGACAGGAACAATAATTATTTATAGATATTTTGTGTTTGGAGTCTTCCAAACACAAAATATCTATAAATAATTATTGTTCCTGTAAACTGGAACTGTGTGCTAATTTTTTTTTCTTGTTTAAGATAATAATCATGTCTGCTACTATGGATGTGGACTCCTTTAGAAAATACTTCCACAATTGTCCAGTTATATATTTAGAAGGCAGAACATACCCAGTTACCATTTACCATTCAAAGATGAAGCAAGATGATTATCAATATGCTGCTGTGTGTACAATATTTCAACTTCATGCTACTACTCCTGCAAAGTAAGCAGTCATTATTCTTTAAAAATATTTAGTTGAGTTTCTTCTTATATATAGTTTTGGGTAATGTTGTACTTTATTTATTTTTCAGCCACGATTTTCTGGTATTTTTGACAGGACAAGAAGAAATTGAGACAGTCATGTACAACATCAAGCAGATAGCAAAGGTAAAAATTGTAATAGTGAAGTAATTTTTTAGCTTGGATCTTGATTAAATAGGCTTGATGTGCAGTATAATTACCATTGTATTTGCTTTCATGCTAGATCGAACATTCCAGGAAGCCACAGGTCCCCCTATTAGAGTGTGTCCGCTGTACGCAGGCCTCCCTCCGGCTAAACAGCTGCAAGTGTGGCGGGATGCACCGCCGGGTACTCGGAAGATAATACTAGCCACGAACATTGCGGAGGCTTCAGTCACCATACCTCGCATCAAATGTGTTATTGACACGGGCGTTGTGAAAGAAAGGTGCGTTTACTAGTGAGTGCAGAGCGCATTTAACACTATAAATAATTATGAAATAAAGCTTGCTATTAGTTATGGAGAGCTGTGGTGGGCCAGTGGTATCGGCCCCGACTTACGAGTTGTAGGTCGTGGGTTCGAATCCAGCCAGGTGCATTACTTTGTGTAATTTATTTCATCACCGCTGCTCTCAAAACGGTGAAGGAAAACAACGTGAGGAAACCGGCATGTCCTAGAACCAAAAATTCGAAGACATGTGACATCTACCAAACCGCACTGGGCCCACTAGGTGGATTATGGGGAGGGAATGAGCCCACTCCCTCTCACAGAGGAGGCCTGTGTCCCAGCAGTGGAAACATCTATAGGCTTATGATGAAGTCATTGCAGTAAGTTGTGTCTTTGAGTGTGTTTATTTGAATGGTGTTCCAGGACATGGTCGGGCGGCACGGGCGCGGAGCGGCTGGCGGTGCGCGCGGGGTCGCAGGCGGCGGGCTGGCAGCGCGCGGGCCGCGCGGGCCGCACGCAGCCCGGCGCCGCCTACCGACTGTTCACCGCCGACGACTTCCGCGCGCGCCCGCTGCACCATACACCAGAGATACTCAGGTAGCGCCGGGAACAGACCAGCTTTAGTTTCTTCTTCATCGTCGTTGCACTCTTAGCAGAGTGGTCGTGGTCATCGTTTCAGCTGTTAGTGCCTCGCCTAACAATACGACGCCATTCGTGTCTGATGGCCGCCTTTTTGGTGCAGACGTGCAGAGAACTGTCCACACAGCTGCTTTTATTTGAAGCGTTCATCTCATAGGCGATCTACCTCGTGCTCGGGTGCCTTCAACTTTGCCCTGCACCACTAGGCGCTCGATGGACTCGTCGCCACGCCGGGATACATGTCCAAAGAATGTCAGAATTCGAGCTTGCACAATGGAAGACAGGCGCTGCTTGGTGTCAAGTTCCTGACAGACCACCATAGACTTATTGACATGCCTATTTAGAAGCGTCGCAGCAATACGAAAAAGATGAAAAATGGGTCTCTAGACAGTCATTTCGTTTAACTTTCAGATATTCTATTGAAGTATACCGAGGTATTCACACGGGTCGATTTTTGGTGAGTTTAGCCGTGCCACTTTTTTACTACTATTTTTATTGGAACCATTGCCAGTTCTGACTAGATTTACGGCTAAATCGACCCGAGTGGATTCTCCATAAATTATGAAAATAGATGATGGATAAAATAAACTTCTGCCTTACAATTATGCGCCCTAACTTAATCTAGTTATAACATTTAGTGATGCTAAACAATGATTGCCTTGGCTCTCAATGTAATGCTAATTGTAAAAAGAGCCACAAAATTACTAACTCAGTCACGAAAATGACAACTCGGCAACATTTTTAGTTTTGTGGGCACCCTGAGGTTCGGTTTGGTTAGGATCCTTTAAATCCCGTAAACAGAAATCGCAGCATAGCGGGGCTCCGTTGACTACGCTTTGGTTTGTTTTATTTTTAGGACATTTCCTGATCAATCAGTTTATTTGAGTCGTATCTGACTTAGTGATTAAATTTTTTGGCCTATGTATTTTTTTTAATGGACAATAGAAGCCGCATTATATAGCATCTATAGTGAAATAGTCGAACCATATTCGTTGTTTTCGACCACAGGTGTCCACTGGCATCGACGCTACTTCTGCTAATAGCAGCTGGAGCAGAGCCCAGCACATTCCCACTAATCGACAGCCCACCGCCAGATTCTGTGAAAGCTTCGCTCTCATTGTTGAAGGAATTAGGTAAGTAAAGTATTGTATGCGGCATAAGAATTGCGATGTGACCTGCGGCCGTATTATGACGTCTTAAAACCAGACTTGTTCCAGTGAGTGAGAGAGACAGAGCTATACAAGTCGTCTAGCGCCACCTCGTTCACTAATACGGTCCCTGGCTTTTTATAAGTAATATCTGGTTGACCGAGCTTCGCTCGGTTTTTAAAATGTCTATATCTTGGGAACCGAGCTTTTCTCGAACCTGGGACCTAACCGAATCGAAAAACCCCTAATCTGTAACTTTCATGAAAATCCTTGGAGCCGTTTCCGAGATCCTGATTATAGATATTCAAGATTGCTCGTTTAATATTAATATTAGATACATAACAAATTAAGAAAGAAGAACATATATTTTATGTAAATAAAAATATTTTCAAGATATTCGTGCTGTGTAAATGTAGAAAAAAAACAGCAGCTATTCAAAGTTAAATTCAAAATTCAAACAGAAAATGGAATGGAATGGGATAGGGTTGTATTCTGTTTCTCAAAGCGCAAACACAGTCGTGTTATTTATGCTTCAATTGGAAACTTTTGTACCAATTCTGTCTAAAAAATACTATTTTCTATTACAGGTGCCATTGACAGTGAAGTAAATCCTAAACTGACAGTAATTGGGAAGAAGATGTCAACTTTTCCAATAGAACCGAAGTATTCGAAAGTTCTGTTGTGTGCACCGGAATATAACTGTTTAGACGAAGTACGTACTATTATAAAAATAAAATATGTTCATTTTCTGTTCTATTTTGTTCAACAAATATTAATCTGTTTGTGTTCTATTTCAGGCGCTAAGCTTAATAGCAGTGTTATCCAGTGAAAACGTGTTCCACACTCCAATGCACAAGAGAGAAGAGGCTATAAAAGTGAAACAGAAGTTTGTGTCACCTTTAGGAGATCACATAACTCTTCTCAACGTGTTCAAAGCTTTTTGTAAAGCTCCCTTAAAAAAGGTTTGTTTATTAGCATATTTCTCATTTAACACTTGACTTCAATGAGTTTTTTTTTAATAATTTGTCAGGAAGCAACAATAGGCTTTGTGGTTATAAGACAGCTGCAATAAAATTGTTGAATTTTGGGTGGAAAAGCAACAAAATGCTTACATCTGTAATAATTGCAGCTAGATGCTCTTATAGTGAAAGAATCTTTGAATATAATTATATTGTTTTAATTTTCTTCATAGAGGCAGTAACATCTTTCAACATATTTACTGATTTTCAAATCACATTATAACGCGTACAGTATATTTAATGTTTTATGTATGTTTCAGCAATGGTGTAGAGAAAATTATTTGAATCACAAGAATTTGACGTATGCGTATGAAGTTCGACAGCAACTGCTTGCAATTTGCCAGAAAATGAATTTGACTGTTTCTAGTTGCGGACAGGCTTATGATCAGGTGAAGACTTGTTTTTTTTTTCTTAGAGGCAATTGTGCCATGACTGACTGTCGTCTTATTTCTCGCTCAAGAAACTTACAAAAGATATACATTCCGCGTGAACAAAAGAGATAGATGTATAATAATAGTTTGTTGCTGTCATTCTGTCGGCGAGGACTCGCACCATAAGTTTATCGCTAAGCGACAAGACCTTCAAAGATAAAACTCGCTCAGCAATGCTCGCTTGTTGGTCAATACCCACGTGCAGTGTTGCGCAGGCGAACGAGTAGTGTATCGCCCGTTACACTCGAAAATTCGCTGATAGCTCGGAACTAAGCTATAGAGATTTCACACATGCTACTCGCTACCTCGTTTTCAGCTATTCGTTCTTCTGATTCTGATATCCGGCAGTGGGACATCATCCAAATACAGTCTTTCTTTTTAATCTATTGTATTTCGAGTCCTGCGATTTTTTTTTAATATTTTCGACCTGATTTTATAATTTCACATGAGCCACATTCATTCAACCTGTAGACTATAAAAAGTCTGTAGTGTTATGCTAATAAAAGGTATTAATTTTCAGGTACTTAAATGTTTGTTATGCGGTCTGTTCACAAACTGCGCGTGGCAGCGCGGCGGCGCGGGCGGGGCGGGTGTCGCGGGCGGGGCGGGGCGGTACGTGACGGCGGCGGGCGCGGCGGCGGCGCTGCACCCGGCCAGCGTGCTGCACGGCGCGCGGCCCGCCCCGCCCGCGCTGCTGTACACGGAGCTGCTGGCCACCAGCCGCACCTACATGCTCACGGTGTCGGCCATCCAGCCGCACTGGCTGCACCAGGTGGCCCCGGAGTACGCCCGCCGCTGCCGGGCCAACCGGTGACGACGGCCGAGATTGGAAATAATGAACATTCTTTACTCTTTCATTCGCCGGGACCGAATCGGGAAACTGCCGAAGCGTAAACGACTGCAGGGGGCTTAGACAAAAAACGATCGCTTATGAAGCATTTTAAAACCAGGGTTGTTGCAGTGAGTGAACGAGATGGCGCTAGACGACTTGTATAGTTCTGTCACTTTCACTCGCCGGAATAAGCCTGGTTTTAAGACGTTGCAATACCCCCCCTGTAAGGATTTTCCACGAAATTGACGCAACTTTATTTTACTTTTATCTTTGTAAATATACATTGATTTAACTAAAGAAAAAATACGTGTCCATTATTTTTCAAAACTCTGATTGGTGGACTAATTAGATTTGTAATTTATTGATGCTGTCAACATGCCTATTCAAGAGGCTATTCATCCCAATTTCATACTTATAAGATGAAGAGTTATTGTTTTTCTGCTTTATTACAGAGAGCAATAACATGTATACACTTAACAAAATTCAAACGCAATTTACTTGTGAAATACTTTCTTCCATTTTGAAGTAAGACCTATTTCGTAACAGTATGGCTTCCAAAATAGAAGTCTAATGAAAATATGGTAACAGAACATCGCTTTTGAATACTGTTTAGTGTATGTACCTACATACTATTGGTCGTGACTATACATGACTACTTAATTATTAATTGTAAAGGTTATGATGCATTTGTATAATATATTGTTGATGTTGTATTGTCAAGTGTAACTTTGACTAGTCTCTATTTTAAATGGATCGATATTATTGATATGGAGATCATGTACCAAGAAGGTTACATTTAGCTCTTTTTAAGTGTGTGATATACTTGTAAGTAAGTTTTATAGAATTTATTTTTGTTATAAGACACAAATGTATAGAATGTAAATACATAATTAAGATGAACTCTTTCTACCACCGTTTATAAAATACTGCCACATAAAGTATTCATTTATATTCTGGAACCATTTATACAACCTAAAATGAAATTCCTATATAAAGTATTGAAATACTTTCTACAATATACATTAAACCTTGTGAATTTATTTACTTTTTGTCATGCGATGCGGAATTTTATAATAGGTATGGAAGTCAATTGCTCGCACTTTCGTCGCTTTGCGGCTAGCTACACCTATTTGATCTATAAGGGAAGGCCAGCCCTTGCCTATCAAATATTCAGGCCTACAATCCCATGAAGCAGAGAAAAAATATTATTCTACTCGTAAGTCAATGCAATCAAAAGAACGGCTTTATGCTGCGATAAACAGCATATTTTAATGTTCGTGCATAAACCTACAGGGACTACCCGACTAGCCTACTTCCCGTTGAGAACTTACAGTACAAATAATGAAATAAATCCGAAAATAAGTAAAATTACAGAAAAAAAAACAATTTTAGTTCAATTTGGTACAAAATGAGAGCAATTAATGTCCGCAAATTTCAGTTTATAATCTCTTGATTCCTGTGTTGTACTAATTATTTACACATCTGCAAGTATATGTATACGGTACCATATCGGTGCGCGTTTGGCTTGCACTTGACCGGTTTTTTATCCTATGACACTCAGGCATAATGAAAAAACACATTTTTTTTTTAAATCTTTTTAATTCTGTTCAAGGGAGGTCCGCGAGAAATATAATTTGACGTTCTATTTGTAAATAATACAACTTAACTGAGACCAAAAATGTTCTAATAGTGCAAGTTCATGATAATAACGATGTAACTCATACAGTATAATTATGATAACATTGCGTTATCGACCCTAGTTTTATCATGTAAACCCATGTTCTCACAGAAGATGCTTATTGATGCGATTTTCAACTCTCGGCGTTGGACCCAGGGTTGAGAATAATAGGCTTCACACACAGCAGCTATAATGTAAAGATGTACATTATAGCACGATACATCTCATTACATCTTTCCATAGAGATTCGAAGATGTAAAAATATACATTAAAGCTGCAGTGTGTGGTCTCCTGACGATTTCTATGGAAATATGTAATGAGATGTATCGTGCTATAATGTACATCTTTACATTATAGCTGCTGTGTGTGGAATCCCTTAATAACTGTGCACATAAAGTCGCATTAAAAAGCGCCCTTGCTAACTTGGGCTAATATTAATGTTAGTTTATTACCTGGTGCTAAATGCGAGGTTTAGGTTAAAGGACCTTATTGTTAGGTATTACGATTGTAAATACAAAGGTGTAACATATAAAGTTTTATTAAAATTACGTGTTTAATTGGAATCCGTTCCACGTCCCTTCAAACCACTTGATATCACAATTTCTCTTGTGCGAGTATTCCATGTTGGGAATACAGAGGTCCATTGAAACACATTTCTCACTAGACTTCACTTACCTTGTTAGGGGGTTTGAATAAACCTCTTGAATTACGATCAATGGGAACCGATCAATTTACCGAATTTTGTTTGTTCGAATTTCATTATACCGAAAACTATTGGCCGACATCTCTTTTGCTATATGCATTATTTGACATATTTTCAGATCATCGAAGTTTCATTAGCCATAAGTATTATTTTACCGAAGTATGTTCCGCCGATTAACAAAATAACTTTTAACTATTTACCGAAGCCTCTTTTAAACTTTTTTCAGTTGCCAAATGATTTATTTGCCATATTTTCAACATACCGAAACAACGTTTTACCGAAAATTTTAATTAAATAAATATATTGCGCTACAAAATTTTGTGGCGGAAACGAACGAAACGTGTTAGGTTGCTTTAAACCTTGCAAACAGAAACAGGAGACCCGCGAAGCGGGGCTCCGTCAAGCTACCTTGGTAATCGGCAATTTGACTAAGTATGCAAGGGCCAGCGTATATTACTGATGACCACCTACCGAGGTAGCTTGACGGAGCTCCTCTTCGCGGGGCTCCTATATCTGTTTGCATGGTTTAAAGTAACCTAACGTGAAGGGGATGGCGGGGTCTGAAAGACCCATATGGCAATTAATACATACAGTGGTAAACTGAATGTTTGGAAAAATAATACTTCGAACAACCGTCGTTTCGAGTAAGTGTAACATCGGTAAAAAGTTTTTCGGCCAAATGATGTGTTGGAGTAACAAAAAAAAACGAATAGATAATAGGTTAACTGAAACAGTGGCAAACGTGACTTCGATGAAGTAAAAAAAAACCAAATGATAATAGTTGAAAAGTTTTCGGTCAAATGAAATTCGGTCAAACGGTTTTCGATCTTATGATAGGTAACCACGATCAATTTCGTAAAAAGGAATATTCTATTCTATTGCTCAAACAATAGAGTACCTAGATAAATAACGTTTCGTCACATTCCTATTATGAATCTGCTAATAGTGCTAATGTGGACTTTTTAAAAGATCAGTTTTCAGATAAAAGGTGTGAATCTAATACGATATTTTAATCAACCTACCGAAAAAATAATGTTTGACGCCCAGTGAACCCTTTTAATTTCCGGCTCGTCGACGACCTTGCCGCTATATGAGCGTCGACTAGGCGCGGGGCTGCGAGCGGTAAGATCAAATGTATATAAATGTTCGACAATCGCCACGAGACACCGCCAGTGGTGAATTCGCGTGCTAACAAAGAAAAATTTTGGTAAGTCTAAGATGAACAAAAGTCTTTTATAAACTTGTAATTTTACTATATTATCTGAAATAGTAACCCTTTACAACTTGGTACTTTCTTGTTTAAAGTAATAAACAGTGACGATGTAACATTTCGAATAGAGCTGGGTGTGAATACCTTGTTCTTACAATTTAGCTTCGGAAGCTTTTTCACTACTAATAAATTAGTACCAACGCGAACGGTGGAACGTAACTGCTACGCCAGCTGCTACGTCAGATGCTACGCCGTAGCAGATGAGTCCCGTTAAGTATTTTTATTTTTTATTCTTTTGTGATTCTTGATACTCGCATACAGCATCAGAAATCTAAAAAACGAATAAAACAGTTTTTATTTAATTAAGCGTCGTGTCTTGGCCACATCCAGACGCAGCTTTTCAAACATTATGGGTAAGTACCTATCACGTTGGACTTCGCTGCTCCATTTTGTAGATCTGATTTACATACTATCAGATCAGAATGTTGCAGTCACATTGAAATGAGATCGTAAATGGGATTACTTTTATGGCTCCAGCTCCATATTCTTGAATGCTGTGTAAAAAGTTTCCATTCCAGCTCCTAATTAAAATAACTCCCTGCCAAATTTAATTTCCTCGCCCACTTCTTTAAAATTTATTCTGTAATAAGCACCAATGGAAGTCGTAAAAAAAGGATCCCAGAGAGAAGTGACGACATTTCCCTCATTAAAATGATTCCAGCTGGAAGCGGAACAATGTTAATTCGATAATTATGTAAATTTCTAGAAATAATTCATTAGAATTTATGACGTAGAGTAGGTGCGTAGTAAAAGGAATCAGCTGCGCCTGAAGATATCTATTTACTTTCAAGGAATGTTAGAGAAATGTGTTCAGGGATAGGCGGTTGGGTTGCTTTAAAACGTTAAGAGTACCCGGGCGTTTTGGCTTGTAATTAATTTACACAAGTAGGTAATACCTACGAAAGTTTAAGAAAATTTAATATAATAAATTTTACATAATATTTTAGTTCTTTTGGATTTTCTAAATTCTTCTTCGTGTCGTAGCGTAACGTCGCTTCATTGGTTCTTTGCTTCAGTCATTAAAAAAATGAGATTTTGTCTAAATCTATGATATTTCTAGAAATAGTTGAAACCATTAGGTATACTATGTTGGAACTAAATTATTCGTCTCAGATTCAATCTTACGATCATTAAAGATTCAATCCCGAAATCGCTCCATAATTGGGTATCGATTTGCTCCATGCTTCCAGAGACTACCTGTATATTAGTGTATTACATTTAATAATTATGTTCGTATACTGAGGTTTTGAGAGTAACCTAAAATGAGTCTAAAAGACAGTCTTTATATTCCCAAAAAATAAACGAATATTTGATGAAGAATAAATATTAAGAATAAATAAGAAAGGCCATACTTATATTAAAAGTTTTACAGTATTGATTGTGTCATTAGTCAACGTATTCATTAAGGCAGTGTTTTTCAACCTGGGAGTCGCGAAGCCTCGAGTCGGAAAAGGTTGGGAAGCTACTGCAGTAAAAAGAAAACAATAAAATGTAAAAAGATTGATTAGGAAAAGTTTTAAATAAAGGATAATAATATAATCATTAAGCCGGAAGACGTCCCCTGCTAAACATAGGCCTCCCCCTTAGACCGCCACGCCGAATGACAATTCGCCACTTGCATCCATCCGTTGCCCGCGACCCTCACGATTTCGTCGGTCCACCTAGTGGGAGGCCTGCCTGAACTTTTCTGCCCCATCGGTTGTCAGTTCTACGAGTGATGTGGCCTGCCCATTGCCACTTCAACTTGCAAATTTTATGAGCTATGTCGGTGACTCTGGTCTTCATTTAATTCTATCAAATAAAAAAAAATACTATGAATGAGATCTTTTCTATCTTGAACAACAGACATATTTTTTCATACTAAAGGGGCCGTGCCATGAAAAAGGATTTATTTGTTTGTTGTTGTTGTGTAGGTATGATGAATAAATTAAAACTCTCACGGAACATTTGACTGATATTGGTATTCCAGGTGGCTTGCACGTCATTTCTATATTATAAAAGCAAAACTTTGCCGACCTAGGTCCCTACCTCGGAACCGGTCCTACCGCTGGCGATTAGCGCAAGCAACTAACAAAGAGATGGAAACCGTTATTAATTATGAAAGTTAATTAAAAATCTTATAACTCGTTGACTCAGTATATTATTAAAAATATTAGACCCATATTTTTTCTTGTGTTATAAATAAATATGAATGAACACGTTTCTAAAATACACAACAATACGCCGTTGTAGTCGTGACGTATTGTGTGTTTTAAAAATGTGTTCGTTATGTGTTTAATTTTAATTACTATAAAGTTAAATACCTACTCAATTATTTATTGCATTCCGTATGTTACAAAGACGGTAAAAAAAAAAACAAGCTATGGAAGAAATATAGATATGGATTTTTTGCGGGCACGCAATAGTTAGGAGAGAGGAAGAGGGCAGAATAGCAATTTAATCAGATCAATATTATTTTAAATTATTGGAGATGTATCATTGTGTATAGTTATTTAAGTATTTATGAAAGCTTTGACACTGACATTTGACATTCTTGTGCCCTAAGATAAAAACTAGTAATTTTGTTAAATACTCGTAATTTAATTCATTTTAAATACTTACGAAGGACATTGCTAAAGGTCCTGTTTGTATAAACGATTAATATAAAATAATGGAAAGCATGAACATTTAATTGTTGATTCTCTTTGTTTTTTAGGTAAGTAGATACCTATTGTATTTAATAAATAAATCTCTTTGTTTTTTAGACGAATCACATTGTTGTTTATTGCTTGAAGAAGAAACACAAATCTATAATTGATATGTATTATAATGTTATTATGTTAGTGTAAATATAGGTAGCATATTATATATGTGTGTTTGTTTTAACGAAATGTGTAGATATAATATTATTTGTGTTCTTACGTCACAACCCTCGACGACGCTTTTAAGTTCTATCTTTGTCAATTTTCAATGTTTTCAAAAAATGCGTGTCTTTTATTATTTTTCCTGATGGATTAGGTATATATATTTAAAATAATAAAACTTATTTAATAATGAGTTAAAAAAGGTTTGTATTTTTTTGATACAGAAATTGTCCATATTTGGCTCTTTCCATTGGTCGGTGTGGCATGAGCCTTAGATACCTACCCTTTATTAGAACTCATCATGAAACTTTGTAAGAAAAAATGTCTTATATCAAAAAAGATTTTTATATTGCTCAGAAAGTTCGCCTTTTTAACTTATGAGATTTTTAGTAACATATAACCAAGTTGTGTGTATAGAACTAACACTGTGGGACACCGGCACGATGATGATGATTTAATGACCTTATTTGACCTTATGGAAAAGGTCAGTGGGGTGACAAGCAAATAAAAAATCGACCAATGACGTTAGTACTTATTAATAATCTGATGCTGAGAGTCTCACACAATTCGATTAATTAATATTGCAGAAATAAAACTAAATTAAAAATAAAAGCCTAATAAATAAACTGTTAGGTGTGATTTGCGTATGTAATTACTTTTTATTGTGTGTGTTAAGATTAAAAAATATGACAGTTATCAGTTCAAAACACACATACACTCGTAACAATTTTTTTTGGACTAGACTAACGACACTGTTTACTCCGTGACGGCCACGCGAATGAAGTCGCGGGCAGGAGCTAGTACAGAATACAAAAGAACATGAAATAAAAATATATCTGAATACCTAGAATGGAGGTGGTGGTACATTGTACTAACATACAGGTACGTATGTAGTACTTACCATTTGTAGGTGCTAACGCTGCGGTCCCATACCCGCTGCGACTAATGGGACTTTGGAATGGATGCCGTCGTCGATAACGTTCTCCCTCGTGTCTGCTTTTTGTGTTTTTAGTTCTAATTGCCCAACTTTCTTGTAATAAATTACTTGCTTTTGATACGCCATTAATTATCACGACTTGTTGTAATGAAACCGGTCTGGTTCTACCCACACCATTATTTTTCAGGATTTGACTTTTTTTGAGTACCAATTTTTGGATATTTTCTTCTTTCATCCCATAATTCCTCGGATTGTGAATGTAAATATGGGTCATTGGGGTCCTTTGCATTTAAAAAGATCTGATGTAGTTACTGAAGGTCCAGGAGGTCTACTTACTATTTTAGTCCGTCAACGACAATAGGGGCCGGGCCGATACTTTCGAGTGAATCCTACTCTTAGTTTTGAATTCGTGAGTTCTGACATCGGGAGTCCGGACAACTGTCCAGTCATGTCGTCACGAATTTATAGTTCGTTTCACTTAACTTATCTTATGTCCGTAAGTGATAAAGAATAAGAAACGCCCGAAACTTCGGGCGAAGCTACTAAGCTGGTTTCGTACTGATAATAGTGGTATTCCAGGTCCACGTCAACTCGTCACCAGGTTCTGGACTGATTTACATAATTATAATTGCTATCGACTTAATAGATATTCTAATTGATATTTAATTTGAGTCTATCTTCTTTAATTTTACTGCGTACGTATTTTTTTGGCATAATATAACTTGATTCCTATTGAATAAAAAAAAAACGAATGTTATCATTTTGGCGGCTCGATCGCCGTTTCTTAGGTGGAGATGATAAAGGCCTTTACACATCAAGCCCGCCCGCCACCTTTACCCGGCTGCCTCGCGCCCGAATATCGCGAAACAAGACCAAAACAAAGGCGATGGGCCGGTTTGGTGTGTAGAAGCCTTAACAGAATATGAGATGTGTCCGCGACCACGTACTCGTGTCTGTATTGGCACTCGTGCGTACAAGTGCAAATTGTATAAAAGCTTTGGTGAGCAAATGGAGTAGGTATAGATGTTTCCAGCGGTTACCTCGGAAGGGTCCGATGTCTCGGGGGGCCGAGTTTGGACCGCTCTACTCCACAAGGATCTCGTTACGTGTATCGTTCCAATATATCTATATTTTCAGGCCTACTTTGTTGTTGTATCAGGTTCGCATTTATACCGAGTTTTTGAGTAAATTCATACCTTCAATAAAGAGTTGCCCAATATGAATTCCACCCTACAACATTTATTTATTGTAACAAGGTTGTAAGGTGATTCCTTATGCTTTCCTGATATCTGATTATCTTTTAAATGTCTTTATAATTAAATTAAGGTTGACGCTTCACGCTTTCTCGATTTTCATAACTGAAATCTTACTTTGTTTGAGATGGTACGAAAAATACAGCTGTAAGTAATTATCCCTTGGAAAGAAAGCTTCTTTTTAATCGAACGAACTGCGATATCAAAAGGTTTATTATAGCTTGTTTTTGACTGAAATACGAGTAACGATTAACTAGGTCTATAATTATCGAAAATGTGACGTTATTGGTGAAAAGTAAATTGGTTAGCTCCGACAAATCTCAAGGGATACAAACAAGTATGTAAATGAGTTTGTAAATAAATGTTAATACATTAGGCAACGTTTCATCGCTGCGAAACCCGAAAATAATCGAAATTTAGCCATACCCATCTAAAAAGACTTCTTTTGCGATTCAAAATGTATAAAATGAATCGCACTGTTCTTTCACTTACTTACATCCATTCATCCATAAAACCTACGGTACGTAGATTAACGAACTGTTCGTGCATTAAAATGCAGATGTGAGTAAATAATAGGGTTTGGTTTTCAGTGCGGTTTCGTCACCAGCAGCTTTTAATTCGAGTTTAATTAAAATTCACCCGCTATAAATTACCTTCTTCCGGACAAGTCGCGTTTCACAATACGCGAGCATATGCCTCCATTTGTATTATCTGTGGTGCAAGGGTTGCCATAGTCAATACAACGTTTTAAATAATATGCATGGAACGTAACCAATAGTTTTGAATATTTTGGAAAATATGTATGCCTCTCGGTACTCCAGCATTTATTTAGAAGACTATAACGTCAGTATCGTGCAGTATTCCACATGCCCAAGGGAAATATCGAAACAATTTGCAATGGTATGATAAACGTACGTATGTACCTACCTTCAAAAAAGCTAACAAAATTTTATTGAAATGTACTTTTCAAATCTAGTCGTGTTATGTGGATTTCTAGTAAGCACATTCTCTGTGCGTAGTATAATGAAAATCGCTTACAAGCTAAGCTTTTATTTTTTTTGGTAACACTTTGCCAGCATAAAGTAGGCGTCGGCGTTTTGTTTTAATGTTCGTTAGCCTACCTAATTATGAGTATTACCTCGTCTTTGATCAATAACATGTTGATAGCTACTGGGAATAGTCACCATGGTGACTATTCCTAGGTTCTGGCATCAATGTCTCGACTGTCTTTTTTGTTACAGTTTCTGCCTATCTGTTATAAGCATATTCTAGCACTTGAAAAAACTCGACTACTTTATTTATTTAATCAATTTCCCTAAATGCTCGTTAGTTTAAGTTATCGGCTAACCGTCTTAGCATTAATTTCTTTCTTCACTGAAATCCTATTGTTTATAAAATCTCATTACAATTTGTTATAAGATAGTCCCCGCGGGTACGCTACGGCGCAAAGTAATCAAATCGTTACACATTTATATAGATATATTTAAGATATCTTTTAACCAATGACGCGAAAAATGGCGGCGCTTAGATAGAGATTCTCGTGAAAGTGCTTATTTGCATCCAGATGAGAGAGAATGAGAAGAAAAATGAAGTGTTGAAATTGAAGCGACCCAAATTGTTAATTTAATTGCGAATTCATTCAAATGAATATAACCTTCTTAGTATTAAATTTCATATAGTGATACGACGTCTGCAGCAATGTAAGTACCTATTGGTTAAACTTCCCTTTCTACAAACAATCCAATAAATAATTCTGTAAAAACTTGGGTCAAATAATCTGAATGTAAAAATAAGAAACAGAGGGACTCCACAATATGGCAGCAAAGAAAACGGTACATACCTATACGAGTAAATACTACTACTACAAAGGCAAACCAATAAAGTTGTGTTAAAGGCTGTCATTATCAGATACTACTTTATTGCAGGCCTCGCTCCTTCTATATCAATAGTCAAGTCAGGAAGCACAGTCTCGTGGAGCAGTTCGTCTCGGCTAGTAAATCAGACGACGGTCCGCTGGTACACGGTACAGGCGGGCACCTGCCTCTGATTGGACACTTCCTTCCGAAGGTGACGTTACCGCCGCAACGCGATGCCGACACCAGCTGTCCATACCTGCATTGTTGTGAATACACATACTTACGTATTGTTAGCTCTAAGAGAACATTTTATGAGACTTTCTGCTCTATAATGTAGTTGCAAGAAAGTTTTATGTCTATAATTTGATTTTAACAGAAAGTTTTAGTGAAAACTTGAAAGAATAACACAGCCTATCATCATGCCTGCGTGCGGGTGTCGAGTAATGGGCGACTAGCTGTCCCGACCATGGACCACGCCCGGGTCGACGGCGTGTTGTGTTCCACGCGCGCCTCAAAGAGTGTCAGCATTATGACAGGGCCCCTCTACTAATAGAGGGCTAAAGCCGCTGTCGGGGTCGTGGGACTAACGAATTACCGTGACCCTGGAACGATAAGAGCTATTAAAGGACACCGTGGATTTTAGTAAGTATCTGACAGTCCCTCCCGCCTACCCTTGGTCGCTGGACTCATTTGATGACTTTACCACGCTAAAAAAACCTATCATCATGCCTATAAATAAAATTAGAGGGTTACATATTGGCTTACCAAACACTGCACCCAACGCTAGTTATGTTCTTAAGTTCATGTATAGGGCGAGCCTATTGCCATCAACCAGCAACAAAGCCAGGATTCGCGGCTGCTACTGAGAGAACCCACTGATGCCTGAACTGAGAATCGAAACCACGACATCAAGATCAGCAGTCACGCTTGCGACCACTAGACCAGAGAGCCATGCAAAGAATTCTAATAACTATAATGGCATTGTTTACCTCTAACTAAAGGCTCGATAAATCAAAGTAAAAGAACCTGTTTTAGGGGAAAGCTTTTAGGGAATACCCAAGTTCATAGATATAGCGCGGGCTCTTACTGTGGTTACCGCAAAGAGGCGTAACCTATCTATCTTAGTAGACAATGGATTCATTTCTATGTCGATCTAGATTTACTGTTGTACCTACAAGGTGGTTCTGTCTGATACTACCATGTGTTTATCGTCGCTATGTTGTCGATGTTTGATGAATATGATACAATTATTCATATATTTCAGCGTAGCTATGGTTCAATCTGGCTAATAATCAATGTTAAGGTCTTTTAAATAATAATAATAATATTCCACAACTATCACACAACGCCATCTAGTCCCAAGCTAAGCAGAGCTTGTGTTATGGGTACTAAACAACTGATAAACATACTTACATATTTTAAATACATAATTATAGTACACCCAGACACAGAACAAATTCGTGCTCATCATTTGTCCTGGGTGGGAATCGAACCCACGACCTCCGGTATAGCAGTCAGGGTCACTAACCACTAGACCAACAGGTGTAATGAATTTTAACATTTCAACTTATAGGAACGAAGGTTTAATAATTGATTGCTCAATATCGGCTACACAGAGGATCTAATAATATAATATAGGACGAAGATGTGAATTTCGGCTAAACCTGCGAGTAATCGACGTTATAGGACGTTCTCTTGGCACTTTACCAGATTCGATCCTATGCGCTCCGGTAAGATCAGAAGTTCATTACTTTTAGAAATTCACGTGGAATCGAGATTGGATCGAGAACCTTCAGCTATTTATTTTAACAAAACCTAACCGCCGCAAATGAATAATTTTGCTTTTGTTTTTGTAACCACCTATAGTAAAACCCAGCGTAGCGATCTCGTGGAACAAACTAGCGGTGTAATGGATATCTACTGCAGTTTCCACACGTTTGGGTGAATAGCAAAAAGTTTTCAGCACGTTGTTTTGTGTTTAGTATTTATTATTCTGTAGCACGGAAGTGCAATTCACATATCGTGCGAACACGGTGAGCGCCGAGCACCCGGAGAACGGTCATATATGGAGGCAGTGCCTTATTTACATCGCATCAGTCCAGAACAATGTTTACATTTTAATAAAAATGTATAAGAATTTTTACTCTGAAAATTGCGGTGCTTCTATCGAATTATCGCACCCCAAGGAACAAGTAGGTAATTTACGCGTACATTACCGTTATATAATGGCATAAACGGATTTACTCGCAGGTGAAGGCATGAAGGTATTTGTCGCGTCGCGAGTGCGGGCGCGGCACGCGGCACCTCGGTGCGGGTCTGTGCGGCGCGGTGCGGCGGACGCAGGGCGCGGCGCGGGCGAGGAGACAATCTCGGCGATGGCTCATTCACTGCTGCAACGAGCCGAGCAGAGAATTGAATTGGAAGCAAATGTGCCGTACGGAGACTGCCGTCGAATATAAACTGAACCACTCCCGAGTAAGCGGCTCTGATCATGAAATAAAGAAAGCCTCAGAAATAAATTTTCTAAACGCGGACCGATTTTAAATTGGATAATAAATATTGGAAGAGATCTTGGCGACTCAACTTAATTATTATCATCATCATAGGAAATGAATGAGTAGGTATGTTATTATTAATGTTGGGGTAGACAGCCGGAGGAAAGGTATGTAATGAGAGGAGGGTGACTCAGTCGGCTGTCACTCCGGCCTGACAGCGCGCTGACTCGGCTTCATAATAAAATATCGCTTGTTTATGTACGGATGGCGTTATAGTATGGATGACTTACCTTGCACGTACATACATTACTATCGTACAGTTTGTACTTGTTGTAGCATCATAATTATAGCCTTCTATTGATAATGAATTCGACGTTACAGCCAATTCTATCAGTAATCTAAAAATCAATATCTGTGCAGTTTCCATTGTTTGTTGATCCTCTTATTGTGTACATCTGTGAGATGAAAGGCGCAGCGGTCACAGTGTTCCGGAGAGCTTTAACAAACGACTGCGTGCAGTGGTGCCCGCTGAGGAAGCGGTCGTGGGCGGCTTCATTTCCGTGCGTGCGGCTGCGGCTATGGCCCTATTTCCTCTCCACTGATAGTCCGTTTAAGACCACAACTCCTTTGCGACGCCTCCGTTTGTTAATACAAATACCGAATGAATGATTGAGGCTTTATGGATTATCAATTGGCGTGTTGGTTTGTATAATGGTTTGTTTGATTGCGATCAATAGTTTATTTTTTGTCATAGTGGGCCACGCGTCTTTCTAATCATGATGAATAATATTATTACTATTTATTACAAGCAGAGTGAGGCTACTCTGCTTGTAATAAATAGTAATAGTATTATTAATTAATTGGAAAATTCTCAACTTACATAAGAAACCGCAAGTAATGACTATTTGACATCGATCACGCTTCGTTGCCTCCTTTGACATGACTGAAAATAGCATATTTTTTTCTTTCTATAAATAAATATATTTCTTTTACCTTTTATTATCCACAATATCGTCACAAACGTAGACTGATACAAGATTTGAATGACATTTCAAATAATATGTAAGTATTGAATTCCAAGTCAAGGAAAGCCATTGAATTCGAATAATACCTATTTCAATATTCGTTCGTCTCCGATTTGCTCTATCTCGTATAATCCAGTGTGGATTCCTATGAACCTCTGATATTTCATGACAAATGAAATCATATTTGAAATAAATTTGAGAATATTTTACCTACGCACCAGTGGCGGGCCTAGGGTTTCAAAACCAGGCAAGCCCAATAAAATTTTAACCGATTTCAAAAAAAGAAAGTTCAGTTTTCGACTGAAAGGTAGGTATATCATCGCAATTTTCTCATAAACTACTGGTTAGGTACCTAGTACAATAAATTAAAAGATAATTCATCCATCTTCTTCCTTCCTCTTCTTTCTTCAATTTCACTCTTGCTTGTCGTGCGGTGAATGAGGTAACCAAAGCAGAAAGCTCACTGAAGGCATGCTAGTGCTAGATTGAATATAATAAACATATCAGCAATTGCATACCTCCGGTGGCTTTGAAAAAAGCCGTTTGGTTTGCTTCATTGCTTGAGGGAACAAAGTTATGGTAAGTACATAGTTGCTTGCTTCGTAACAGAACTAACAGGCTACAGACAAAAAACAAAACAAAAAGTTACAAAACGAAAGTTAAAAAATAGCTAGATAAATTTAATAAGGAATTTAAATACTGAAATTATTTATATTCTAATTGCAGTCGTCTATCTTTCTTAAGAAACGATTTAATTACATCAGAGTAAAATGTTGGTGATCGTTTTAATTCTACCAACAACTGTTTTTCAATAGCTATCATTGATAATTCGGAAAGACGCTCTTGACCTTGTGTATTTCTCAGATAGGTATGGATACGTTTAAGAGAGGAGAAAGCACGTTCCGCGGAAGAACTTGTAGCCGGAATAGTTACAACAAGATACGCTAACTTTAACAGCTCGGGAAAGGCATCCTCGAGGTTATTCTCATGAATAAAATCAATTAATTCGAAAACATTACGATCTTTCAGATCAGGACTAGAATACAGGCAAATCAATTGGCTTTTTAATGTTTGTTTGTCGAAATAGTTTGCATAAATATCAAATAATGAATCTAATTCCTCTGTAGGAAAATGTGAGTGATAATTGTCAAATTTTTTGTTGTTGAGCAGTTGGAAAAACTTTAATTTATAAATTTCAGAATATCGGTCAGTAATTTCGGTATTAATGTTATCAATTACTTCTACAAAAAGTCGTCTGTATTCTGTTTTTGCACAGCGTACGTTGCGTCTCAAACGAGGAGCCGAGTTATTTTGCAACGTATTCTCATAAATTTGATCAAATTCGGATTGAAATTCAGCACGTAACCATGCCTGAAATTCCTTTATTTTATTAATACAATAACCAACATCAACTTGTGATTTTTGTAGAATATTGTACAAGCAGTCAGTTTTTTCAAATATCCGACGAAAAATGAAAAGAAAAAAATTGAAATTAAAAGATCGCAAAGTGTTTTCAAAATTCTCAGCAGCTAAAATCGTATCCCCATCCCAGTTCTGTGGATTGTCGCACAGATCAGAAAACAACTCAATAAGTTCACTTTTTTGTTCAAAAACCGTGTTTACAACTCGCGACATGGATGTCCAACGAGTTGCGGGAGCATTAGGCAATTTTTTGCTGCAATGAGTATCGTAAAAAGCAGCTCGTTTTGTACTATTACTAAAAAAATTACACAAAGACTGAAGGCCTGAAAAAAATAAACTAACCTCCTGAATTCTATTGCATGATTTAGACAAAACTAAGGCCAAAATATGTGCATTACACCAAATGTAAATTGCTTGTGGACAAACATCTTTAACTTTTTGTTGCACTCCATTTCTTACACCGGACATTACACTAGCACCGTCATAGCTTTGCGCTATTAATTTTGCGATGCAATCATGCCTATTCAATAATTCTAAAATAATATTAGAGAGTGAGTCTGCTGTGCGACTTTCCGACACATTAAGAAAGCCCAAAAAACGGTCATGAATTTCATTTTTATAATAATATCTGAGAATCAAGCATAGTTGTTCTCTATGACTAACATCGGGGGTTTCGTCAATAATAATTGAAACAAATTTTGTTTGCCTAACTTCGTAATCGATACGAGTTTGCATCACATCGGCTACGGAATGAATAATGTCGTTTTGAATTTTGTTAGATAAATAACTCGGCCCCGGTTTGTCACTTTCCTGATGCTGCATATGCTTTTCTAAAATGACATCGTATTTTGAAATTAACGAGACCAGTTCTAAAAAATTGCCTTTATTTAATGAAGTTTTGGATTCATCATGTCCTCTTAGAGGAAGTTCCTGTTGTGCTAAATGACAAACAATATCGACTAATCTTTGAAATACGCTACGGTTGTTATCAACGCGCGAGTTATATTTTGAAATTTCCTCAGATAACTGGCGTGATATAGATGTCTCAATACGTTGTTTACCAAAATTACCGAAAGAAACCATTGCACACAAGTGTTTATGGGAATTTGCGTGCCTTTTAATGGCGCCAGATATGTTATTTAAATCATTATAACCAGTTGTATTCCAAACGGAATCTTCATTCGAAAAAAATATGCAGCACCAGCAATACAACTTATTAGTGTGCGAACAGCCAACAATCCAACTAGTTTTATACACTGATCTATTAAATTTTCGTTTATGCGATTTACTGGTCTGAGAAATACACAGATTAGGCGTCGGTTTTAATGAAGAAATTAACTGTTTTTTCTGAGCAAAGTTTAAAGATTTTACCTTATCTTCGCCAATCAAAACTTGAACGCATTTTAAATCCTCACAAGGTACTATTACTTCCATGGTTCTACTATGTAAGTCACTAAAACAATTGTATCACTGAGAAAATCGAAGAAAACACACAAAAAACTTTAACAACAAAACCTTTTCCCACTCAAGCAAACGAAACTGAAGTGAGTTGCACTCGGGTGTCGGGAATTAGGTTTACGCAGTATTGCAGTGTTGTCATTTAGGCAAAAAAAAGTCCCCAGTTATATGAAATCTAGCTAGAAGTCGCAATTTTGTATATTTAGGATATTGCTTGAATATTTAATTTCGTTATTTAAGTTATTTAAGTCGCTAGTTTTTATTGTTGCTAAATCTTAGTCTCTAAACTTTTTAAAAATCTCCAAGATCTCACAACAGTCGCTAAAACGGCAACACTGCAGAGTTTGCAAAGTGACAATACGCGTACAACTTCATACGCATGCATGGCTTATATCCTCATACAGATCGATTTGTAGACGCACAAGGTTCTAACTCGTGACACGGCACACCGCTATAAGTGCGAAAGTGACGAGAGATAGTATTTGAAAAGCCTGGTAAAAGCCCGATAGGTGTAAGCGTGATAGCTATATTTATGTAGATGCTGCAAATGCGAAACTCTGCGCGCGACCATTCGACCAATCGCGATGCGTAGTAGTGTTGCATAGGTAGATGCTTTGTGTTATTTTGATAAGAATTAAGCGCGCGAACTTTTAAATAGTTCGGGTTTGATATTGATTCTCTATCGAGTATTTTAGCAAGATATTTCATGCAAATGCCGGGCTTCTGGGCTTGTATGAAGATAACGCCACTGCTACGCACCCATGTCTGAGTAAATAAAAAGAACTTTAATAATGATGAAATTATGTGCCCGACCTAGTTCATGAAAACGGTCATGCCATATTGTATTGGAATTAATCTATCATCACTGACAGGAGTATTGTAGCCGATAAGCCTGATATAGTGGTGGTAGATCACCGAGACCGCCGTGCAATGATTGTTGATATCACCGTCCCTCATGACGAGAATCTCGTGAAAGCTGACAATGATAAAAAAGTAAGAAGTGACAACGATAAAGTAAGTATCTTGATTTAGCACACGAGATTGTAGACATGTGGGACGTGGACTCAGCAGTCATTGTACCGATAGTAGTTACGGTCAATGGACTAATTGTGAAGACTCGACCAACACCTTAAGAGGCTCTCATTGTGCAGCTGGCTGAAGGGCCTGATGCAGAAAGCAGTTCTCTTGGACACGGCACACATTGTGAGGAGATTCCCCTCTCCGGAGCCCTAACCACCGGCACCTTGGAACCTGTTCCCGATGCTGGTGGGCTAACTATTTTTACACATTTTCTATTTGCAATTAGGTTCATAAAACACAGTAACATAATATAGAAACAAAGGTATTGTGCTTAACTTAATCTATTAATATCCCCACCTATTGGGTCTCAGATTGGGTCTTATATACTCATATCAGTCCCAATCTGGAACTTTATATTGAAGTTAGTGTATATTTGTATAATGTCCTTCGATAAATAAAAAAAGAAACAAAAATAATTATGATACCTACCTTTTTAAGGTTCGGTACCCAAAGAGTAAAACGGAACCTTTTTACTAAGACCGTCTGTGTGTCTGTCCGTCTGTCACTAGGCTTTATCTCATGAACCGAGATAGTTAAACAGTTTCAATTTTCTATTGTCGCTATTAGAACAAGTACTAATTAAATAAAGAATTTAATGGCTGTTACATACGTTAAGAAAAGTCGTTACGACTAGACGGTATGCAATTCGTTGGCAATGATATATGTATGAGATGTGTACGATGTGTATATGAGAAAAACTGTACATTTTGTCCGATGTTTCTCATACAACCATGTAGATTTATCGTTGCAGTTGGAACTGTACCATCCAATCGCATATCATCAAAACTAAAATCCACGGTATCCTTCAAAAGCTTTCCGTTCCAGAGTCACGGTAATGAGATAAGTCCCGCGACCCCTAGTCATCCGTAATGATTTTTCGTAACGTGTGTAGCAGCCATAGGGGGTCTCATACAATAAGTGCGATTTTTTGGCGTGTTTATGGATATGGTACGGAACTCATTTTGCGCGAGTCCGAGTCGCACTTGATTGTAGTATAAACCAGGTAGTGTATTTTTTAGTTGCTTCATAATTATTTAGTTCAACAAACACTCTATAAGATCTCCGGCCACCGTAGGCGCGGGCATTCGGACAGCGAGTAAAGGGCAACTCGCTGTCGACCATGGACAATGCACGGGTCGACGGCGCGTCGTGTCCCACGCGCGCCTCAAAGAGCGTCAGCAAAAATGACTGGGCCCCCTCTCAGAGGGCTAAAGCCTGTGACCCCGGAACATAAAGGTCTATTGAAGAACACCGTGGATTTTAGTTAGTACAAGTCTGACAGTCCCTCCCGCCCTGCCCGGGGTGGGAGGACTCATTTGATGATTTTACCACGATAAAAAAAAAGATATCTACACTCGTAAGTAGGATGTTGACGTAATTCAAGCCCAGACAATCGTAACGGACGATAATGCTTCTGCGTTACCTTTTGAAATGGGACTAATGACTATAGCGGTCATTTACTTTATTCCCATAATGACTCCGTAAGCGTTCATAGTCTATTTTGAAAAGTAAACTTAGAGTTAATTCCGCGGATTAATATAAACCTCCTCATAGTGCCTTAATCACTAATTAGCAAACGAAATGTTGATCACAATTAACATTATTTTTGAGGAAAATGTTCGTTGTTTAAAAATAGAACCTTTTGCCTTTTATAGCCCCCATGGGATTGGTGGTCATCCTTTAAGGGTTCTGTAGATTATTTGGCCTTGAGTTATAGAGATTTATAGATACAATGGTAAAGATTGCACGACTCTTTTATTTAACATCGGATGGAAAAAAGGTGTGTAATACGTTTGACGCTTCTGTGTGTCTGAGACAACGTACCTCCTGAATGAATAAACCGATTTTGATGTCCTTATTTGTTTGAAAGCTGACATGATCGAGATGGTTACTAGCTACAATTTAAAAAGATCGAGATCATCAGTTCATATGTAAAGGGTTAGTTTTTATTTTTTTTATCATCCAGACTTACCTGTAAAAAATACAGAATAGCGAATTTTTACTATCTGACTAATTTTGCTCAACGTTCAACCTTCAACCTTCTCCACATTTACATAACGTTTACTGTTGCTAAACATCTCTTTGATTTACTGGTATTATCATTAGAGAAGGAGCGCGATCATTACAACGCGGCGTCATTACAAGTCCCACGGTAGGCCCTTGTATCTCAATGACTTGGAGCTCCGGGTTACAGATAACAGCCGTATCCTCGATACGTGATTTGCAACCCTTCTTATTACATACAACATTAAAATATACATTTTTATGTACGTATCGTTACATTAACAATTCGTGTAGATACTTGGGAACATGGATTACAGGTTGTGCCATTAACTGACTGGCTATAAGTTGACGTTACGTGTTTTTTTTTTTTTACGAAATGAGTGTTGTGTTTTTATTTATTTTCAGTCTAATTAGAATAACAACAATTAGAAGAATAGGTACAAAATCAATATTATGACAAAGTCTTGTTCCCTCATGAATAGATTTAAGAACAAACATGCCTCTTATACTTGCTAATACTAGTCTCTTATTCCTTTGCAAATATAAAGGGAGGCCAATGTTATCGTGTGCACGATAAGTAACAACAAATTGCTTTGTATTTGGGTGGGTGAGCACTCACTGGTTTTGATAAACACTCATTTTTTATTCACATCGTTAGGTTTTTTCCTTAGAATACAATTCATGTTGGTAGGTAGGAAAAAACTACTTATATGTTAAAACGTTACGTAGACCTTGTTATAAAGGTCATGTAAAATAGACTAAAGGTAATAAGGAGTAGTTTCCAGCAGATAGAAAATGCAGCCAAGGATGAAAGCGTAAATGAAAGCAAGAATGCTCGCGTGGTCAGCGAATATCCATACATATAAATGAGTTGTCTCCCCGCGGTCCGTCTTATCGGTTCACTGTCGTCGCGACTCGCCATGAATTCCTACGAATGACTAGATATTTCCAATCTATAAAAAGGTTCCCCGTCTCGTCTCTATGCGGTATATTTATTCTACGAGTGAAAAAGTTAAGAAAAAAAGGCGGACTCAGAATGGCGGTTTCAAGGTTTCGAAAGCTCTGAAATTTTTATGTATTCCTAAACCGGGAAAATGCGAAGCTGTGACAGCGCTGTAATCATCTAGGAAGCGGACCAGATTCAGTATTCGGATAAAAATAAAAGAAAGCTATCCGTTGAGGACGGACACAAAACACGCCCCGCAGCTATATTTTTGGACGAGTAGAGCACTAAGGCCCCGATAGCGCTAGACAAAAGAATACTTACATACAATAAAGAAGTCAATGTAGAGATCTAAAGCGGACAACGGTTTGTTGAAAACCGCCTTTCCTTTGTGAACGGCTCTCTTTTATGCAAGTTACTATACCGTCTTCCGTTTAAGCAATGCCATTACCTCTCGATCGAATGTGAAGTATTCGCTTTAATGAATCCACTCGACTCGAGAAATTCTCCACTCAGTCCCTATTTGCAAGAAAAGAGTGCATTACCATCGTAAGCACAATAATGGTTTGTTAGGTGGCCTACTTTTTGAAGGATCAATGGGTGCGTGCGTACTGGAATTTGTTTGATAAAGGCCCACTTTCAATGAGATTTTATAGACTTGACGCATAAAGTGCTGTATTCAGTTAATGTAACGAAGCAGTGTTATAGAAGTGTTGAGTTAGGTACAAAGTTGTGTTAGAACTGTGACCAAGGCTTTGTTTTATACGATAGATACTTATAAACCCCGATATCATGGATAAGTCGTAAACCAATTGAATTATAGCCGCTAAATAGTCGATAGACAGTGTATTAGCATGGCGCAAAAATTAAAGAAACGTTACATCAGCTATTGTAGGCTGCGCTGATCCAGTGAAATATGAAACATGTAGGGGAGCTGGCAGCCCGCCAACTGCTTGCATCACACTATAACAAAGGGTTTCATATCAGGAAATTGTTCCTAGAACAATAGCAGAAAATATAAGCCTGCTTGTATTACAAGCTCGAATATCCCGCACTTGAAAATATTATCGGAGACATCCGATGTTGTTCATACGTTTATGAAAAGCATTCTCTGTGAAAGGTAAACGTTTTGTAGTAAAATACTGCTAATGAATAGCATTCTCTATATTTTATTTTTCATTTTCGCAGTTCGTAGAAAATATCTCACAAACGAATACCTTGCACACATACCAAAAATAAGACATATGTAAATAATTTTCAAACTTTTGATGTACGAGTATTTACTTTGAAACTCATATTAATTTTCATTTTACATAATAACATTATGTGTGTAGTAATTGGTATTAATATTCTTTAGTGTTTATATGCTTTGGGTGTAAAATAAACAAATGTACTGAAACGCTGGCATTCCCTCGGGTAAATAGCATGAAGCAACTGAGGAAAACGGCTTTTATTGGAGTTGGTAGGCGAAGGAATAACAAATAGTCAACACTTGTGCACTATTGCAATCTTTTAAGTTCCATACATATTGCTATAATGGTTTCAACCGGTGCTATTGTTTTATACGTCTTCTGCTGATATTGCTCACGAAATAACGAGCTCTCCGGGACTCTCCGGGACACAATCATGTCCCTATTAAGGTCCTTATCCTTTGTTCATTACTCTCTTGCGACGACTAATTACACTAGAGTGCAATTTGCAATAGAACCTTCATTAGAAAGAGCTAATTTTAGTTTGAAGATGTAAAATGTGCTAGTGGAATTACTGTAGGTCATAGCGTCGTTTGTATTGAGTTAAGAGCGTCGCAATCCGACGAAGCCGCCAGTTGGCCGGGGGCCATCCTGCCGACCGGATCTTTTTATTGCTTTTTACAATACTACAACAAAATATCTGTTGAGGTCGTTATGTACTAGAAAATGTTCACTTTGGACACGAATCATTTAATGCACGAGAACATTTTGATATAAATCCTATTGTTTAGTTTAGAAAATAAAATGACAAAACATAACATTTAATAAAACACACACTTCACGGAGTTAAATTCATTATATAAATATAAGTTAATATAACTTGACGTAGCAGTCTTAGTATTAAAGTTATATTTCTGATTTGGACAGCAAGCTCGTTTGTATGTACCGTAGCATCTTGCGCTTTCTTGCTACGGCGTAGTCAAGTGCACGAGATGCTACGACAGCAGCGTAGCACTCGTAACAGACAACTTGTTTGCACAATTTATTGCTCCCCCGACTGGGATATGTTTGACTGGTTGTTTCTGAGACAGCACCAGATGACGAGAGCTTTTATTTCAAACAGCCAAGACAACTTAGCTCTAACTACTGGCTTTGTGATCTGTCTGGAGATGCTTTATTTTATGACTGTGAGTATGACTGACTATGAGTGTTTTCAGTTTGAATAAATAAGTAATAGCCTTGTTTTTATGTAAATTTACTTTTATTATCAGGATTATACGATTCTCTGGTAACTTGAAACAATACCTTTGTTCCGTATTTCCTTTTCACACCAGATGGTGCAGACACAATAGCTGGAACTTTGTTTAAAGAAAAACATAAACATGTTATAAATCTGTGTATTTCAGCTCGAATACCGTATACACTGCGATACGGAGACGAAGCGTATTCGAGTATACGCGATGAACGTTTATGATAACATATCTGATTGCCATGTTTCATGAACCAAGTCTGGCTGCGGATCGAATAAAATTGAATAAGATAAACACTGAAGTGAAATATATAAATATTATTTTTGGTAAGTGTTACTAACCAAAACATGTTTTAATAGAAACTTATTACATACAAATGTGTGTCTTCCTATAATGTACTAGGTTTCATAATTCCATTTTTTTCGTTTCCATTTATTGTTTACTTTTTCTGAATATTGGGGCGGCACGTGTAGTCATCCGATGAACCCCAATGATGAAATATTTAATGAAATGGCTACTATTTTTTTGTTATGTAAACTAATTATTTTTAAGTAATTGGTTAATGCGTGGCTCGATGCAACATCTGTGTGGTTAAGGGAAAATCTGCGCTGAAACTTTCATTGGAAATACGTGTAAAATGCTAATACTCCATCTGGTATTTGGAAAAGCTGGTAGCCAAACCGAGCATCGTTATAAATTCTACTTCGTTTTGAAACCGTGAGCGATGGATTTTAAGGGTTTTATTTCCGACTTTCCAGAACTGATAATTGGCTTAACCTTCTATGAATAAATGTTATTCCTTATTTTATTATTCTTTTTTTTTTCATATAATTCATAAAATCATTCTGGTAGAGAGATATACTGGTAAAAGTAGTACATAAGTAATACTATCATTTACACATGGCTTGAGTACATATAACGTGGTAGTTACGAATTGAACACCTTATTATTTCCCATAGCTGCCATAAAGCCTGCACCTCGGGGATTATACTGGATGGAGGCACCGCCTTCCGGCGTAATTTAAACATTACACTCCGATTAGCAACATATTACAACTAGTAAGCGAGAAGATTATTATAATCTCCGCACATAAACGTTTGTTGTTATCTGAGTGGCTCCCTGATATGCGCTGAAGTGATTGTAATATTATTATCCTTTATAATATATTAAGGTTGGTTTACACAAGGTCTTTAAATATTGATTTAATTTATAAACATTGGTTAAATTGTTAATACATTCGTTTAGATTTTACTAATAAAGTTAACAATTTTGAATCCACCCGAAATTGACATAAATAGAGAACCATTTACAACAATAGTAGATACAATGATGCGCCAATAACTAAGAGGATTTGATTAATAAAACATCTGTAGGTACTTTAATAATAAAATCAAATAAAGCACTAAGTTTATTACTACTGTATTAATAAATAATTTCATGTTCCATACCTTTTTATTTCATATGAAACAGTTATTATTTTCGCTTCGTCATTGAGGATGTTGTAGTCTTTTCTTACTTCGATACAATAACGAAACGCAATATGAGCTGTTCTGGATTGTGAAACAAAAACAGTTGTTTTATTTGAAATAACAGCAAAATATAAATATGGATGAAAATATATCGTGGACATTGTTTTTCTAAAATCTATTTTGTAAGTCTCCGCAGATAAAATATTTTCAATTTACGGTTTACGATTTTTTTATGACGAACTTTGTGATGATTTTTATGATTTATATTTTCAAAACAAAAGTTTGTTATGAACCATCACGAATTAAGATCATCGGAATCTAATGACGTCATATTTTTTAATCCTCTCCCAAAAGTTGTGTATAAGTCTAAATAAAATTATGACATAAAGCTTTCAGAAACTCATTCACTTTCTTTGTGTTCTCAGCTGTCTAGTATTAAATTTATTTAAAGTTTAACGTCTATGCTCCTAATGACGTCAGATAGCACGAGTGACGTTATCTCTTCATAACTTTGAATTCGCGTGCATTTGGATTGCAAATGAGTTGATTTCGAATCAGAATGATTAAAATGTGCAAATATAAACTTTATGGTCCTTTGCTTTTTTAATGAAAATAAAGTTCATATCTAATAATTTTATTGGACAAACGATGTAGATATTTAAATGGAAATCGTAAAATCTCTGCTCAAATAGAATACGTTCAGAAAATCGTTCTAGCTACATACACATAGAGAACTCATCAGGCGGAATGAGAGCTGAAGGACAAAAGGACTTTGGGCAGTAACACGATCTGCTTGTTTGAGATTAAACTAACCCGAAACTGGATGCGCGTTAATGCTTCTAATGTGTGTGAGTGTGCGTGACTTTGTGTATGGGGCATATTAGCTTAAGTGGTTGGAGGAAATCAAACCACTGCGTATCGATAGCCTAAATAAGGGGTAGAAAAACTATTAGGAAGGAAAAGAAGGAAATGCGGACTGTATTTATCAATACGGATAAAACACTATCAAATTTTCAGTTGTATTCACGACTGAGCCAGCTCTGGCGACCTAATACGGTTTTCCAATAACATTTATACTCGGGTATGTAATAATAAAATGAAATGGAAATCAGTAACATACTGACCTCTTCGAAGAAGATTGGAACCAATTTTCTCGGAGGAAAGATCGTGGAAGGTCAAGAAGTCTATTACATTATAGTCATACCGACGCAGACTGATGTGTACCAAAAGTCGAGTGCGTAGTAACGAGAATGAATAGTTAATACTTGTCTCCAAGTCACCCCTTTATAAAATTAGGACATGCCAAACTACTGGACGGCGTTAGCTTTGTATTTTTCCAGTTGTCTGTATTGTTCATGTTATGTCCCTTGAACCAGAAAATCTGTCAGAAATCAAAAGTATATGAGGACATATTTTACTAGATGAAAGGAGTCGTGACTCGAGGGTGTAGTGTCGTGCAAGAAGACAGCGAGGGGGGGGGAGGGGGGGGGGCTAGGCAGAGCCTCCAGTTTATTCCTGTCCGCGTAGATATATAAGGGCGTTAGTCGTAATAAATGGTGACGTAAAGATTTAGCACGCGCGCTATAGTCGTTCATGTTCCGGAAAGATACAGGAACTAATGGTATTTAAAGATAGTATTGTACGAAGCTCGCTTCCGGTACAATTCTATGATTTATGTTTTTTTCGTCAATTACGTACGTATTTTATATTTCGATGTATTTTTTTGGTTTGTACGTGGGTATTTAACTCCAACTATGACGGATAAAACTTAAAGTATAGAACTCGAACATAAAAGTTACAATAGCCATTATCAAATATACTAGAAAGCACCCACTTTCGATTGTATCGTAACGTGTACATCGTAAAGAGAACGATTATATTTTATACTTTCGGTAATGCCAAGGTGATTGTTAATATTAGTGAACGTAATTTACTAGGCTATTCGCCGCCCCGCACAATGTCATCTAAGGCTGACCTCTCTACCAGCGTGCCTACTTTTACGGCCCACATAAAACTTTATAGGTTCTTTCACCCACTTTATTATGTGTTAAATATATAAACTCAATTCTGCTATTAGATCTTATCCATTTATTTAATAAATCGAGCTGACTAAGCGACCATCTTGATGTTTAATTAGCTCGAAGTTAAATTGTGATTCCAAGTAGAAAAATTGTAATTGGCTCCTCAGTAAAAGTGATTGGCTGTTTTTCTGGGTCAGATTATACAGAATTTTTAAAAGTTGGCGAGATCGTTTGCTTGGCCCTTGTGTAATTAAACGAGTCAACATAAATCTGAGCAAACGAGACGCGGAAGAGTCCCCGGCCAGCCGTAACTCTGTTAGCGGAGCGCACGCCGCCGCGCCGCGCCCGCTCGCACGCCGCGCTCCGCCATCATCGCCTTCATCCCTCCACGCAACGAAATAATTCTCAATAAAATCTTTCCACTTCGATGTAATATTTCTCTTGGATCTTCCCTTAAAAGGAAAGTAAGATGAGGGATTTTATTTAAGTTCTTTCTTTTTTATGCAGTCCCCGTATAATGGAAATGTATAAGTAGTTAGTAGGGTTGGTAGTAAAAGTAGGATTTACTACAGTGTGTGCTTTATTTTTAGTTAATGCGATGGTTAACGTAAGTGAGAAAATGAAAAAGGTAAGTAACAAATTGTTTGCGACTCTAGAACCGATACGATCATTGTGTTCTTACCTTTGGAGCTTTTGTTAAGATTTAGCATTGTTGTTGTGCAGACAAGTCGGTGTTAAGGTGGCTCGTGGGGCCGTGGTGTCACCACTCTGCAGCGGAATTACCCCTGGGGACAGTTACCAGCGCTACTTTATCTGAGAACCATTGCACTTCGCTAGCTTTTCACTGAATTCATGAAACTGGCTACATTTCACACAAAGAGAGCATAAACAGAAACATTTGAAATGAAATGAGATACTTGAACCTTCACAGTTTTTGTCGGAACGTAATAATTGGAAAGATTACAAAGAAATGAATACGGAAAGACGGAGTGGCGCGAGCGTTGAGTTTCTTGAGCAGGTTGGCAGACCCTTTTAAAAGTCATGAAAGACAAAACTCAAGGAATATTACCTATTGTATTTTTAAAATAAAGTAGCTTTAGATCACGGTTTCACCCGCATGGAGATCATAAAAAAATCATATGAAAACTTCGTTCGTTGTCGAAATTAATAATTTCAGAATTATAAAACATTATTTTTTGTATACTTGAAAATTAATTTTGTTCAAAAACTTTTTTGCTTAAGGTTATTTTTTGCCACCTACTGACAAAATGAAACGGTCGGAAATATCGAAGATATAATTAATGAAAAATACACGGGACTTAGAAGACTGCTTCTTTGAAGTCTATAAATACGTACAAAAGCTCCTTGTTTGTCAAAATTTGTGATGTTATGATGAAAAATGTTTTTGATTCATGAAAATAGGATTTGACTGAATTATTTACGAAGATGAGTCGTAATGGCTGTTCGCCCTCTTTACAATGACTCGTTAGAAGTCAATACAAATGAAATATCGTGAATAAGAAATGAGATGATCAAAAGTGGTACGGTAAATCAAAATGGAAAAGCATTCTAAAGATAAGCGTCCACAGGTCCGCATCGCACGTATCGGACGTATCGTACATAACGGATTTTAGTTTGCCTTGTATTAAAACTCATACAACTGCGTCCACTGATCCGCATCTTACGGACGGCTCATCGGCAATGCCTACATGCGATGCGTACCGATGCCGATCAGTGGACGCGCCCCGCACGCTTAATGAATCATTTGTTCTTTTTCTTTCTTGCATTCCTCTTCTGCTAAAAAACAAGCAATAACAACTTTCTGCATCGCTTTCCTCCTTTCTCACAAACACTTTCCGAACGTACGATCACTAAAAAAATTCAATGAAGGTGGCATCGGTAATCCGATTGCCGATACTCACGTCGGCAATACGATCGCTGCCGATATATAAATCCGTTTGATGCGATGCGTCCGATACGTACGATGCCGACCTTTGGACGCTTACCTTTACTATATTTTATAGAAATAGCGATTTGTATAAAATATAGTTACAAGTCTCTTTATTCTACCAGGCGGCGGCCGACGTGGCGACGGAAGCGGTCGCGACAGTCGTCCATAGGATCCGGCGGTTGGGACTCGACGTGGCGCTGCACAAGACGGAGGCCATGTGTTTTCATGGCAGCCGTAACGTGCCACAGTCGAGTTACAGCATTACGGTGGAAGGAGTTCCAATCGGCGTCAAGAGGACGATGAAGTACCTGGGACTCGTCCTGGACAGCCGGTGTAACTTCAAGGAGCATTTCTTGAGTTTGGCCCCAAAGCTGAACCGTACAGCAGCCGCCCTCAGGCGACTGCTGCCCAATCTCATGGCCAAACGCTTCCTGCCGTAGGCTGTACGCTGGCGTCGTGCGGTCCTATGGCCCTCTAAAGTGTGGGCCCTGAGCATCCGGAACCACAGAAGCTGGTCGCATGCCAGGGGGTCATGGCTATCCGAATGATCCGGGTATACCGCACGATTAAAGCCGGCGAATCGGCCAACCTGCTTGCCGGATTGCTGCCTTGGGATCTGGAGGCGACTGCCCTCCAGCGCGTCTATGAGTTCATCGTGGAGGCGCAGCGCCGGGGCGTGACCCCGCTGCCTCGCGAAGTCGACGGCGCGGCGCGAATAAAACTTTATCCGGCGCGATCTCAGGGCAGTATGGAAGGAAACTCTGTCGCGACCGACGGCCCATTTATTTAACACGCCGCAATTGCGGCGGTAAGACCCCTCTTTGAGGAGTGGCTGGAGAGAAGTCATCCAAGTCTTGACCTAAATTGACGCAGGTCCTCACCGGACACGGAAGTGATTGGTACCTGTGTCTGATGCGATTAAGGAGGAGACGCCTGGGTGTCACCACGTTTGCGAAGATCGCCCGGAGGACACGAGTGGAGCATACGGTGCAAGACAGCGCAAGGAGCACCGACGTGTCCGTATTTTTCCCACGGCTGCGATAGGCGGAGACCTCTCGCGCCCGGCATTGGTTGCGGCCATGCTGCGGGGCGAGACGGAGTGGGAAGCGGTCAGCTCCTTCTGCGAGGCAGTAATGCTCGTAAAGGAGGAGGCAGGCCGCGAGCGAGAGAGGACAGCGTCCTCCCTCCGCCCCAGCCGCAGTGGTAGGCGCCCACGGCGACGGACGTCGCTCGATGATCTCCGGCCACCGTAGGCGCGGGCATGCGGGCAGCGAGTAAAGGGCAACTCGCTGCCTGACCAAGGACCATGCCCGGGTCGACGGCGCGTTGTGTCCCACGCGCGCCTCAAAGAGCGTCAGCATAATGACGGGGCCCCCCTCTCAGAGGGCCAAAGCCTGCCGGGGTCGCGGGATTATTCCCTTACCGTAACCTCGGAACTTAACAGGCTATGAAGGACACCGTGGATTTTAGTCAGTAGAAGTCTGACAGTCCCTCCCGCCCTGCCCGGGGTTGGAGGACTCATTTGATGATTTTAACACGCTAAAAAAAAAAAAAAAAAGTCTCTTTATTCTTAAAAATAAGTGTAACTACACAGGGTCCTTCTATAAGCATTTAACCTTATATTTTGTTTCAAGATGGTATCGTACCCGTGACATGTAACACAGAAGCATATTTGGTTAGCCACTGAGGCAATGGTGGTGATTTTAGTTTTTTACTCAATCTGTTTACAAGAGATTTTCGTAAAACAGCATAATATTATTTTGACGAGAATTCACTATAGAATCCCATACATTGTTAACGTCATCACACATACATATAAAGCCTCTTCCACATTAGCAGCTGTTATAGCGTCGCTATATCTTCCTGTCCGTGTGTCGCAGGCACGTAGTTCCTCTATTCATCTTGCTTACAGATCATCGCACTCTTCTCTACGACGGAATGATCTGATGTCTAAATTACAGCTTTATGTGAGAGAGAATAAATATACGTTTGTCGTTTTTGAATAACATATCAATCGCTTATTTAGATATGTAGTCTTAGCCTCGTGGCTGAGCTCGCGTTGTGGTTCGAAATTATCCAATTAGTATATTTTATGATACCCGGGGATAATGTGGTGATGACCGTGATGTTGATGTGCATCTACGGTACTTTCACAGTTTTTAGGGTTCCGTAGTCAACAAGGAACCCTTATAGTTTCGCCATGTCCGTCCGTCCGTCCGTCCGTCCGTCCGTCTGTCCGCAGTTTAGCTCAGAGACGCACAGTACTAGAGAGCTGTAATTTGGTGTAAATATACGGATTTGTAGTGCCAAAAAAGTGGTAAAATAAAATCTCGTAAAATATTTTGAAGTGAAAACTTCTTTAGCGGCGTTGTACACTTTTTCTGTAATGGGTAAAAAATTTAAAACTCGCGTCAGGGTCACGTGACCAAAACTCGCGTCAGGGTCACGTGACCCTGATCGAAAATGAGTAAGACGTCATTCAAATTAAAAATAAAACATAGTAACAAAAAAGTTTTCACTTCTACCGGCACTCCTGGAGTGCAACCTTTTTTTTTTTTTTTAGGGTACCTCCAGTACTTACACGTAAAGTGAGGATTTTTTTTTTCTCGCGTACCCCTTAGTGTGGGGTATCATTAAATAGGCCTTTAAAAAATAATGATAGTATTCATTAACAATTTTTTGATAAAAAAATTCGTTTGTGAAATATTAAGCTTTAAAGTGCTAAATTTTGCTCGATTCGAGTGTCCCCCCCCCTCTGCCAGCTAAACGGTTATGTTTGGGGGTGTGAAAAAATTCGCGGTAGTAGTACATATAACGAAGTTTAAAAGAAAATTATCATGACTAAGTAGGCTTTACAACTTTACAAGTAATAGTCGACCAACTTATAAAATGTACTTGATATCATATTTTCTTAAACAAAATGTATCGGAGACAACTGCAAATGTAAGTTTGTCAACTTTATTTTTACAGCTTTTTAGGTATGTTTTTTGGGGATAGGTAGGTTTTATCGTCAACTATTTTTAACTAAATTCAGCTTTATGTGAGAGAGAATAAAAAAAGGAGGAGGTTCTAAATTCGTTGTAATCTTTTTTCTTATGTATTATCCCCGATTTCTCAAAGACTCCTGGACCGATTTTGAAAATTCTTCTTTTTAAAATTAAATTCAGCGAATCAGTTTAGTTAGTTCTTTTGATGGGCAACTACGGAACCCTACACTGTGCGTGGCCCGACACGCACTTGGCCGGTTTTATGTCTTGTGTCTGGGACCGTAGCACCATAACTATTTTTATACTTGTTTTATTTTATGTCTTTTGACAATTCATAAGTGCCTGTAATTGGCCTAGTTGAAATAAACGATTTGATTTGATTTGATTTGTTCTTCATTAGAGAAATATTTTCTGAATCATATCAGTAGTCTAAGATAACCCCCTACATTTAAATTAAAACTGTACCTATTTATGTATATTTCATAATGTTTATTTATTTTTATCGGTTTTGTATCATAATTAAAGAATATATTTTGTTAATTATTTCTTCTTTTATCTAAAGAGTTCACTATGACTTCGACGAATTTGAAATAGAAACATCATTATCTGCAAAAGAAGAGAAAAAAAAACTTATTAACAAATATTCGAAATAAAATGCAAAAGAGGCTTAGGCAAAGGCTAATAATAATTTTGAAATCCAATGTTGGTATACCCGACGCTGAAGCAGCTCAGATTACTGGGACCTGTATATACGATAAGCTAACTTGGATATTAGAATAATGCCATAATGTTTATTTAGGTCGTACTGTTACCTATTTTACAAAATTCCCATTGAACCCAACCCGAACGTTATAAAGGTTTAAATTGTTCGGATAGGTCCCAAATAAGAAGTAGCTAATGAAATTTTGCTTTAACAATATTTTAAGGTTTAAATAATAAACGATAATAATAAAATATCTGGGTTACCATCCGATACGTGTGCATTTTGGTAATAATAACAAAGTATCGGAGAAAATCCTGGTGTTATCAGCAAGCTGGATCCGATTAACAATATTGTATCTAGATACTGATATTTTTTTGGAGTTTCTTAACACAGGTTTGTTTTCGTTATGTAATAGGAGACTGTTATACTTATCCAATGTTCAAAACTAGTAAATATTTTTTCATTTCATTTTGTTCATTTTTCATTCTGCAATTTTATTGCATTCATTTTACTACACATCCCAATGTTTACTTTGAACTTCTGACACTAGAACAACATACTCAAAACAAGAGTCGTACAAAAAATCAATCTACATAAATGGCTGTAAGACCCTCTGACTCTTCCCTTTGTGGTCCCATTTGTGGGTGTAGCTTATCTGTAGCATTTTCTTTCAATGTCCATTGGACATGGTACAGGCAGAAGGACTAATGTAAAGGCGCGGAATGACAAAAATGTATCCCTCGCTGTCGGACCTGTGTCACTCAAGATTTTCCCTCAGACCCTTTATTCCGGCCAACTTACAGAAAACACGCAAATCATCTTGTGGCACGTACTGCTGTAATATATTGCACAGATTGCTTAAATATTTCTTCGTCATTAAAACGTTTAACAAAACATGGAACGTGGCGGTTTGTCGTCTGACTGATGGCGGTTGTTTGTTCTGTTTGGAATTACTTACTCGTTGTTTCATAAATCAGTTAATTAATTAATGTTTATACTCATAGTTTTATCAAAATATTAACTTTACTTATTACGTTTCTAAAATAGGTAAATATTTTACATTGTTCGTGTCTAATTATACAAACCATTTTTTATGGCATAACATAATGGCGCGTGATTTTCCCGACGCGTGCTTTTCCCAACGTGTGCTTCTCTTTACGCTTGCTTTACCCCCAGATTGCTGCTTCTCTTGGCACGAACTTCTCCACATTTTATAAAATAATTTACACTCTACAATTTTACATCGTGTACACAATAATTTTAATATAATTCTATAATTATTCTATCTCCTAGAATTTGAAGAGTGTAAATTATTTTCAATACGAATTAAAAATGGGATATTAAACATAGTTACAGTTGGTTTAACTTAATTAATAATTTCCAATTTGCAGCAATGGCGTCCGGCGTGTTGAGCTAAGTTCAATAATTATCATCGGCGGACAATGACATGGCCCCGGTACGCTATTCCCATCACGTACAGATTATATGAGACATCGCCAGTTCAACCGCTACTGAAGAAGTTCGCCGCACGTCGATGGAACATGGCTGTTTCTATTTCTGGAAATTTATCCAATCAAGACGGAGTTGGTCATTAGTTTAGTTTCGGTCTGACAGCAGACAAGTTTATTACCGCCCTACATAGCTGAGTGTATAGGTCAGGATGCCTTAACTGTAACTGTACAAGTTATTGCAGACTATTATTGGAAGTACTGGGGCTTGACTTTAGAAGTACTGATGTAGTTCAGTCAGGTAGTTGTGTTTGTGGAATTAGGTACCTTCGTGTTCAACAAAATGTTGATTGTTTTATTTTGATTCCTTGCGAGTTTGGCTTACGTTCAAAATAGAATCATTATTCAAAGGATTCTTAAAAGATCAGCTTGAAAAAATATCTCTTTTAAACTGGTCCATGTGAAATGGTAATAGGTCGCGGGGAGCACTCGGAACAGATTTATAAAACCGAGTGATTTGTGGAGCTATTGTTAGACCTGTGTTCGCCAGTGAACTGCAAACGGTAAGCGAATGCAGATGGAACATATACATCAAGTGCACCTCTGTCTGCGATTTCATAAAACGACCGCTATAGAGAAAACGGATTTCTGTCAGAGCCATCTTGAACTACTTTTGATGATGTTAGATTAGTAAACATTAGCTTAAAAAATATTCCACAAAATCAAAGTTGTAAAGGTTTTTGGCTTATAACTTTAATTAAACATATAACGGGGTATTGGTTTGCCTAGTAAATAAACTGTTCAAGTAAAAAATAAATGAATAATTTGAGCCGAGTCTGCAATCGGTGAGCGATGGAGTGTGGCGATATGTCGATTCCGGAAAGAGGTTGGATGTACACGTTGAGAGAGCATGGCGCCTGGGGCCAACGAGGGGTTAATCAGTTCCTGTGGTACGACCTGGGACTACTTATTGAATGTATCACAAAGTATTATTGATAGCATTAATGCTTATCGTAGTATTTTTTCTTCATTTTTTTTTATATCCTGCTCTGTCCTACTCCTGGGCAAAGGCCTCCCTCCACTCCTTTCACTTCTCGCGTACCCGCGCGTGCGTCCTACTTGGAAAATTTGGACAGAACCTGTCCAGTTCGTCACGCCATCTCCTTCTTGGCCTGCCGGGACCCCGTCTCATTGTTTTAGGGCTCTATATAGTTTGAGCAATTTTTAGGGTTCCGTAGTCAACAAGGAACCCTTATAGTTTCGCCATGTCCGTCCGTCCGTCCGTCCGTCCGTCCGTCTGTCCGCAGTTTAGCTCAGAGACGCAGAGAGCTGTAATTTGGTGTAAATATACGGATTTGTTGTGCCAAAACAGTGGCAAAATAAAATCTCGTAAAATTTTTTTTTTAAGGGTACCTCCAGTACTTACACGTAAAGTGAGGATTTTTTTTTTCTCGCGTACCCCTTAGTGTGGGGTATCATTAAATAGGCCTTTAAAAAATAATGATAGTTTCCATAAACAGTTTTTTGATAAAAAAATTCGTTTGTGAAATATTAAGCTTTAAAGTGCTAAATTTTGCTCGATTCGAGTGTCCCCCCCCTCTACCAGCTAAACGGTTATGTTTGGGGTGTGAAAAAATTCACAATAGTAGTATTATATAACGAAGTTTAAAAGAAAATTATCATGACTAAGTAGGCTTTACAACTTTACGAGTAATAGTCGACCAACTTATAAAATGTACTTGAATAATATGTTTTCTTAAACAAAATGTATCGGAGAACATGCTCTTCAACTGCAAATTTAAGTTTGTCAACTTTTACGGTGTGTTTTTTGGGGATAGGTAGGTTTTTGTCGTCAACTATTTTTAACTAACTTCAACAAAAGGAGGAGGTTCTAAATTCGTCGTAATCTTTTTTCTTATGTATTTTTCCTGATTTCTCAAAGACTCCTGGACCGATTTTGAAAATTCTTCTTTTTAAAATTAAATTCAGCGAATCAGTTTAATTAGTTTTTTTGATGGGCAACTACGGAACCCTACACTGTGCGTGGCCCGACACGCACTTGGCCGGTTTTTTTCGGAATAAAGTAGGAAAAGTTTTAGTGAAAAGTAGGTACAAAAAACTGTGGCTGAATTTATTTTCATCCTGTAGGTACTCTTATATGTATATGTAATAGGTGCGTGTTTCGGTGTTATTTTGGGGTGAAGACGATGCGCGACACTTACGTATCGATATATTGAAGCCCGGGGCTGTGTCGTGGAGTGCAAAGCGGAATAGGATATTTTATGTATCTACATGCTAATATCTTTTTTTTTTTTTTTTTTAGCGTGGTAAAATCATCAAATGAGTCCTCCCACCCCGGGCAGGGCGGGAGGGACTGTCAGACTTGTACTGACTAAAATCCACGGTGTCCTTCAGTAGCCTGTTATGTTCCGGGGTCACGGTAAGGAAATAATCCCGCGACCCCGGCAGGCTTTGGCCCTCTGAGAGGGGGCCCCGTCATTATGCTGACGCTCTTTGAGGCGCGCGTGGGACACAACGCGCCGTCGACCCGGGCATGGTCCATGGTCGGGCTGCGAGTTGCCCTTTACTCGCTGCCCGCATGCCCGCGCCTACGGTGGCCGGAGATCGTCTGCTGACGTCCGACGCCGCGGGCGCCTACCACTGCGGTTGGGGCGGAGGGAGGACGCTGTCCTCTCTTTCTCGCGGCCCGCCTCCTCCTTCACGAACATTACTGCTTCGCAGAAGGAGGCGACCGCTTCCCACTCCGTCTCGCCCCGCAGCATGGCCGCAACCAATGCCGGGCGCGAGAGGTCTCCGCCTATCGCCGCCGTGAGGACACTTCGGTGCACCGCCCAAGCTGGGCAGTCCTGCACCGTATGCTCTACTGTGTCCTCCGGGCGATCTTCGCAGTGGTGGCACCCGGGCGTTTCCTCCTTCCCTATCAGACACAGGAACCTCCCGAAACATCCGTGTCCGGTGAGGACCTGCGTCATCCGATAGGTCAGGACGCCGTGACGTCTCTCCAGCCACTCCTCAAAGAGAGGTCTTACAGCCGCGATTGCGGCGTGCCCGGACCTCGGTTGCGACAGTCGTCCCCTCCATACTGCCCTGAGATCGCGCCGGAGCTCTTCCCGCCGCGCCTCGACTTCTCGAGGCAGCGGGGTTACACCCCGGCGCTGTGCCTCCACGCACCACTCAAAGACGCGCTGGAGGGCAGTCGCCTCCAGATCCCAGGGCAGCAATCCGGCAAGGAGGTTTGCCGATTCGCCGGCGATCGTGCGGTATCCCCGGATCATCCGGATAGCCATGACCCTCTGGCATGCGACCAACTTCAGTGGTCGCGTCCGGATGCTCAGGGCCCACACAGGGGCCCCGAAGAGGGCCATGGACCGCACGATACCGGCGTACAACCTCCGGCAGGAGGTGTTTGGCCCGCCGATATTGGGCAGGAGTCGCCTGAGGGCGCCTGCTGCCCGGTTCAGCCTTGGGGCCAAACTCAGGAAATGCTCCCTGAAGTTCCATCGGCTGTCGAGGACGAGTCCCAGGTACTTCATCGTCCTCCCGACGCCGATGCGAACCCCTCCCACCGTTATGTGGGACTCTGACCGCGGCGCATTCAGACGGCCATGAAAGCACATGGCCTCTGACTTGTGCAGCGCGACTTCGAGTCCCAACTGCCGGATCCTATCTACGACTGTCGCAACCGCCTCCGTCGCCACGTCGGCCGCCGCCTGGTGCGACTCTCCCTGTGCCAGGACGAGCGTGTCGTCAGCGTAACATATTACGCTGACGCCATCAGGGAGGTCGCTGCGAAGCACCCAGTCGTATCCGATGTTCCACAGGGGCGGTCCCAAGACCGATCCCTGTGGAACATCGCACGACATCTCTCGCCGGTTCCACTCTTCCCAGTGACCGGGGTAGATGACGGCTCTGTCCGTCAGGTAATCCTCGACTATACGACGGAGGTAGGTCGGCACCCGGTGATACCGGAGTGCCTCCCTGATGCAACTCCAGGGCAGGGTGTTAAAGGCATTGGAGATGTCCAAAGACACCGCCAAGACGACCCTGCCCCGGGCCACTGCATCCCCCGTCGTGAGGGCTCTAACGCGCATGATGGCGTCCACCGTCGAGCGCCCCCTGCGGAAGCCAAACTGGCTCTCCGACAGGTTCGGGCCCACCCGATTTAGGTGCCCGACGAGGCGGTCTGCAATGACTCTTTCCAAGAGCTTGCCCACCTCGTCGAGCAGCACGATGGGCCGGAATGCGGACGGAGAGTCCGCAGGGCGCCCGTGCTTCTGGATCAGGACCAGTTTCCCCGTCTTCCAACGAAGCGGGAACTGGCCCCTCTCCAAGCATGCGCTAAAGAGCCCCCCCAGTCGAGGCCCGAGAGTCCCCGAGGCCAGGACCCAGGCTTTTCCTGGCAGGCCGTCGGGTCCCGGGGCGGTATTTTTGGCTTTGAGCCGCTGTACCGCCACTCTCAGGTCTACCTCGGTCACCTATACATGCTAATATCTGCGCTATACTCTCCGCTTTCATGTGTGAAAATATCTTTGATATTCAGTATTAAATCACTGCAAAAGGGCCTTTTACCTTATATTATGGATAGAATCTACCGTATCTATTCTATAGTACTTTCATGTATCTAGTCTAGCAACACATAAAATATAAATCCAGTTACATATCTGTATTTTCCTGTGACGCAACAAGTATCCTTCTCAATACCTATACTAACTTTAATGAAAGCATTAGGAGCACCACGAGGTTGCAAATACGAACGAAATACGTCGATAACCATGAGAGCGGGTCGGCGGGATGCCGGCCGGCCGCGTGACAGGCATAGCGCTCCCCGGCCATAATCAGGCGGGTATCGAATCATTTGCGCGGCACTCACTTCATTTGCCAGTAATGACCGACATTGCCTCTCGACGCCGACCATTGCTTCCCCAATATATTATCCGAATATTTCCAATCGAACCGTTCGTTTACCACCGTAATGCGAGCTCGAATCAACGAAAATAAGTAGAATATAGCTCCTAATTTTAGGTCGAAGAATAAGTTTGATATTTGTGCACAAGAAAACAATCAGCTCTACTTATTATTATTAATGAACGACGTATCATTTCGTATACGAAAATGTTAGCAAATATAGATCAAATAATTTTCTCGTATTTCTGTCGGCATCGGACTCCACGACAATGAATGGAAAAAAAATCGGGATGGATTGATTCCGGGTTGTGCGCGTTCCGTTTGTCAACCCATTTCATGGCCACAAGCAAGTCCTTGTTACTGTTTTTTGTTATGCCTCTGTAGAGACAATTTTATTGGTGAATTTATCAGAATTTTTATTTGTATACATTATGTGCGACATAAAAGGTTCTGACGAAAATATATCACTATACCAATACCGCTTCTCCCTTACAATGATATATGGACCTTGTTATATATTTACTATTAATATATATTATCTCCCGGATAAAAAGAAAGTCATCACAATCCTATCATCTTTAATTCGAATCGTAATTAAGATCCCATTTAAGTATTTTATAGTTATTCGAGCAATGAACAGAGTTTGAAGGAGGTAAACCCATAATGAAATTTAATGATCCGGGAGGGATTTTCTTTTTGTGTTTTCGTCAAGCACTCAATTAGATAACAATGTGGATTAATTTAAACCAAAACAACTGAGAACGTGTAATAGTGAAATATTAATGAAACATTTATCTTAAACAAACATACCGCAGGGTTGTTTTAATAGTTCATAGAGTTTAAACGTGTGTTTCTTTCAAAAGTTCAACGTTCAAACTAGCTATAAGTACACGTACTATGTGTATAAACATAGTTCCTGAAACCCGTGAACACGAAGTCAATCTTTCCACTTTACAGTTAGTTCGGCACTCAAGTTTCAGCACTTGAGTTTTATGCGTAGGTTCGCGGAGGGTAGAGCCCGCGGCGAGGACCCGCTTGTAAAAAGATCGAGTGGCATCGTGCCTACGTATATAATTACACAATTACAAGACATAATAAAATGTACTAAACCACGACAAAGTATCTCGTTGCTTTAAACCGCGTTGGAGACAAGTCATTAAAAATCCTGTTTTAGAGTGACAATTTGATAGAACATTTATTCATTACTTAGCGTTCTTAATTCTTCCATGTTTTTGTTTTCACAGGCCATAACATTGTGCAAGTCGATGAGTCCAAAACCACAAGCTGCGTGAAAAAAATACAATTTGGATTTATATTTTCACCAAAATAATTTCCGGAAAGTTGAAATATTCATTTGTCTATTAACGTAGTGAATTGAATCTAAATATTGAATGTCTCTTTATCGCAATATTAACTGAACAGTCGGGTTGCCAATCGCAGGTTTGTATACTCCTGTGGGAATCAAACTTATGCGGTCCCAATGCGGCAGTCCATCACTTTGGTTAACGAACTGTCTTTTCTAAAAAAGTTAAGTCTCTAAGGTGATCGTAAAAAGGAACTTAATAAACACCCGAATTCAATTCGGGTGTATATTAAGTTCAAGAAATCTAGCTTTCTACATTGCTTAGTAACAGCAGCTTATATTGAAATTCTTCCATCGCTGTAGCTATGTAATGCTGGCGTAACACGTACATGTATGTACGTGTAATGCAGTTACACCCTAACAGGGGAAGTTTGCGCGGTATTTAATCTATCTAGTGGCGCCATATATCGGGTTATCGGCGTATTTATAACTTGTAAGCGTGGCTTCGTGGCGATGTTGCTGCTTGCTACGTAATACAAACATTACTTAGTTAATGTTAGGGAAATGTACACTTCTAAGTGTTGACTAAATGTACATTTTGTTAATGCTTCTGTATGCGGTTGACTGTATATTTCGATTCGGCTTCCTCGACTTAATTACGTTACTTATATTTGCTTAAGCATACGTACGCAAGCTGCATCGTAATGAAAAAAGGTTAAGGTATAAAGAAGGACAGTAATAAACGACAGTAAATACACAGATGTAGCAAATGACATCGAAGGTATAGCACTTGGTGCTAACCCGACACTTCTCGCCGGTCGAGATGTAATGAGAATGAGACAGATGATAATAAAAACTGCGAGGTTATGGCTACAGTCTAGACGGCTATTTATACAGATAAGTTTCTGTAGAGGTGTGTGAACAATGTGAATATGAGATTAGTTTATTCGTCCAGCAAAAACAATATAAATTGCCAGGTGGGGAATACTTATCTTTATTTTAAGAGGCAATAATAGCAAGGCTGGCATGGTTTCAGCTCAGGTCGCGGGCCCACTGCATCGTGAATTATGCCAGCGTGCATTGAATACAATGAACTATTCGTGACTGTAGGCAACAGGTACTAAAAGGTATCTACTTAATGTACAACAGCTTAAAATATTTATTATAATCTTATTGTATGCACGGCTTCAGCCACGCGACCGTAGGTTTGAATTCGAGGATTTATTTATTTTATAATGGTTCGTGGAACACATGCGGACGTACGGCATATGTTCGTGGTTTTGCTGCACGAATAGTTTCAATGATATAATTCCATGTTTTTGTAGTTACATTATTCCACATAATTATATTTTGGCAATAATAAAATTTCTCACTAGCGTAGAAAGTTAGCCAGGGGTATGTTCATTAGCGTTACAGACGCAATTGATTTTAATTACAATTTACATTATTTATTATTAGATTTCTCTTTCTATTGATTTAGTGTCACTTGTTTATTTTACTCATAGATTGTCGTGATTCAATTAAGCGGAGCGCGAACAGAATTTATGTCGAAATCGGAGTCGTCTGCTCGTTTTACATTAATTGGACGTTACTCGTCTACGTTTACAAGATAACTTGTTTTACTTAGTGTTAAAATAACTGTTCTGGGGCTTTTACTCAGTTTGTCAGCTTTGATTAGAATTTGAAACAAATCAAAAATAATATTCAAGATGGTTATTTTGGTTCGGTTAAATATTTATATAGATGAACTATCTGTTATAATACCTAGGAGCCAGTAATTAATTGAATATGATTCAATTGTCAGAGTTGCTGCTGAAAATTGTCAAGGTAGCAGAGCGTGCCAGTTTGAAATTCAAGAAATTATGAGGAGCGGCGCCGTTTAATCGAAAAGTACTCTCCTTTGATCTTTGCCGAGTTGCCGTCTGCGACGACGCCTCCGCCTGGCGTGTTCGTGCTCGAATGAATAGTGGCTTGGAATAAACTCTAGCAAAAGAGACGCCAGACACCCGTGCAAAGACCTACCAGGGATATCCGCCTCTATGCAAGATTAGCGGCTCGATACTAATAAGACTTGAATAAAATATGATATCTAACTAATTAACACAACTCAAACCCTCAAACCCTTATTGATTAAATTCATAAGTTAAACTTTGTACTTATTCATAAAATATGGGCTTACATTAAAATGTATGAACTACGATTCGGTTTGGGGTTGCGTACGAACTTTGTGAATTATATCAGTAAAATTATGCGTGTATATAAAAACAAAACGAGTAATGTCAGGTACACGGACAAATAAATCAGCGCAATAAATAAATTTTATCTGAATTATGAAGCCTTTGGGAATTCAGATTTATGAGATATTTTTTAAACTGCGAAGTTTACTCATCAGTGTTGGACTTGTGGAATGTTTAGCTATTAAGTTTATGAGGTGCTGAATGTTTGTTTAATCACTTTGGTCTTGGCAAATGGGTGTATACACAGTGGTCGACAAAACCCACTGTGTCACTTGAGATCTAATTGATTGATTACCTGCTAATTGTAGCTACGTTTAATATCCCCAGGAACTACTATAATTAATTCGAAGATCAGTATCCTTGAATAGGCAGTGTGATATCATAATTGACTAAGTGACCTAACTAACATAACTTAATCATATTGGGATTAACTTTGAAAAATAAATTATTCGATGTAGTTTCCGAAAATAAATGATGATGACATTGTTGTCTCCGAAACTGCTTTGTACATTATATACAGCCTTTTCATTAATTTATATTAATAAAACCGTAATAAGCAGAGCCTTTTATCATTATCGTAGTCAAATAAACAGGTTCTTGAATATTATTAGGAGTAAAATAAGAATTTTAATGACGTTGTGTGAGTTTTGTGATCCGTGGCGTGGTAGTAAGTACGTGTAAACGTTTGAAGCATTCGCCGCGGTCGTTAAACACCGGCTATGTTTGATCCCTCTTCTTGTTAGCGCGGGGCCGAGTCAGCAGCGGCAGGCGCAATTACTGAAGCAGTATCCCATTATAATTATTTATTTAATTGTGTACAACATACCAACTAAAAATTATAATAGAAACATTCTTATCTATAATACATAAGTTTTATAATGTAAGATAGAGGAAACAAATATATAAGTAAATGGAATAAACGTTAAAGCTACGTTCATTAAGTTTAACGTATTAATGTAATTAGTTTTACCAGAGAACAAATACCAATTCCTAGTAAGCACAGGTACTAATCCCATGTACGAGGGAAATGATAGAAAAGCTTACTTCTAATACAATTACGCTACTAACAATGTGCCACACAACATGTTCCAACGAGCAATAATCCCTATTTTATTACAATACCTTTTATTTTCCTTTATTATATGAAAGTTTACTCCGCTTCTATCGTATCTTTATATTTAATCTTACTCAAAAATGAATCATAACAAAATCCATTTTCTACGTCGCTCCATCCAATAAGTTATCGGTTAAAGAGGGTCAAACCTCTATCTTAATTTGAAAGAAATCACATTTATTACTTGCACGACCATAAAAAGATAAATCGGAGGTATAAGGCGATGGTATCGTTGTAATGCTGTCAACAAACAGTGTTGTCCGCTATCGCGCACGCATCTGTGTCGGCCAATCCCGGAGATTTATAGAGGCGAACAAACACTATAAAACTTACTTTATTATTCCATCAAATATGCTGCCGACTCCTACACTCTCAGATTTCATTTATCTAAACATGAAGCCTCATATTTAACACAGCTACTTTTATTCTTAGGATATGAAAAAATATTTCTAAGGTTCGTTCTCGCATAAAATACAAGGACTCGAATATTAAAACTTGTGTAGCAACATGTAATAAATATCTTTGTTTGTATCTTCACTTAATTATCTTCAAAAAGCTGAAAACACCCCGCTTGTTTATACGTCTAATAATGTTTTGTTGGGTCCGAAGCGTCGCCTAGCCGTATCGTAGCTGGCGTAGCCCCTGCTACAGTCAGTGTTGACGTAGCAAACATTTAGCGAGCTACGAGCCGCGCCACCGCTACGGCTAGCGGCTACGCGGCCAGCCCACTCGCTCCTGCTGCGGTGATTACTTATACTTGCTACCTGCTTTTATTTTATTTTTGTGAGGAAAACATTGTTTAATTTCCTACTTTACAAATGGGTTGTGGGAGCATTAGCTTCAATAATAGAGTATTTTATTAGACTCGCTAATGTAAGAGGTACTTAAGAGACATTTGTGTTTGAAAAATACACATATTTCCTGCGGTAAGTGGTTGGAAAAAGTATCTCACAAAAGGTAAAATCAATACGATGGATTTATCGTTATTGGCAGGTACCGAGAAGCTATTATATTAATACGCAGTAAAAGCGTGAGCGGCAAGACGAGTGTGGACCTTCGTTCATTAATATTCATGGGGAAATTATTCCTTTCATTCTCTCCTACCTAACGAATTGAGATCCAGAAAGTAAAATAAACGTGTCGCGGTAAAATACTGGCAATTGCGTACTCATTGTGTTGTGTCAGCTCAAGAGCTTTGCCATGGAGCGATCGAGCGCGAATATTATAATTACCGTGTCACGGCGCGGCACACGACTGTTTTCTCTACAATGTGTATGTAGTGGAAACTCTCTCGAGTGCGATTATTTTTGCTCACAACACTCGACTTTATCTTCGAAAAGCTTTCTAAAATAGTTTTGTACAAAAAATGAACTGAAAGTTTTGCGTGAAAGTTTCGTGTTCAGTTTTACATAAATGTAGATAGTTAGTAGTGGGGGAGTTAGCAGCACGGCGGTGAAAGCAACCTACATTTTAAGTTGGTTAACTGTTTACCAGAGACGGAAAGTTTGAGGGATTAATTATGTATTCACGTTCTACCTGCTTATCAGGTTACTGCATCGAGTTACCTGTGCTTGTTAGATACACAATACACGTCACACAGATTTGGGCTGAGAGTTTCAAGAATACGAAAAAGTAAACAACGATCGTTTTTATATATAATGGTAGCCATACACCATACTGCCTATTTGTCAATTCGGCATAAAACTGCCAATTTGCTCAAATAGAATTGAACGTGTATGGGGGTGGAATGCCAATTTGATGGCATGACATGCCAATTTTGATAGGTCATCAAATCGTTTTTGACACAACGTCAAATCGGCAGCAGTGATGCCATCTTAGCAACTTCATAGATAGTTAGCTAATTTTATAAAGGTGCTAGAAAAAAAGCTAAAAAGGTTAACTTGTGGCTAAACTTTTTAGCTACTTTTCTACAGGGACGGTTAGGCCACGTTCACACGGCGATTATTTTCCCGTATACCGTACACGAGATTTTATCGAATAGAGTTGACCAGTTTTAGGACAACTTTGCACGGTACACGGTAAAATATTATATTTCTCAAACACGGGATTTTTCCGTATGAACGCCGTTTAAACTATTTTTAAGTTTTCATTTGTGAACTGTTATTACTGCTCTATTCGATAAAATCTTGTTTACAGTATACGGGAAAATAATCGCCATGTGAACGTGGCCTTACCAGGAAAACTGAGGCTTTTCGCACATGGATCGCATGTACACTCGTAAAAAAAAGAGTTATTCATTTTATTTTAAACCAAAATACGATTGAAAACTTGAGAGGTGTCAAGGGACCACGAAAGCAAGTTAAAAAAAGGTTCATGCTATTTTCGACCTTATTGACATTTATGCAAACACCTGATTTTAATGAAGGAGCAATGTTAACGAATGAGAATGTGAGAAAAACAAACTAAATTTTAAATGTCGATAAGGTCGAAAATCGCTTGCACCACTTTTTTTAACTTGCAATCCTTAAGCAAATGTTTTCCGACCTTCAAGCGATTTTCGACCTTATTGACAACGATGCAAACACCGGATTTTAATGAAGAAGCAATGTTAACGAATGAGAATGTGAGAAAAACAAACTAAATTTTAAATGTCGATAAGGTCGAAAATCGCTTGCACCACTTTTTTTAACTTGCAATCCTTAAGCAAATGTTTTCCGACCTTCAAGCGATTTTCGACCTTATTGACAACGATGCAAACACCGGATTTTAATGAAGAAGCAATGTTAACGAATGAGAATGTGAGAAAAACAAACTAAATTTTTAATGTCGATAAGGTCGAAAATCGCTTGCACCACTTTTTTTAACTTGCTATCCTTAAGCAAGTATTTTCCGACCTTCAAGCGATTTTCGACCTTATTGACAATGATGCAAACACCGGATTTTAATGAAGGAGCAATGTTAACGAATAAGAATGTGAGAAAAACAAACTAAATTTTTAATGTCGATAAGGTCGAAAATCGCTTGCACCACTTTTTTTAATCTAATTCGATAGTCTCATGATGAAATGAAAAGGTGCTAGAAATTGTAGCTGTCGTCACCGAATAATAGCCAGATCTAGTTGCTGAGTTGGCATCACTGGTGCAGATTTGAAGTTGTGACAAATCTATCGTATCGATAGGCAGGATGGTGTATGGTGTATATGGACGAACTGCCGATTTGAAACAATTGCAAGCGTCAAATCTATCGTATCGATAGGCAGGATGGTGTATGCCTACTATTAGACTCATATTTACTGAGTGCATCGATACACTCGATACAATAGTTGTACGTATTTATTATTATATCCGCATAACATAGAATCGATACCCAAAAACCCGCATGACAGTAACAAATTAAAGTAACAAAAAGTTTAACTGGGGATATGATGAAACATAAATGTAATCAAAACAAAAAGTGGTTGATGGGAAAATGAAAAATGTATTCCGCCATCGTTGGGCGCTTAGCTGGAATATTGATGATGTCAAGTGGGCCTGGTTGGTCGCGGAATAAAAACAGAATATATTGAAACATTTGTTGTGTGAAAGTGTTGTTTGTAGCGAGCGTGTGAGATGAGGCGGCGCGCGTCGCATTCCTCGCTTGTGTCGATTCGTTTACATTTTTTCCTCAGATTGCTTACAAACATTACTCCGGGACGTAAACATTCCACTTCAGACGAAGCTGATTCTTTCTAAAGGCATCACATTGTCTATCGGAGAGAAGAATGACAAACATGTTTTAATAACAAACGGTAACAAGCTGTGATGTGGTGAGCGTTAATATTTATTTACTGGATATTGAATTTTTGACTCAACACATTTAATGTACGGTTTACGTACAGGTTAGTAAGTTGCTGACGCCGCGACATACTTTCGTTAATTCATTTAATGGACTTTTATTATACTAAACGTTAGTTGACCATTAGCTATCTTAGCGATACGACTACGGATTAGCATCCAGCAATATCATTTTGTTACTTTGCATTAAAATACTTGTGATCGTGAAGTCTGTGGTTTTCGTCAACTCACCAACTCGACAACCTAACCACTCTGAGCCATACATCTAATTAACTACTTGTTGTATAATAGTAATTTTCCTCAAGTTTGCTCCATTTTTCAAGGATTTCTGAAATCATCAAATTAATTCTCCCGCTCTAGTAGTAAGGTAGGAGTGTCAGACTCAAACCGTCTTATTCCAAAACGCCGAATAAATATAGTACTGGGATTAGTTCTAGGTTTAAGCCATGGACTAAGAAAAACCTTATTATAAAATGAAGTTTATCACTAATCCTTGTACTATCTATGGTACTAAAGATAAACCCGCGAGACCCCTAGTTTAACCAAGGTCTAACTTTGGTACTATTGTCAAATGTCAATTTCTACAAAAAGTTGAGGGTCTCGTGGCTTTAAATTTGTGTTTATTGTTTTTATATCGTAAAAAAATGGATATTAATAATAATATGATTGACTTGATTGTTAAATATACTAGAAATACATGAAGAAAGAAAATAGTTATTTGTTATACAAGAGTGCAAAGTTGCTTTTTAACCGCGTGCTCAATTTTGATGACCGAGCAAGCGAATGATTCTAAAATTGAATCACGAGTGCAACGAGTGATTCAAAAATTAGAATCATGAGCGGTAGCGAGGGATTCAAAAGAGCACAAGGTGAAAAATCTTTGCACTCGAGTGCAACACGTAACTTTTCATCCCACCTCAGCGAGGAAATGAGTAGATGCAAAAAAAAGTTTAGGTAATAACTACTTACTACGTTATTATAGGTAAGTATTACAGAAAATAAAATATAGTTAAGTATGTTTTTAAGTTTCTTATTTTTATCTTGGTTTTTCTTAACAATAAGTAGGACGTGAAAAGAAAACCGCAAAAGAAAAGTTCTGAGTCAATAAGGTTCCGAGTCTGAGATTTTATTTTTTATTATGTCTGTGTGTGTGTCCATTTAAAATAAATGTTTTCTATTCTATTCTTTTTAGATTGTAATAAATTAATAGTAGATTACGCACCAAAGGATTCTGGTTCGGGATTCAAGTTAGCCCAATGGGCACCACAACAAGCGATCAGCTGTTGGGGTCAGCAGCCGCCTTTACTGGCACAGCTCTTTAGTGCACGTGCATGTTCCAAATTCAATTTACTTTATCCACTAGAGGATAAAAACGGCTTTTACCCTCAGATATCGAAGAGGAAAAATAGCCTTTCCGAGATGGGGGGATGAAAAATATTTTAAGCCACAAACTTCAAAGTTATAAACAAGAGTGTTGCATAGCAACATAGGAAGTCCATAAACTAAAACAGACTAAAACCCACCTTGCTTTCCAGGGCTTTTTCTTTTCAAACAATTCAAATATAGTTTGGACGGTAGAATTCAGACTATGATTTTATACAGGCATTCAGGATAAATGTAATAATAATAGTGCAGTAGTCCACAAACGATATAGAATTAGGTTTAGCCCATTATTTTGTGCCAAAAACTCAGACCAGCATAGTTGCTATTTACTTTAGCTTTAAAATCAGCATGAAAATGGCGATGAACATGTTTAAGTTATTCTGAAAGTCGGCTACAATACAACGCAGCGCAGGACTACATACCGAGTTGGTGCCAAAAACTTCCATATTTTGTTATTTCATTTCGTATGCGGTCGCAAGTTTCGCGCTATGCTGGTTTAGCCAACTATTCTGAGGCTAGACTTTATTGAATATATAACACTTGAAACAATGGCTATGTTATATAGGATGTTCAAATTGATATCCTATGTGACAATCCTGCCAACGGGCGTCAAAAAGGCCTTTGGCTTGATGGCACTTATTGGACGCCCTGTAATTGTTGTTTCAGTAGAGAAATAATAGAAATACGATTATGTTCGTATAAAATCTATCATTTGTATATAATCGTGTTTCTATTATTATTAAGTCATAGTTAGTAAATTATGAACTTATCCCATGTAATAAACATTAAAAAATAGGTGCCATGGTTGAAAAATTGTTCGTGAATATAACGTTCATATTAATGAACGTTATAGCCCAAGAGCCTGTGAACCCCAGACCTACGTCATTTTATAAAGGCTGAAAGTTTGTCAGCGGATGCTCCCAACACTGGTAAGACGATGGACCAATTATGGAGTTTGGGTTATGGTGGCTTTGGCAGGTAAACGGTACTAAAGGTGCGTAAAATGTAAGTTAACTTACGTCATAGTATAAAAGCTGATTTTTATGTATAATACTCAGGTAATATGTAGATGATGTTTCTTCATCAGCCAGACACTTATCATGGTGGCAACCCCTTGCCAGACACCCTTAATGTTCAAGAAATTATATAAGTTTACTTACGTCATAGTATAAAAGCTGATTTTTATATAAAATATTTGGGTAATATGTAGATGATGTTTCCTCTTTAGCCAGACACTTTTGATAGTTCCAACCCCTTGCCAGACAAACATTGTAAATAGCCCACTCAACGGATGTTCAAAACAAGGTATAGAGGGAAAGTCTTGGAACACAATTTTTGACTACGCAACTTTGTTTGTATTGGTTAGGAGGAGAACATATCGAAAGTCCCCATCCCTAGCCCTTGAGCTAAGGGGGAGGGAGGGGTTTGAAGGTACCACTTTTTGGTTTTTGGCTTATGTCTCGGAAAGTAGGAAACCGTAGGTCCTAGCGGCATAATATGTATGAACATAATAAAAGCTGAATAAATTCTCTATAAGTTTAATCCAGTAAACATTTCCAGGTTTTGTTTAGTTTTCGAGATATCTGCTCTTGAAAGTCTGTAATGATATTGGTTAAAATCATTTTTACCTCTTTGCATGTGGAATGTATTTGATGTCGCCAAAGTTCCAGAAAACAGCATCCAAGTTGGTTTCAGAGCCTCCAAGTTGCGCCGAATGTCATTTTAATTTATATTAGTTACATTACAACTTAAGTCGTATTTCGTTAGATCCGAGTCGTTTTATAAGATTTGACCCAATTCTGTTGCCCAGATATTATCCTTCTCATACAATAAAATTATCCTAACATGACACTTAACCAAATAGCATCATAAAAAAATAAATTATTTTTTAATTTATACAATTTGTATGAACATTTTTTTTGCTGAATTTGACCAACTTCCGCCATCTTGATTATTTTATTCCAATTTAATAAAACGATCCTTACCTGAAAGAGAGTCGAAGGGCATTAAAAAAATTGGCAACTCATTTTTATGGACACCTCGCACTTGATTAAAAATTAAATAATATTCTAAAATTGTTTACATTATAAAAAGCTAAAGGTTCCTAAGATTGTTTTTCTGTAGCTCTTATGGATGCGGATTTCTCCTTATCGGTCAACTTAGAATCAAAACCCCGTACATGTACTACCTAATATGTAATTATAATCTAGAATGAGTTTCTGAGCTATTTTTACTGCTCCCTCGGTGGAAGGAAAACAAAAAATATCAAGCTTGATGATGGCTACCGCGAATTCAAGAATTTGTTATAACTTTGTGAGCACAGTAAGAGACCCTTTTAGCTGGAGCCTCATATCGCCTCAAGATGCAGGTTTCACTTGGCTTTATTCATTGCAGGTGGTAAAGTGAGGGTCTGAAAAGACTGCTCATGCTTTCTGGACCTTTGGCGATATGAAATACAACTTTCCAAATGCAAAAAGGTAAAAATGATTTTTCAGAATATTACAGACATTCAAGAGCAGATAGCTCGAAAACTAAACAAGACCTGGAAATGTTTACTGGATTAAACTTATAGAGAATTTATTCAGCTTTTATTTTGTTCATACATATTATGCCGCTAGGATCTATGGTTTCCGACTTTCCGAGACATAAGCGAAAAACCAAAAAGTGGTATCTTCAAACCCCTCCCTCCCCCTTAGCTCAAGGGCTAGGGATGGGGACTTTCGATATGTTCTCCTCCTAACCAATACAAACAAAGTTGCGTAGTCAAAAATTGTGTTCCAAGACTTTCCCTCTATACCTTGTTTTGAACATCCGTTGAGTGGGCTATTTACAATGTTTGTCTGGCAAGGGGTTGGAACTATCAAAAGTGTCTGGCTAAAGAGGAAACATCATCTACATATTACCCAAGTATTATATATAAAAATCAGCTTTTATACTATGACGTAAGTAAACTTATATAATTTCTTGAACATTAAGGGTGTCTGGCAAGGGGTTGCCACCATGATAAGTGTCTGGCTGATGAGGAAACATCATCTACATATTACCTGAGTATTATACATAAAAATCAGCTTTTATACTATGACGTAAGTTAACTTACATTTTACGCACCTTTAGTACCGTTTACCTGCCAAAGCCACCATAACCCAAACTCCATAATTGGTCCATCGTCTTACCAGTGTTGGGAGCATCCGCTGACAAACTTTCAGCCTTTATAAAATGACGTAGGTCTGGGGTTCACAGGCTCTTGCTCTATTATATTCACGAACAATTTTCAGCAATTTTCCCGCAAATTTCAAAATAGAATATTTAGATGTCGGAGGAAACCAACAAATACAGAACAGCTATTACGCGATGTGGATTGTTTTGTTTGTCTAATTAGTACGTCTCATTTGTATACTTTATACCTACATATAAGTAAATTGTAAAGGTGCGATATCTAAATCCGAGAATGTAACAAGTCATTGCTTCCGTTTTATTCCATATTTATGGCGTCACCTCTTTTTCTATTTTTTTGTTTTGTTTCTAACAGAGTTTTAAACTGAAATAGGTTCTGTCCCCAAATCAATAAAACATTCAGCTTATAATACTGAAAACGGGTTATGCGCACTTCACCCCATTCTCACTTCGTCCTATTCGCACTTCGTCCTGCGTTCGCACTTGGTCCCATTCGTGCGGCTATGCCACATGTCAAAATAAAAGGTCATCCTGTCCTCAATCCAGATACCTATAGGTACTGAAAATAGAAGTGAGTGGGATTCTTTGTCGCTAAGTAGCGCGACAGGTGATAGCCTGATGGTTAGCGCGCGGCAGGGAGGGGGGGCAGTGGGGAGGGGTGAGGGTTCGCTCCAGGAGTGTTTGTCGGGCAAACAGCGCGCGACTCGAGCACGCGGCAAATATCGGCCGAGCACTCGCTGCGTTACAGTTATGCTTACAGCGACTACGCAAATATTAAACCTGTAAACTCACCTTTACGACATTTTAAATTAATACTCTCTTTTTATAGAGGAACGTTAACATAACGACCTTATTCACCTTGTTTACCTAGAAACAGCATTTTAACAACTTATGTATATTGTTACAGTCAACATGTGTGCAAAGTATCCAATTTTCTAAAGTAATCAACGTAATAAAGAACACACAAAAGTATCTGTGAAATAGAAACGTATGAAAAGAAACATACGTCAAATGGAGTGAAAAATGAATGATGTTCGTGGACACTGAAATAGAGTCAGTGATGTGTGACGTAGCAAACGTGCATCACTCGCGCGCCGCTTGTTAATATCCAATGCTGTTTATTGATCTGGAGCTGCCTAATGTGGCTTTTGTCATCCACTAAGCCGTGAACCTATTGAATCTGCGCTACAACAGCCTCATTTCAAAGTTTAGCCATTTATTTCCAAGAGCTAACCACATTTCATTCGAAACAAAAATATTTTCGTGTGTTCTGAAACTTACGAAACAATTTATACACTGTTTTATTGGGTCTGCATACGAAATCGTAATTGTTTTTACTGCTGAAAACACATCTCGTGGAATCCATTACTTGGATTAGTTCCATAGATTGATATAAAATGCGCATGGCAAATATACAGTTTACTGGCGAGGTGCTAAGGCTTTGATGGTTATATATTTACCGACAGCCATCGGTTTGTCTAATGATCTGTGAAACTTTCGGATCCCATTTACCTGAAAATCATTTGGTTTACATTATAAACACGAGTTTCATAATATTCAACGTTTGTTTGTCCAAGTCATAAATCAAATTTGACGATTTTCCCACCCGTAAATGTAGATGAAAATGGAAGACAATTTCTGTCACTAGTTTTCACGGTTATTTTCTTTTATGAGTTTACCGAAGGAAGTCACGTCATTTTTAAAATGGCTGGTAAATTAATTACTCACTCATCAAGTTGGTCTCCCCGTTTTGTAAAGCTACAGGTGTGAAATAAGGCGCAATTTAGTTTTTTTCTCGTTAAAGCTTATGAGTGTTGCTTTTTACGACGTTCTTTTCATCATATATTTTATTATATTTTTACTTGGTAAAACTTTATTCAAGGCAATCTTTGAAGACAGACATTGTATGACTGTGAATACTGAACCAAAACATGTTTAAGGGCCAAAGAATGGAATAAATAAACAGTAAAAGAAAAACCAATAAAAGTTGTTTTATTGGCCGTCGACCGAAACACCTGCCACATGATGAGTTTTTAGTTATTTCAGGGTCTCATTGATTAAATTCGATAAACATTTTTTATGTGAGAAGAATTCGGGATGTTAAATTTCAGCGTGTACTTGCGTAGACTAAATGGATTAATTAAGAGGATTTGTAATGTTTTATTATAGCAAGATACTCCTATAGTCGACACATCAAAAAAAATGTCACGGTAGCTTATTTATGACTTCTTCTTTTTTTAGATTCTTTATTTAAACATAAAGATTTAGAACATTAAGGCTAGGTGCACACGGCGACCATTCGATTCGATTTTTTCACTTATACGGTGCAGTCGTTCACACGGCAACCATTCGATTCGATTTTTTCGGGCCACGCATGCGAGTGCGTACGATTCTCGAATGGGCGAGTCGTGTGAACGAGACAACATAAACATAAGCGCCACTGCGTGTCGCATTCGATAAAATCGTTTCGAGACGCGGCGTTCCAGTGACAACTTCGCACAGTATGCGGTAAAATATATTTCTCGAACACGGGATTTTCCCGTATGAACGCCGTGTAAACAATTTTTAAGTTTTCACATATATTCTGTTGTCACTACTCTATTCGAGAAAATCGTTTATATGGTATACGGGAAAATAATCGCCGTGTGAACCTGGCCTTAATCAATTCAATTGTTTTTTCCATAAAAATTAAAAAAAAAAAGAAAATCAGCTTATGCAGTGATCACAAACTTTGATGTGTACGAGTATATTAATATAGGTACCTATGCTTCGGATGGCTGATGTCCTGTCGTGACTATATTATATATGTATATAAAAAAATATATAATACTACAGTCGTGACTAATCGTGCATGAAATTCTGTTATCATGTCATTGTTCCTTCCTTTTACTTCCCTTTGCAGTGGTTTCCGGAATTTTGTAGGGTGCACTTTGTTCTTAGGGATTTACAGCAACACTACAAGCAATATTACACCTGGAGAGCTAGTAATAAGTTCAATAATAATTCATATTAGCGTACTACTTGCTAGCATAGACCATTTGAGAGAAAATAAATACAACAATTGCAAGGTACATAGATGTAGTGTATGTTTCAACTCGCGTAAGTATATACTTCACTTTGCAAAACAAAATCCATTATGGATGATATTGCACGCGTATGCATTAAACATTTGGAACTAGAAAACGTGAAAAAAGCGTTATCATTTTATGATTTCCATTTTTTTGGGTCGCATTGGAAAATATAAAGATGATGTTTAGCATCTCACCTTGTAGGTTCTGCCAGATGTTACATGTGTCCCCGGAGTGCGCGTGTGTGTACCTAGTGACCCTGGTCACGTCCACACCGCGCTGTTTGGGATAATGTTTGAACTATGATATCTATTTTGAGCATATTAAGGTTGATATTTTTGCTTAAAGATTATATTGTAGGAGTGTAACAGACGGTATTTTCTAAAATCTGATATTCTTGGTTTTTGAGCCAATGATATAAAATTCTATAAGTACCTAAAGCTTCTCTTTTAGAGCCCTATGCTCAAATAAGGCATTATCATTCAAAAATATGTAACTATGTATAATTCATACGGCATAAAACTTTTACTGCTTAGAAGATTGCTAATACAGAAAATGGCATGTTACTTTTAATAAATAGAATTTTTTATTCGTTCGTTTATTCGACATCGTAAAACTGAAACAAAGTAGTATCGCATCGCTGCAAAAACATAAAAGCGTCACTCGTAGAGCACTCATTTTTTCGGTTTGATGAGAAACGCATAAATTATTCGCGACACATAAATATTCCTATATGAACTGGCGCAACCATATCCTCCTTTGTTAAAGGTTAAAATAGCTATTTAATGAGTCAACAGTCGACGTACGGCGCGTCTAAATTAAATGACAATTGTGTCTCGTTTTTGCGCAGGTAGGTAACAGGTGTTCTGTTTAGCCGTATGAAAAATGAGTTCCATGATATTTATCTAATTCAGTATTTTATTTCAACATCATGACAGAATTCCGTCGAGTTATATGAGTTTGGAACTGTTTGATTCATTTACGTGCTGACACGTAGCGAAAAATATTAAAATGTCATGTGTCTAAAGGATATTTATTCTTTTTGATCGTTTGTGCTAGATAGATCGTTCAGGACAAAGTATTAAATGATAACATGTATATGTTAGTTGCTGTTATATATTAGACAACTAATTTATAATTTGTTGTAGAATCGTAAACATAGTCGCAAATATTGGAACCAAATAGAAAGCAACTTCTCTAAATATGAGAACGAAACAACAACACAGCAATCAATTAAATATGTAATTGTTGCAAACATCGTTCACTGTATCTCTAGTCTTAAACACAGGACATTGAACCAAATTCCTACAGCTGGATTATTTTCTTGAATTGTTTAATAAACTCTTAGCATGAAGTTCGGTGGTTCTCAATTAATAACAAGGGCCGGATTATCTGTTCGGTCTGAGAGACACTGTAAAAAAGATTATCGAACGGAAGAAAAACAGTGTTCATATTGCTGCGGCTCCTGGGTGTCCTTTCATCACGTTTTATGTACTCCTCAGGCAGTTGAATGGAAGTTTTTTCTGGTTTAGTGGAGGTTTTTGTCGGAGTAATGCGGCGGGCCGCGCCTCCCGCGTCCCTTTCATTGCCCCGATGAATATTTTGTGATTTTTACGGGACATCTGGCTGGGATATTTATTTGATCAAAACTTCTTGATTGTGAATGTCGCCTTCAAGTGAGATGTGTTATGATAATGTATTGATAGTTCGCTTCTTATAAATGTGGCGTCTTGAACTTTTTATAGTCAGTTTGTATGTCATATGTAACAGTTATTGAGTGTTATTTTTGCGTATAAATGTTATTACATTAACTTTCTTTGATTCAATTAAAGTGTTTTCGATAGTGCTGCATTGTTATTTGTTACTGACCTACGATCCGCCCCACTGACGGATATTGGGGATACACATCAAACTAACCCGGCACGACTTAAATAGCTGAGGTTAGTGACGGCAGCTTTACGGTGCACCGCCGACATTGACTTGTTTGATAGCGAAGTGAAATAGCCTTCGATATTTTGTATTCTGGAGAGACCTAGCTACCAAAGCCTAGCTATCTAGCTACCATTTCTAACCAGCTAAAAATAATTTTTACATCAATTTCCTTGCGTACTCGATTAAATTACGTAGGCCACCTGAAACTAGATGTATATTTTCTATTAGTATATCGAAGTTTACGCCCGTATTTGATCGCTAAACGAAATCTAGGGAATACCAAGCTTCTCGAGACTGATTTCTTGTTATCCGATTTGGTGTAACGGTGTATCGGTGGAGGAAGCGGTTATCGGGAGCTGATTGAGCGCGCAATAAATTTGGATTGCTTTCCTACGTGTACACCGCCCTTGTGACTCGCAAAACGCACTTATACATAAATAACTTTTACTCTGTTACATTTACTCCACAATACTGACATATACCAATATAGTCCTAAGTCATAGATTCATGAATAACTAACACAGACATTACTGAAACGTAATAAGTAATCGCAATAGGAGCGTGACGTCGGACCGAGCTTTTAGCGTCCCTGAAAATTGATGGTGTCACTTAATGCTAGAGCCGATGGAACAGAACAGACTATGTAGCAATTTTTCATGACTGAATCATGACTATCGCTTGTTGTTTAAGCTCTCCATAGTATTTTAATGGAATTACGTAAGCTTTGCTTTGAGAAGAGGTCGAAAAGCGTAAATAAATTAAGCCAATTACCAACTTAAACATGAAAATGTAAGCGCGTTTGTTTCATGTAGTCAGTTCCTGCAAGTGGCGCGAGTCGCACGGAAATTATGAGTTCCGTACAAGGAGCACATAAAAGAAAATGGTAACCAACAGAAAGGTGGTAATGGAATTAACCGAGGTTGGGCGTGACTACACTTAGTATAGGTACATAAATATGATCGCCAACGTTTGTTGTTCGGGCTCTCCTTATTTTGTGAAAGTAATTACGGTTCTTGTCATACAATCTTAGCTTACTTTCCCCAACCACTTGAAAAATAAAATACAGCAGCAACCTGCGTGGTAAATATTCAGAGCACACATGGTGGTGCTCAATGTTATTTTTGGTACATAGTAAACTAATATGTTTATGACGTAGATAAAGTAAAGGATATAATATCGTGCAGTCGACAAGTCGAACCGTCTGTGGTGTACCTAAGAAGCTCGGACGGGCTTGTCTCTGAACGGTTTCGAGCACTAATGTTAATATTCTGTGTAATATTTAAGATTGTTTCATTAAGTTTTTGCTTCAGAAGTCATGAGTTGTCATAAAGGTGATGTTTTTTAAAATCTAAACTTGAAATCGGGCCAAGCCGATGTGCATCGACAGTTCAACGAAAAACTTATATAATAAAAAAGTCTTAGGCCCGACGCTGCGTTAAGCGGATGCACGCGCGGTTCTATACAAAAGTGCTCCGTCGCGGGGATCCGTGCGGGGACCCGCGCGGGCGTCTGTCGCGGGGAGGTTTGCCCCGCACCCACGCAACGGGGCCCGCGCGGAACCACGTGCGGGGCCACGCGCGAAGCCACGCGCGTAGCCACGCGCGGGTCTACGCGCGGTGCCTGCCAGCGGTTGGTAACACGCACGGGCTTGTTCAGTCAATAAGGGTGCTTATACACGGTGCATGTAACTGGAACAAACAGAGAGCAATTTTTTTTTGTATGAAGACTTTCGAAAAATTCCTCCAGTGCTGAAATTTGGAATAGTAGGTGCTACAGATTATAGATGCACAATAATCCAACATTTTTTTAGCCGAGACGTTCTGTTTTTTTACCAAAACATGAAAATTGCTTATAACTCTCTGCGAAAAATTCCTCAGTCTCAAATTCTTTTTGTAGGTATTTGTTTAAAAGGAAATAATAGGAAAAAAAAGTATAAGTTAGAATAGGAAAGTATAAACATCCAACAATTAATGTTCGATTTCAGTGTCACTCCAAATCAACTTTTTACATATCGCGCTTTAACTTGAAATTGAAATACACCCAGACACAGAACATAAAAATCTTCAAATTGAACAGCGACACTGCGTAAATCGGTCTCCGCGTATCGCATACCCACAAGCCGCGTATCCACGCGCGCGCGCGCGGGGCCACGCGCGGGGCCACAGACGGGGCCACGCGCGGGATCACGGACGTGGACCCGCGACAGTTGCCCATCGCGGGCGCCCATTTAACGCAGCGTCGGGCCTTACTGCTGTAACTTTCAACATCGTCAACAGGCCTCAGTGTGAGTTTTCTAGACAAAGTTATATCATAATATGCCACCCATTTGAGAGCACTTGACAGATTAGTATACCAAAACTTCAGACCTTAGATAGCCATCGTATGCTCTCTATCATCGTATGCTCTATAATCAGCTAGAGACATCGCGATGATCAAAAGATCATCGCGATGATGTCTGAATTTGAGATTTGTGCAAAGTGTCTGGACAAGTTGGCAATAAATTACTTCATCAAATATACAATGAAAACAATAAAAAAAAACAACATAAATAAAACAAGTATATTTAATTGGTTTGAAAACTTTTTAGGCTGCTGTTTACATTATCTCAAAGTTCTAGTTTGCACTTGAATAAGAGGTGACTGTGGAGGAGACTCAAAAAATCAAGGCACGCGAGAGGAACGGCGCGTAGTGTGCGTGTGTGGTGATGAGCAGAGGCTGCGTGGTGTGGGTGTGGGCGGCCCCGGCGGGCGCGGCGGTGGACTGGGCTGGGGGTATCGATCCCCGCGGGGCGCGTGCGCCGAGCGCGCGCTGCGAGCCGAGCGAGCGAGCGCCACCCGCGCAGTCCGCAGCCGGCCGCCAGCCCAGCGACTGCCGACACCGCGGGGACTCCGCGCCGCGCGAACCTTCCCTCGCAACGTTTGACATTCAGCGCGCGACAACATTCGCACAGTCTCAAATCGCCTCTCTCACAGGAATTGCTCTAGTGTTATCACTTCGAAACTATAAAAACTTGTAGTTTCGTCGACATTGTACCTGTTATCTTGACTTTGAAATGACATATTTCAAAAAGTGATAAACTTTATTTATTTACATTCTTTAATAAATGTCGTAATTAAAACTTAAACAACATTACCAGAGGATGTCTAACAGCTAATTCAAAGTTGGTGTTGTGGTGGAAAGTATAATACATGCGGTGCCTGATAATCTTTTGAAGTGATCGTGTTTGTGACTGAAAAAATAAAACAGACGCTGGGAGCGTTGCTCACGAGTTCACGGGTCGTTAATTCAGTGGAAGAGGGAATCCGAAAAAAGAGGTCTCGTTTACGTCCGCTCATCGGAGTGATAAAATTTATGACAAACGGTAAGGAGCGTGTAGTGATAAGGGTTGGGTGCGTTATATCTGTGCGGCGCGCGCGTGTGGCGCTCGGACCAGCGCCAGCGGTAATTACTGTTCCACCTCAGGAGCCGAACGTCTCCATTCGTTACTCTTATCACACTACAATTACATATTGCTGCCGTTACTGTCCACTGATAACTCACCCTCCTGTAATTTAGTGTAAGTGAGCACCCTTCTATAGTTTCTTCTTTATTGGCACTTTAGATTGGCAGATTTTTCTACCATATTTCAGAGACACTGGATAAAAGCTTCACATATTAAACTCTATTGAGGTATTCTTCCTGACACTCTTCAATAAAAAACTCAATCGTTTTGAAAATTTTCCTTCCGATAATAATATGTCACCCTGATACCGATGGAGATAATATTGTCATTAAAAGGGAGTACAGCTGTTCTGAAAGTTGGGTAATTAAATACTACTTACAAAAAGTATTAATGATCAGCAATAACCTCAAATACTTTATTTTGTGTCAGTTTTCCTTTAGTTACATCTACCATTCAATTCTATCCTATTATCTTTTCCTCCTCTATTTTCCCTTTCTTTTCCTTAACTATTACCTTGCACCACTTTCAATATTTACCTATTTGCACTGTGGGGTGGCTTCCCTAGGCCATATTACATGAATACCTACATAATATATGATATAATATTTAGTACCATGTCAGTAAATTACACTGACAAACATTCAGCAGTAGCTGTAAGTACTTCTGATTGTCACATGTTAAAGTATTTCCCAGCACATTAAATTTACACAATATAGCAACAATAATTCTGCTTCATTTAAAATTACGTTATGCAGGAAAGGAGGATGACCACAATGTTTAACTACGTTTTGTAACGGGAAAGGGGCCTGTTTCAATAACACACTCGTTAGTCTAAAAAATCGTTTGAGAGAAATGTCACGGGTTCAGATTTGCGTGAAAATTTATGCGTGTGTCGTATGTCTTGGGGAAGTGTCTCGGTGGTGTGAGTGTCGGACACTGTAGCCTCGGATTACACGACCGGTGTCGGCCATGCCTCAACCGACCTTTTTAGACGTTACCTCTTTGTACGTGTCGTTCAGATTAATCGTGTTATGGTCGGGTTCTAAAATTAACTGTTGAACCTTTTCGGTAAAAATAATTAATTAGATCAGTCATTTTTCTGGATACATGCAAAGGTTTTTGAATTTTAGAATACAAACAGTTTCCTCTCTCATCTTTTAGCTAAAATGAACACTAAATACTCGTAGGTAGATACACAATTAGATGCGCTGTTGGAAAGTATTGAGATCCATTCATGTGTAGCAAGTTACTACTATCGAACGATGACTCACCCTCTGTGAGCTGCGAAAAAAGACAAATTGCTAACTCTGCCTTCTGTATGCTCATCGCATTGATAGATAAATGGTCTTTAGAGCTACTAAAAGTCTAGGGATTTCTTTAGAAAGTCCCGATCAAACGAGACTTGCTATTTCTTATATGTTTAGGGATCAGTATTTGTAATAAACACAATAAACCTTTAAGACATTGGGGTAAAAATCTATTGGAGAATCCCGTTTCGGTTGGAAAACTTCGAACAATAGAACGCACCAGCCTTAGACATAAAATACCTCATTACTTTTTATAACTTGGAGAAATAAAGGAGAGGTCGCCCTAGGGAGCGGCAAGTTTTTATCAGTCGTGTTACTGAACAGTATCTGTTTGAAGACGTTCTTATCTTCAGACTAGACCCCGAGCATGTCCACAAAATAAATCGTGCGATGACGCCCACGGTTCAATTTTGTGTGAAAATTACGAGTTTAGGTACGTATCTTCAGAAAATTTGGCCGAACAAATAGATAGCAGGCCGAGGGTTGACCGTGATTCGCGTCACGTCTCACGCGACCGCAGGGTATTTTTAAAAATTCGTTTCCCGACCTTCCAACAAGTTCGTATGCTGCAACGACAACCTTTACTCAATATGTTAAGACCCCATCGTACAGTGTAACGAATTAAGATTTCACTCTTAGCGCATTTCATTTAATTAAATATTTACTTGTAGCAACTAGTTTGCAAAACAAGGCCATGTAATTTTAAGGGAGAGGTCTCATAAACCCGATGAAGCTATATCTTTGTCTTCTAACGAAACAGTCGTAGAATTGAAAATATTGCAATTAAAATATTATTTCAAAATAACGTAGCTTCACAATGCAAAAGAGTTTCATTCCATTTGCATCTTCGATTGACGTTTGTTTGATTTAATTCAGTTGAATTATTGCAAGTACCTATCTCTGGAATCTAATAACGTCAAACTGCGGTCACCAACGATTTTGCCCAATATAATTACTATGGAAATATTGACCTCAGACCCTTTCTTGTTTAAGGACACTTTATTGAAGGGCACTAAGGTCTAAGAGTCAAGAACGATTGGGATTGAATTTTGATCAAGATTTCCAAATGGTAAATACTGTTCGTTTTGTCCAGTTTATAGGTATCTGTGTAGATTGTAGAGTAATAGCACTCGGAACGAAATGCGGTGGTAATTAATTTGGGAACAGAAGAAAATTAAAAGGGTTTTAAAATAAAGCTGGAGCCCGGCTGCCAGTTTCGTTGTTAACTTCATTATTACAAAATCCGTGTCCACTTTGAAAGTCTCTATCAGTATTACGAGCTCGTCGTGTTGAGCATTCAATCTTCTCTCATGAGGTTTCGGTTTGTTATTTTATTCAGGTCGTGAATCGAACCGTAAGAAGGTGTTAAAGAGTGAATTGGCAAAAGGAGCGAATGAATGGAATATGCGAACAGGTCGATCGCCATTCGCAGTTGAATAATGAATGCGTCAGGGACGATAATACTCACCGTGGCCCACCGCCGTCACCGCGTGGGGTCACATGCTACCTACATACACATGAATAGATCAACTGAACAGTTTCAATACACAAATCTTGTATACGAAACACCCTATATCCAAATTCAATATAGATATTTACCTACGTTATAAAATTATACATCAAAGAAGATTTACATTAAACAGTTGCGGATGATCTAAGTTATTTTAAATGTGATTATGGAAATGTACGTAAATCGGAAACAAATCTGGTGTTACGGTTCGTACACATTAAAATTATGTAAATTAATCCGTAAGCTGAAAATCTTTATTAATACGTTCTATTGCTAATTCTAGGAGAAAATGTGATACTGTTGTGACCATTGAAAATGCTGAAAATATTAGGTTTAAAACTGATAAGACGGATTTACTCGAGTCTAATTCAAGTACTTATAAACTTAACCATAACTTCTAAAGTTTTTGAAACTGCGCTGAATTTCAACTTGTGGATAAATGATACTTGTTATCATTAAATGTTATGGTGTAAAATACTGAGGCGGTAGTTTAAAGTTATCTAAATGGAGATAGTGACCAAATAAACGGTAAAACTTATCAGTTTTTGAAACTACATTCAAGTTCAACTACTTTGAGATATTTCTGTACTAAAATACTACGTATCTTCGCTAAATATTGGCATATTTTTGCACAAAATAATATCAAAAACAATGATACTGACACAATACACGAGGATAATAGGTAAGCATTTTATCCTCGAAGAAATATAAAAATGAATTGCATATATGAGTGGAGCGTTGCGTGCAGCAAGGCGGCTATTGTCCAACCTTGTTGACTGTCTTATGGTATACCTAAAGTATTGAGAAAAACTATGACAGAAATTAAATTGTGAACATTATCACAAGTAAAGCCGCATTTTCATTATACAAGTTACTTGTATACCTAGTCTACAAGTTGCAAGTAGATAGCTTGTAGATATTGTTTTATTCCAATTCAAGCAACTTGTATACAATTGTGACATATTGGTATGCAAGACTTACCTAATGGAAACGCGCGTTAAAGCACTTACGTTACTTGATCTGAATTAAAAACTACGATGCTGGTTTTCTATTACCTACGTCTTTTATGTTCATTGATGTTGAACAACTCAATGGAGTACAACTTACAATGGTAAGACCAAAATACGTTTGACATTTTTAACTTTTTTTCAACCGTCTCCTTTTTGTGTCTAATCCGCTGGGTAGGAGTTCCTATTTTCAGCGCTGTCCTTCATAATAGCCCAAGAGCCCGTGAACCCCAGACCTACGTTATTTTATAAAGGCTGAAACTTTGTCAGCGGATGCTCCCAACACTGGTAAGAACGATGGACCATTATGGAGTTTGGGTAATAGTGGCTTTGGCAGGTAAACGGTACTGAAGGTGCGTAAAATGTAAGTTAACTTACGTCATAGTATAAAAGCTGATTTTTATATATAATACTCGGGTAGTAAGTAGATGATGTTTCCTCAGCAGCCAGACACTTATCATGGTGGCAACCCCTTGCCAGACACCCTTAATGTTCAAGAAATTATATAAGTTTACTTACGTCATAGTATAAAAGCTGATTTTTATATATAATACTCGGGTAGTAAGTAGATGATCCATTCCTCAGCAGCCAGACACTTATCATGGTGGCAACCCCTTGCCAGACACCATTAAAGTTCACGAAATTATAATTTTACCTACGTTATAGTATAAAAGCTGATTTTTATATATAATACTCGGGTAGTAAGTAGATGATGTTTCCTCAGCAGCCAGACACTTATCATGGTGGCAACCCCTTGCCAGACACGATTAAAGTTCACGAAATTATAATTTAACTTACGTCATAGTATAAAAGCTGATTTTTATATAATATAATACTCGGGTAGTAAGTAGATGATGATTCCTCATTAGCCAGACACTTAACATAGTGGCAACCCCTTGCCAGACACCATTAAAGTTCACGAAATTATAATTTTACCTACGTTATAGTATATGAGCTGATTTTTATATCTAAAAGTAATAATTAGATGATGTTTCCTCATTAGCCAGACACTTTACATAGTTCCAACCCCTTGCCAGACAAACATTGTAAATCATAAGAAGAGATTTAGTCCAGTCATTAAAGCCAAAACCCGAAAATAATTAGTAACACGCTGAAATTTTAGGGGGTTCTTAAGGAAGGTAAAATAACATACCGGGTGATTTTGCAGCGTTCTGGGGTGTACGGAAAGGGTTGAAAAGGGGTGAAAAGGTGTTTTTTGCTAATAACTTTGCCAAAAAAATTAGTAACACGCTGCAAATTTGGAATAAGGTTGTTCTTACGGTTTTGTAACGTGTATTAAATTTGCAGCGTTTTGCAACATACGGAACATTGTTTTTTTTTAAAAACAGTGCAATTAGTTAAAAACAGGGGTAAGAAAATTAGTAACACGCTGCAAATTTGGAATTAGGTTGTTCTTACCGGTTTGTAACGTGTATCAAATTTGCAGCGTTTTGCAACATACGGAACATTGTCTATTATTAAAAAAAATGAAATTATTTAATCAGACGGGTGAAAAAAATTTGTAACTCGCTGTAAATTCGTAATTAAGTTGTTTTTACCGTTTCGTAACGTATATAGCACTGTTTTTTTAATAATAAACAATGTTCAATTTGTTGTAAAACGCTGCAAATTTGATATACCTTACGAAACGGTAAAAACAACTTATTTACAGCGAGTTACAATTTTTTTTCACCAGTGTGATTAAATAATTTCATTTTTTTTTAATAATAGACAATGTTCCGTATGTTGCAAAACGCTGCAAATTTGATACACGTTACAAACGTCGGTAAGAACAACCTTATTCCAAATTTGCAGCGTGTTACTAATTTTCTTACCCCTGTTTTTAACTAATTGCACTGTTTTGAAAAAAAAACAATGTTCCGTATGTTGCGAAACGCTGCAAATTTAATACACGTTACAAAACCGTAAGAACAACCTTATTCCAAATTTGCAGCGTGTTACTAATTTTTTTGGCAATGTTATTAGCAAAAAACACTTTTCACCCCTTTTCAACCCTTTCCGTACACCCCAGAACGCTGCAAAATCACCCGGTATGTTATTTTACCTTCCTTAAGAACCCCTTAAAATTTCAGCGTGTTACTAATTATTTTCGGGTTTAGGCTTTAATGACTGGACTAATTGGAGATTAGAATGAGTTATGCAAATAATTTTTTTGGAGCAAAGTTATACATTTAACTGATATTATAAAAATCTGCTTTTATACTATAACGTAAGTAAAATTGTAATTTCGTGAACTTTAATGATGTCTGGTAAGGGGTTGCCACTATGTTAAGTGTCTGGCTAATGAGGAAATATCATCTAATTATTACTTTTATATATAAAAATCAGCTTTTATACTATAACGTAGGTAAAATTATAATTTCGTCAACTTTAATGGTGTCTGGCAAGGGGTTGCCACTATGTTAAGTGTCTGGCTAATGAGGAAACATCAGTGACTTACTACCCGAGTATTATATAAAAAATCAGCTTTTTACTATGACGTAAGTAAACTTATATAATTTCTTGAACAAAGGGTGTCTGGCAAGGGGTTGCCACCATGATAAGTGTCTGGCTGCTGAGGAAACATCATCTACTTACAGTACCCGAGTATTATATATAAAAATCAGCTTTTATACTATGACGTAAGTTAAATTATAATTTCGTGAACTTTAATGGTGTCTGGCAAGGGGTTGCCACCATGATAAGTGTCTGGCTGCTGAGGAAACATCATCTACTTGGTACCCGAGTATTATATATAAAAATCAGCAGAAATTTTATACTATGACGTAAGTAAACTTATATAATTTCTTGAACATTAAGGGTGTCTGGCAAGGGGTTGCCACATGATAAGTGTCTGGCTGCTGAGGAAACATCATCTACTTACTGCGAGTATTATATATAAAAACAGCTTTTATACTATGACGTACTTGTCTAACTTAATTTTACGCACCTTCAGTACCGTTTACCTGCCAAAGTTCATATTACTCAAACTCCATAATGGTACATCGTGACTTACCAGTGCTACGGAGCATCCGCTGACAAAGTTTCAAGCCTTTATAAAATAACGTAGGTCTGGGGTTCACGGGCTCTTGCTCTATAAAGGTCATGTGTAAAAAGATTTTAAACTTGAAATAAATGTGTAAGAAGATTTTCGTTTGCTGCCAATTTTAATGGTTCAAAAAAGTCATTTCGTTTCAAAATGTGATTGCGTATTACAGTACAATTAAAGTTTTATAATTTTACAAAAAGTGACAATTTTCTTCCGAATTTTCCTGTTTTTAGGTCAAACAAAGCATCTTAAGGGGTGGCATCGTATTGAATAAAATATAAATATTTCAGGAACGTAAAACTTTCTCAGTATCTCGTCCTTGTGAATATTATGTAGCTATTCATTCCAGTCACGCGTGCCTCTGCTGTTTATTCACATTCGCATTGGCGTACGTAAATAATGGGCTAACTTTTCCAAGTCGTCCGACTCGTGTGAGACATGCTTCAATAACCTATTTGCTTTAAATCATATTTCCATTGTACAAATTATTCCACTGCAACGGACTTGTAGTAATGCTAAGCGAAAAAGAGCCACATTATAGCCTTACTTTGGAAAATATTGTTCATAAATCAATGCTCATAAATATTGTCAAAAAAAGAGCATGAATAAAATCCTAGGCTTTGTCAGTATTCGTATCTGTATTTATTACGTAGCGCTTCCGATATTTTACTCACTCATAATACAACCGCGGCTGGTATCCGAATACCTTAAAATTGTGACCATAAAGATAAGAATTTTTGCGACTTCGTTTCGCTAGGCTCGAGGTTCCCTAAAAATTTATGATCACATTTCATGACTACGTAAGAGTTCTGTCGGTTTTTCTGAAAAAAAAAGTGATATCCGATGTCCTCATTTAAAGGAAGCTTTATAAATTGTCCGGAAAGTTGAACTAAAGCCATTAAATTGCTTTCGATGTAGCCCGCGAAATTCTATTTTTTTGCAATTTAGGCCAGTGACATGTTGTAACTTTATAAATATTTTGTTGCGCAAATAACAAGTATAATTTTAAATATATTGTCAAAAAATTCGCTCCATCAGCTCTACATAGAAAAGGGCCAGATTTCAGATTTTAACATGATGCACCTTTTCTATGTGAGAGCTGATGGAGCGAGTTTTTTGAATATATTTAAAATTATACTTGTTATTTGCGCAACACAAATATTTATAAAGTTACAACATGTCACTGGCCTGCAAATTGCAAAAAACGTAAAAAAATTTGAATTTCGCGGGCTGGTTGGAGCATCCCCCTTAAATTCTGCTACGAGTGCTACGCTTTTTCGTAGCAAGTGCGTAGGCCACAATTTTAAACTAATAATTTGGAATAGGATGGTATTACTCGGACTGTATGTATGTTGCTCACCTATGCCATTGTAGGTAATATAATTTATTACACAATTATGTTGACGTGCCTACTTTTACGCAAACATTAAACTGCATTATTCATTGTCCTCAGAAATTATTCGAGGAGATTTTTGGTGAACAATAGAATTATGAAAATTTCCGTGAACCGCGGTTTTGTTAATGGGCCACTAAAAAGGGACGGGTTCTAATTGCTTTGAATAATGTAAGCATATACATAGCTATGGGTAGCAACTCATCGGTACCTCGCATGGAGCTGACCACTCGGTCAGCTAGCCTTTTGTTGCTTCAGATTTAATTAAGGGTTTGTTTAACAAAGTACTTATTGACAAAGGTATAATTAACAATAATACGTTCTAAAATCACCGCTTAATACTGAGTAGAGCTACATTCACGGTATACGTGCATGTATGATGTAGGAAGCCTTAAGTACGTAACAAGAGGGAGCTCTTTAGGTCGTCTTATGAATTATGAGCGGCATGCAGCGTCTCGCCTGCGTCGCGCGCTAATTGATTCCTGAATTTAACCCTTGCGTAACCTCGTTACTCCAAGTGAATGTGAAAGATGTCAGTTCATTCTCGCTATAATGGAACAGTTCTTTAATCTTCTTTCATATAAGCTAGCAACTGGAATTTCATTTAAATTTAAATGTAATTTTCACCGTAATCCGCGTTCGGGTAAAAGAAACCACTTGACACCCCGTCCTTTTACAAATTTCGTTAAAACAATTGGAATTGGACGCGCTGCCAAGGTTAAGTAATGCGACAATCTGTGATTTATAAAGTCACATTAACATTTGGCCTTGCGAGGGCGTTTGGAAACTCAGCAGAACCCGACTTGAATCAAATGGCCGTCTTTTATTGGTAATGTTTACTAGTCGTATTTTAGATGTCTTTCGTCAATTTATTGTTACTATTTACATGTAACTCGACTTGTCACTACTGTTGCTTTAAAGTTCTTAACTTATATTATTCGAAACTGTTCTCATTTTTATATTATTTGGTAGTCAGTGTAGTGTATGTATTAAATTCTACAATGTCGTACTCTTTACGAAAATACGTATATACTCGTAGTTACAATCGCATCTTCTGAGTATCGAATTCATTGCACAACGCTAAACTTATCACGGAGCGCGGATCTGCATAGCAATTACATACACAACACACGCGAGCTGCGACAATGTCTGATGCAAAGTTGTTCCATTAAGTTTAAAATCTCTATGTTTAGCGTCACTGAGGCAAACTGGCGTCACCCAGCAAAGGCGTGCGATCCACTACGTTTTATAGAAATTACGGGGGAGAAAATTTGTCGTGGAATTCATAACGCATTAATACTATTAATTTCAAAAGGAGTCGCTGGCCGTTTGGCTACAGGCTCAGGGATCGCTGTCTGTTTGACAATAGCTTAAATGTTATTATTAACCTAAGGGTGCGTCCACATCTGGCGAATATGCCGCGAATGTGCAACTCGCGAGCCGTTCGCGACCTGCTCGCGAGCCGCGCGCGCGCATTCTCGGCAATGAGAATGAGAATTTAGTATGCCAAAAGGCGGGCTCGCGGCACGCGATCTGCACGCGTGCAGCTTGCAAACGGCGCGCGAGCTGCGCATTTGCGGCGCATTCGCCAGATGTGGACGCACCCTAACAATAACGTGAAAATTTAAATCTTTAAATATAGCATTCAAAACAAAAGCACGAGTGACAGCGACGCACCGCAACGTAACGCATCCGCTGTGTGAAGATCCTTTGTAAATCTACCGCTTGCTCCACTTCAAGACCTCGGTCTATTACCTACATCCATAGCAGAACTGAGTCACTCCAAGTGTTATGATTATTGCATCCGTACCTCCTGCGAGGGGGAGCGGCCTTGTTTTAAAACATGAACCCTTGTTTTTGTAACGAGCACATTCACTTAAAACTGCCACCATTTTGTTTTTGAGAAAATTTCGTAATTTCTATTTACTCAGCGGTTTTCCTGTTGTTCTTCCCGAATTGTGTCACAGCTTGATCATATTTCCGAAAAAATATATCTTTATTTAACGATCCGTAGCGGGTGTGTTTTATTAAAATGGTTTATGGCAAATCGTTTTATGTTCCTTTGATTGCTTTGATCTTAGTACTTAAACAGTTGTTTTTGTGTAATCTGATTATTAATAATGTGATTTTAATGAACATGAGTTAATTAAGATTGTTTAAGAGGAAATTTTTCGTTAAATTGATTTCTAATTTAAATTCGATCTTATGTTTATTTGCTATTAGTCTTGTCAATTTTAATTTATTACGATATTGAATGTTGATATTGTCGCGGAATCGCCTCAAATACTGCGACCACCAGTTTGTTATTCACTTCCTTTGTGTAGCTTTTTTGGCAGCAACAAAAATTATCATAGAAAAAAAAAATGAGAAACATGAAATTACGTGCAAACAAATAATTTATCGCATTCTGTATATTCTAACGTTATTATGTAATAACGTTAGAATAACGTTTTCTCAAACTAACGTGTACTCCAGTGTAGTGCCGTGTTTCCTTCCTTCTTGCACTTTATTAGTTTGTAAACTATTCATGATAAGACTAACTTTAACGTGAATCTATGCCATGAATGAAACATCAGAAACTTCTGAAAAGCGCCGTTGTCTGTTGCCGGCATTTGTTGCATACGGAAGAATAGGTTCACAAGATACCCCTATGCAAAGACCATATATGGGCGTAGCCAATGTGGGGCAGGGTGGGGTGATTGCCCCACCCTGACTCCGACTTGTTAGGTGTCTTTTAACCAAAAATAAGTAATGTAGGTACTTCCTAATACAATACCTACTTGAAACCTCACACTTGACAATCGTCAGACGACACAAAATCTAGAATTTTGCTCCACCTTGAGCACATATCCACAATTTCGCCCCACCTGTGCACATGGCTGGCTACGCCCATTCATAGGCTGTATGGTCGTTGCCCATATGGGTAAAGGTAGGTAGGTAGGTTATCGTACTAATACTATTATTATAAGTAACTCTCAGAGAGAATTCACTAAAATATGAAAACAATTCACTATGTCACTGAAATATAGTTATCCACAAATTAGTGTGCAAACCGAGCAATTTAATTTGCGTTTCCCGGAGACTGTTGCCTTCGTCATAGTTTGATAAAGTTCTTTGAGAATTCTGTGTAAGTAGGCCAATTGATAATCAAGTTTTATTTGTTATGAGAGTCATTAGGAGAGGAAATCTTGTTAGAACAAATTTCGAGCGAAGTTTGTTTGGAAGCCTATGTGCGGGCTCTGGTAATTACTGACGACGATGTTCATCTTTTACCTTTACAGCCTCTTGTGTGCCGCGAGAAAATTGAAAATTGTTTATACGATATATACAATACACGTATACGCCTTGGGATGTATTTTTTAAGGTACTTGAATGCGTTGCGTCGACGGAGAGATGCTATTCTAAGAACAAAAAGGTTTGTTGATGTATGTATTGTATGTGAGGGGTTTATTTGTGTTTACTGCTCTTAAAAGCATTTCTGGTGAAGGGACGAGCGTTATTGTGTGTAACATGTAGAAAATATTACAAGTACACGTATTTATGTTTTGGGTCTACGGTCTGGGTCTCCACTAAATGAGTGCTCCTGTTTATTGGTCCATAAAGTAACGTTTCATTCTAGAACGTCCAAATATACTTTATTGGTCGTTGTAACTGATCGAGCACATCACTTTTACCTGTTTTGTACGGTGACATAATCATGGTAAAATTTTTGAAAGCGCCATAAATTCTTTAATGTTCATCATAAAATTCGGGTCATTCGTTTCAATTGTTTTATAGTTCTATTTTAAAGGAACGATAAAATTGGTAAAACTGAACTGTTTTCTATCTATCTCCAAGTTGAGATAAAATCATATTATAATTATGAATTGTCAGTAGTCTGAGAAATGTTTTGCAGTCGGTGTGCCTATGAATATGGAGTTTATATGACTAAATATTCGTGTGGTCTTGTTGTGGCGTGTCGTATGAGTCAATACGTATACCGAGCAGTCATACGACGGTGTAGAGCAAGCACATAAACGTTATTGGTAACGTACGATGTGGAGCGAGCGAGCGCCGCGTCGCGCCTGTAATGTGGTTTACTTTTGCAGCCGCACGTCCACGTGATGCTAAGTGATGAGTACCGCACACGTATCTACTCCACTCGAAGTTACATATACAGCATATACAAATGACTTCATATTTGAATCAAATAATAATACCTACCTATAAACATGTTTCAGTGATGACTGAAACCGTAATGTGGCTTTTACATACATAAACTAAGTTATGGCTTTTAAGACTTGTGTAAAATACTTTGATAAGCCGTCAGTTGAAACTCTAAGCTTTATTGAATTAGTCTTCGCTATCATAAAACTAGCTTCTGCTTGCGGTTCGCCCGCGTCAAGTTAGGCGTATGGCCCTATGGTCCAGTCTCCATCTGTTCTCTTGAGGTAAGCGTGAAACACGACGCGCCATGACTTGGGCCTGTCCTTGGTCGGACTCCCGGCTAAGAGGCTAGACGTAATGTTTGTGAACTATTTAAGACTTTTCGGTAAATTCTAAATGTCGCACGTGTTTTGGCGCAAAAGAATAAGTAGGAGTTATTTATTTTCTTCTAATAGGCCTGACAGGCCTGTTGGTCTAGTGGTTAGTAACCCTGACTGCTATGTCGTGTAATTTATCTATAATAATGTATGTATTTAGAAATATATGAGTATGTATATCAGTTGTCTAGTACCCATAACACAAGTTCTGCTTAGCTTGAGACTAGATGGCGTTGTGAGGTAGGTTGTGGAATATTATAAAAAAAAAGTAGGTATTTTTTAAATTATTGTTTCATGTTATACTTATTGCCTTAAAAAGTAAATATTTACGATCAATAAAATTTCATCTCATTAAATACCCTTTTTTCATGCCCAGAACATAACAGGCTACTGAAGGACACCGTGGTTTTTGTCAGTAGAAGTCTGACAGTTCCTCCCGCCCTGCCCGGGGTGGGAGGACTCATTTGATGATTTTAACACGCTAAAAAAAAACCCTTTTATCATGCAGACCCGTACCTACTTAGTTTCGTTTCGTCAGGAACGAAAAAATGCTCCAGAATAATTTCGGTGAAAAGTGATACATAGGTACTACATGGTTGCAAAAATGCTTTACACATAGTAGTTTTGCGGAATTAACACCGATATTTCTGCTGAGAGGTTTTCTATCCAATAAAGCTTATCCAATCTTCTTCGCCTACCTGTAAACATTTCTCATAATCAAAGTTTGCGCCCTACATTTCCATCTCTAAAGTCCTGCATCTGGAACTTGTGTGACTTACTACTTAATATAGCTGCCACGCTGCTAACGTATATATTAAGAGCTTCATAGTTACGAACAATCTTAGAGCAGGCTAGTTGAGGGGGCCCGGAGTGTCCTGTACTTTACTAATTTAACTTGAATGTAATTAATGAACTGACCGTCTGCGGCGCACCACTTCTCGGTCATTAGTCAAGTGCTTACTCATTAGCACACAACCGTTACCATTCAGATACTATAAATAAATTGCCCGTTCATATTTCACCGGACGCCTCGCTTGCCGTGGTTTTATACAACAAAATACTAACATTACGGACTCCTATCGCGAACTCGTGACACTAAACGACTAAACAAATTATGCAAAACATAGATTTTATTATGCAGTGTAGGTATAATTCTGTTTTATGACCTATAAAAGTGACTAATTTTACATATACGGTAAATTATAGGAGTCGGTATTGTAGTCGATTTGTTCGAGCCAATAAACATCGGTTTTGGTGCTAATTTATGGCAGGCGTTTGACACTTCGACGATTTGAGAAAAAGATTTGTAATTTGTGAAATTAGACGAAGATATACCACATGTGTTGTTGAAATCTGTAACATAATTACAGTCTTGGTATGTTACTGACGTCACAGTAAACGTCAACTATAAATTACGGTATGAACCACATGAAAGCACCCGCGAACATATCTGCTGTGGTTTGCGCAAGTGTAGGTTCTAATTATGTTTCATATTATTGCTAGAAATTAGTATCTTGTTAGGTTTAGGGAGCCTGACATTCAAATTAGTTACGCATTTGGCAGCACCGCAGCTCACTTGTGTGTGTAACAGGCACTATCAATTTGGTGCGGCAGCAGATAATAAATATTTTATTACAGGCTCGGACGGGCCACGTGAACCGCAAAATCACTGTTACGGCGTTGTTATACGGATAATTTGCAAATATTATCGTAAAACCGGCAATGACGCCTGTTACAAATCACGGCGGTAATATATTGTTATAAAGCCGTGCATTTAATATCGACGCTGTTCAACAATGTTCTGTTAACCATGTTCGGTAATACATGTATCGTTCGTTTGCTGTGTATTTTCATTTATAGTTTGCTTGTTTAAGTTATAAAGCGCTATATATTCAGATAGATTGTAAACATTATGGCTAAATACAAACACAGCATCAAATCCAGAACAATAGGATCGTTAGGCTACTTTAGTATGTATTATCGTATCTAGCGAGTAGCAAGCACGTTAGCAGATATTCAAATAGTTGGTAGTGAGCTGCAAGCGGTGCTGATATCGGCACCGCCAATAGGACATTAATTTTGATTGTTTGTACAGTGGTGAGATGATAATATTATGCCGTATTGGTCATCGTGTGGTTATGTGAGTCGGTTCAGTGAGTCGTCCGGTGGATGCTGAGTGGTGGTGCAATTACAATAACGCGTGGGAGTGCGCGTGGCGAGGCAAACTGCCCCGAGCACGCCAATTATTTGATCGCCGCCTACGAATCAGATTAACTACCGCATTTGTTTACGCTACTGTTGGTTTCGCTCTGAATATTTGCTCTACGTAATTAAAATTACACCTGCAATTTAAGAAACGAAAGGCAGAGATGCACGCGTTACTGCACTCCCCTTTGGTCCGTACGTTAAAGTTCGACGTGAAATGGGAGTCTTATAAAGTATAAACCCAATAAGACATTGGCCCAACCCCGAAGTCAAACCGAATTTATCATTATGGTCCGCAGTGGCACTTGTAACCACTTGACAAACGAATTCATACAACTGTTTGTTATAAGAAAGTCTTGTTTGCACAAGCTGCCACTGTATACTTTTAAAATGTTTATTTTCTTCCACAACAGTTTAAATTAAAGAAGGTATGTAAATGAAACCAGTTGAAGAAAGAGAAGCAAAAGTGACACGACGTTTTAATAATTAATTTTTAACTTTGTAACACTGTTTGTTGATTAAATTACATCGGGAGTGATAAAGTTATTTCTGTCCCAATTTTGTTCTTCTTGTACGAATTGGTGATGGTGATTACTAATTGATTTTCTCGGAAATATTAAACAGAAAGCATAAATAATGATTGAACTTGATTAATTTTTAAATTTTACTGTTCCTTACTAATTGTTTGTAATATAATAGCTAATTTTAACTATGTAGTACTTCGACGCGCCTATCAACAACGCAGGATCGGACCCTTACCGATATTATTTTATTTAAATAAAAGCATTAAAAAATAATTAAATATTTTTCATTGAATTTAAGAAGTGAATTACGTCAACAACAATTAAAGCTTGTGATCGTTCAAAAATGCTTCCAAGATCCAAGATCGTTAAAAGCTGGCAAGTGCTTTTATTTATTATTAATAGATATAAAATCGGCAAAATTCAGTTTCTGCCTTACTGATACGGTGAATTGTTAAAATCATATTTTATTATGGTATTTTTTTTTTTCTTCACCTGGTATTTTTCCGTTATCAGGTTTTATTTTAAAACTGAAACCGAATCACCCATGAGCTTTTAGCAAAAGCATTTAAAATATAAAAAAATACAATATTAAATTAAATTAATAAATCCAATAAATTTTATTGAGAAAAAGCTTACCAATATTAAACTATTATTTAATTAATATGCTAATATATATGCTTTTAAATTATATGCTTACCAATATTTAAATCAGTTAAACAGACTTTTTTATCGTGGTAAAATCATCAAATGAGTCCTCCCACCCATGGCAGAGCGTACGCACACATTCGCAAGTCATGCGACCCCGGCAGGCTTTGGCCCTCTAAAGGGGGACACACTGACACTCTTCGAGACGCGCGTGGAACAGAACGCGCCGTAGACCCGGGCGTGGTCCATGGTCGGACAGTGAGTCGCCCATTACTCGCCGCCCGCATGCCTTAGTTAAACAGACTTTAATAAATTAATGGCTAGGTGACAAGGTGCCACCTGTCAGCTGAGCTCAGCGTAAAGTGACGCTCTATGGATATGCTGACGCAAGCGGGCGTCAGCTCTGCTAACACGGCCGTGATGAATGGCATTTGAATAATTTACATATGTATGTAGTTATAGTATCTTTCTATGGTGGTTTATGGTTCTTAATGGAAATTCAATTAAATAAAATTAATACCAAAACACTTATTAAAAGTCTGTAGTACTAGGCTTTTTCATTCTTAATTACTGAGACAATCTCAATAAATTACCCCCTTATTTATAAACATTGATTAGACGTTACTTATCTTAAATAGCTCTTAAGTCACTTGCCATCTCTATTTATTAAAATTAAAATAACAAGGACAGGTGTTATTTAATCGGTAGCTAAGCAACACAAGTTTTTACTTACTTACTTTTTTCTTCTATTTAACATGCATTCATTTTTAAAGTCGTATATACATACGAAACTATTGTTGTACATATGGCATAATAGATGAAGGTACTCAGTAGCACCATATTTTCATCACTTCAGTTATAACTGATAGATTACTCGATCAGAGACTTCGCAAAGGTATTTTGCTTTCTTCCGGTACCTACGAAACCTTTATACCGCTTGCCAAAATGTGCTAGTGTAGTTTTTTGTAGATTTTTTCTGAAGAATGACGAATACTGGCTTTGTAAACAAACAACAAACAGCCTATTGTACGTTTTCTCTATTGATTTCCCATATATAACGAAAATGTGAACTCATCAGTTCCACTTCAATTATTTGTCTATCATAATTCTAATCTTTTTCATTTGATCGGATACAATATCTCAAAATATTCTGTTGGTTAAATAACAAAACTTGAAAGGAAGGAGTGTCAGAGAAAAAAATCTTCACAATTGTAATTTGATACAATCAGTTTTTTGTACAATATTATGTTGATGTAGCTTTTATTACGTAAACCCAATCATATAGCCTTGACCATTGGACCCCATTCCCCCATACCGGTGGGCTACTATCGTTTTAATATTTTTAAATATTAAACGCATTAACGCATGCGTAGCGAATTTCAAAGATTTTCTTAGGAAAGGAAAAAATCAATCTTTTTTTGTACACTGTATTCTTCGGATTCAGTACATCCGACGCTCATTTCCAACCGAGCCACCGAGGATCTTACCTGCCACGGCGAATTACTATCGTTTTTATAACTTAATGTTTAATTTTATATCAAAATATTTATAAATGTTATTAATAAGATTAAAAAAACCGGCCAAGTACGTGTCGGGCCACGCACAGTGTAGGGTTCCGTAGTTGCCCATCAAAATACTTATGCGAACTAACTAAACTGATTCGCTGAATTTAATTTTAAAAAGAAGAATTTTCAAAATCGGTCTAGGAGTCTTTGAGAAATCGGGGAAAATACATTAAAAAAAAAGATTACGACGAATTTAGAACCTCCTCCTTTTTTTGAAGTTAGATAAAAATAGTTGACGATAAAAACCTACCTATCCCCAAAAAACATACCTATTAAAGCTGTAAAAATAAAGTTGACAAACTTACATTTGCAGTTGAATAACATGTTCTTCGATACATTTTGTTTAAGAAAATATGTTATCCAAGTACATTTTATAAGTTGGTCGACTATTACTCGTAAAGTTGTAAAGCCTACTTAGTCATGACAATTTTCTTTTAAACTTCGTTATACCTATACAACATGTAACGTAATTAACGCACACCCTCAGACACCCCAATTAGAATATTATGTTATAATCATATTACGTATATAAAATTTTTGATTTAATATGTAAATGCATTGTTATTTACTAAATTAGTTATTTTGCAGTAAGGTAAATTTTTCTTTATTTTGTGAATGAATGACGGAATTTGTATTAATTCAAATAAAATTGCACTTTTATGTCTTGTTGCCTTGATTTACTGTCTATCATAGTTTGTTTTGACTGTACAGACGTTTAGGGGGATTTTCCGTAGTTTTAATTATTTTTGAAAAAAAAATTACCTATATTAAAAATGATAGAAATCGATTCAGTAAACGATTCTGAACAAATTAATTTCAGAATGTGCGTTAATTATGTTACATGTTGTATACTACTATTGTGAATTTTTTCACACCCCCAAACATAACCGTTTAGCTGGTAGAGGGGGGGGACACTCGAGTCGAGCAAAATTTAGCACTTTAAAGCTTAATATTTCACAAACTAATTTTTTCATCAAAAAATTGTTAATGGAAACTATCAATATTTTTTAAAGACCTATTTGATGATACCCCACAATAAGGGGTACGCAAAAAAAAAAATAACATCCCCACCTTACGTGTACAGGAGGTACCCTAAAAAAAAATATTTTACGAGATTTTATTTTACCACTTTTTCGGTTCAACAAATCCGTATATTTACACCAAATTACAGCTCTCTAGTACAGTAGTAGTCTCTGAGCTAAACTGCGGACAGACGGACGGACGGACGGACATGGCGAAACTATAAGGGTTCCTTGTTGACTATGGAACCCTATTGTATTGTATTGTATAACGGGCTGGTATCCGCAACTCCACGTCATATGCGCGTATTTTGCGTGCGGTATGGAACCCTAAAAATGATACTAAATTAATAAAAATGTTTTGTTTAATCATAATACCTAGCTTATAATTTGAGAACAATTCTGGGAATCAGGCCTTTTCAGGCTTATCTTGGTTCTTGGACATGCCTGTTCGAGATAGAGCAGTATAATCGTATTTTAATAAAAAGCGATTCTAGTTTTTATTTTACAATTAAATCGCCATAAAGTCTGTATTAAAACCATTATAATTATTTAATGCTTCATTTTACGTTCAGGGATAGTTCTCATAAAACGTTTGTCTACGATGCCTACACATACATACGAGTTCATTCTAGACTCTTTCAATGTGAGTTCGACATACATATTTTATGTCTCGGAAATTTCGGTTTCAATGCCTCTGGTGATTAAATTACATTCCTGATATTTGAATACATAAATTTCTTATATTCTATTATTAGAAATAGAAAAAAATTGTTTGATGTATTCTTCTTTTAGATAAAATATACAAGCATTACGAAAATGTAAGTAAGAGTTCACAAAATGTCACGTTGTTATTGTTGTTCTGAAATGACAAATAACATAATTAATTTCATACGTTTCGGAGGGCTCCGGGAATAAATGGAGCGTTCTAGTATTACTTGGCACAAGTTAAGGATGAATAAATAAAAAAGTACGAACTATGAACTGTAGTAATTTTACTACAGCAATAAAATAAAGAAATTCTCTCCAAGAACATCGTAAATTTTTATTTTCACGGGGTTCATGAATGTGTGTCACCAGTTTCCACAAGCTATTATTAAATTTTCAATTACTTCTAATCTTAGTCGTGCTCGTATCTTCTTTCAGTCCCGTTTAAATGTATATAAGATTATAAAACATATTTTTGCTTACTGCTTTTCTATATTTGCCTGAAACATATTTTAAATCAAAATTTTATACTGAAAAAATAGACAGATATAAAATGACAAATTCAAAGAAAATATGAAAATTTTAAATAATACAGAAGTTACCTGGTCTCTTGATTGGACATGACTTGCGAAATAATTTGCTCACTAGCAAAGAAATCGTAGCCGTCGTAGCAGTGCTACGGCGTAGCAACGACGTAGCACTTTGTATAGAGCTTATCGAAATGTATTCGACCGCAAAGTTACTTCAGAGGGCCAAATGTAGCAGAATAAGCTGAATCGGCGATAGGCGGTATCAATACAGATGAATACTACTGCTTAGTGACCCTTGGGAAATAATGTGCCAGTCTATTCGTAGCTGAAGCCAGATGGCACCTCTGGAATAGAAAGTACCTCATTTGTGAAAGTCTAGCACTGCACTTTGGGCTTCAGATGGTTTATTCAGTAAGTAAATGATTTTTTGATTAACTTTAGATTAATTACAATTCAATTATCTTGAAAATTGTTATTAATCTAGAGCTAGTTACGTCATAAGAAAAAGATATTTTGAGAACGTGTTTATCATCTGTGTCCAATTAACCAACTGTACGGTCGGAGCGTTTATATCGCTCGTTATTTTAGGATTGCTCCGTTCGATGTAATTTTTCCTGACAAGATAAGCAAGCGTGTCACGTACGATATAGTCGGAGAAACTATAGAGGTGTCTAATTGGGTTGCGCTGGCGGCTACCCGAGCGGGGTCGGGACGGCACCCGGCACCGCAACCACCCAAATCGGAGCCTTTCGAAACCCCAGCCTCCTCTAATCGATCAACAGCACGCTCCCATTCATACTTATCCTTTGTTATCGATAGAGAAAAGGCTTTTGAAATGAGATTCTAATCTCATTATGCGTAGATACGTACCTAATCCAATAAAATTTGAAGTATCCACTTGAAAAGATCGTTTCGTTTAAAAATAAACGGTTTAAGCCACTTTATTTAAAGATTTAGAGGCTTTGGGTTTTAATTAACGCGCGGTTTTAATGGGAATACTTGTCTGGCGAGGTTGTGTGGTCTGTTTTCATGGAGTTGCGAATACTTTATTTTCTGCTACGTATTTTTTATCTTAGTTTTAAAATAAATAATTTGCATAATATACATTTTGGCTGATGTAAAATATATTTGAGAACACTATTAAAATACTAATTTTATAAAAGCTAACAGATTTAAAAAAATATAACATACTCAATTTTAAGCAAAAATAAGCAGCGGTAACCCCGATTGGTAACTTTACATTTACATACTCCAGTTCGACCAGTTAAAATACGAAATAAAATGGTCGCCATTCGCATGGTGTCTGGGTTAGGATTTTTTTATTAGCAGATTTTTCGATCATATCAGAGTAGATAATAATAATAATATTCCACAACTATCACACAACGCCATCTAGTCCCAAGCTAAGCAGAGCTTGTGTTATGAGTACTAGACAACTGATATACATATTTACATATTTCTAAATACATAAATATTATAGATAAATAACACCCAGACAAAGAACAAATGATCATGCTCACCACACAAACATTTGTCCTGGGTGGAAATCGAACCCACGACTCCCGGCATGTCAGTCAGGGCGCCTAACCACTAGACCGACAGGCCCCCTCATCGGAAAACAAACACATTTAATAATCTCCACCATTATCTCATCTAAAATCATAAATCTGGCTAGAGAGGGCCACATCCACATAAGAAAAGGAAAAAGGAATGAGATGTAAGCTACAGTAAAAAATGTAGGTAGAAAATGATCTCAATACAAATAGAGGTTTATCAACGTATTCAGACGCGAAACGAAACAATTAAACCATCCAATTGACTTCGGCGGTGGAATGGCGACCGTGATAAAAATTTAATTAATGGACTTATTATTGGAAAATACTTAATAACGACTACAGTTCAAGCGAATGACGCTAATTAATTATCCGTATTTTTAGATTTGTTTGTGGTTTTTACTTGGAATATTTTTTGTTTTCGTATGAAATAGTGGATATCTGGATATGTGGAAAGTTTGTGTTTGTTTTGTGGATTTCCCATACCAAGTATTTTTCATAGAAAAAATCGAATATTGGAAGATGTGTGGCAGCATTTAAACTAATGGTTTTTTTTCTAATTATTATTAATCTTCATTAAAATGTCTCAAAAATTGTAATCTTCTTACTATTTTAATTATATATGATACCGTAGCTACAAGTATCTTTTAAGACTCACGTTAAGAAGCACTCCACCTCAACGGCAATGAAAGTTCATTAAAAAAGAAATCGTTTTTATATTCACTTAAATACCTGACCCAGTAAGTACTTAAAGTGTTTTTACACATTTACCTTATTTTTAAGGCTCTGAATAAATTACATTTTCTTTTTGAGCTGCTGACATACTTGCGATTTTATCTTTAAGATGGAATGATTGAATTACTTAAGATTGAAAAACTTAGAAATTAGAGATAAATTGTAAAATTTCTAATATAATTAAATATAATTTTAATGATTCAGTATTTTAAGGTCTGAAAGGCCTATCGGGCATGCTGTTACAAATTAATAACTACCTTATCTACTGTTTTTGCAATTTCAGTGACTACCCTTTCCTCTAACATGTATATTCGAGTTGGCTGCTAAGGTAATCAAACCATTGCGACATAATCAGACATCGTTATCAAAAATTACATTTATGTTGCAACCCCAACAGGCTTTAAAAACTATTCGTAACGAAAAGCATCGACATCGGTACGACGAATGCAATCGACAGCTCAACTTGCTAACAAACAATGGTCACAAAGTAACAACAGCGTCCCAGTGTATAAAAAGGGATCACACATGCAAAACTCGACAGCCGAAACGAGCTCCCGAATGCCTAAAATAAAAAAATAAAACTAGAAAGAAAAGAAAACCGAAAACAAAATGGGTGCCCGGAATCGAGTGCAAACACATAAAATAGCGGCGATAAGAACAGAATTAACGCCGAGCGAATTAAAAACAATGAGTTTTTTAAACCGAGTTGCCGGGAAACCGGAAAACTGAATCCCTGATCCCACTGTGCTGTCATTTACACGTTGAATAACGATAAGTCATATTATAGAGTGTGCGATCGAGCATTATCAATTTGTGGGGATACGTGGCTGACAGGAGCGGCCGGCGTCGGCGACGGTACATTTGTCAGCATGATTAAATGACGTCACACACAGTACACCCACATGCTGAATGTTTTTTAACTGACAAAATCATTCCGACAAAATGTGGACAAAACGTTTTGCAAAATCAGAACTCAATCACACATTTGGAAAAGGCACGAAACCTTTATATTTTTGTCCTTATTATAAACTAGTATGATAAAAACATTTGATATATCTCGTTATTGTGTGGAGGAGGCGGATCACAAAGTTTAAAAGTACTTGCTGCGAGAAATAGTTACCGAACTAACTCAATACTTGGACAGGTTTCTTGCTGAGTAAGACGGATAGATTAATGGTTTCACATATCTCTTCTGTTATTCACAATAGACACCAACTTTCCGGCACAAATACTTATGCAGAGATGTTTTCGCAATCACTCGATTCTCGTCGGTTTCCTGACCCCAATTCACTTTAACCCAAAGTTAAATATTTTCTGCTCTGCACTGAATACAAACAGCTACTCAATTCTGCTAATAAGATATCTGAGTCGCAGTGAAAACGTAGCCGTTAGACGTAATTCTGTCAATATTGGTAAGAGCTGCCGGTCGCCGGCTTTTTTGTAAATTTAAATTTTAACTGTGAAGCATTGAGTTATTAGCTTTGAAGAAAATTATCAAGTTTTTTTTTGGCGTGATAAAATCATCAAATGAGTTCTCCCACCCAGGGCAGGGAAGGAGGGACTGTCAGAAAAAAAAGCTTCAACTAAAGCTTATATTAATAAAGTTAGGGAGACCTATAGCAGGTGAGCCACCACTAAAGAATACACCATTTTCCATCCAAGAAATATAAGAGTATGCTCGTATTAACCGCTTGAAATATTTAATATGTACCTGCCTATTTACATAACTCGTTTTCATAAATAAGCTCTCATCTTCCAACGCATGACACAAATGTAAAATAACGCACTTACCTTACCATATTATAATTTTGATAATAATAAAATTGTTCGGTAAGGCGATACGTACAGCGAGGCGAGCCCACAGTTTATTACTTTGTGCAAACAAAATTAATAAGGATCTCCCAAAATCCGTAACTGAATGTTGATAGACACGAAGAACAATTCCGTTTAGAATTTCAATTAAGAAGTTAGAGTCCTATTAAAATTCAGGAGAGTGTTGTGGACGCGAGAGCGCAGCGAGAATGCGATTGTACAGAAATAAACGTTAGTGTTTGGTAAACGAGTTTGAGGGTCTATTAATGAGAGGCTCTCTTACTCCCTCGCATTGGCGCGCTGTGATTTATCGAGATGAGATTAAACGTGTTTCAGAGTCAATTGTACGTGTTTCTTACACCTTTCGCTTCTACGCCTTGTTTTTCTTTTGTTACTTTTGTTTAACAAAATTTAGAATTCACTTTACTGTTTTCTCGGTTACTTCTTAAGGCAGCTTTTTACGTAGGAAGGAAGTTATTTATTTTATGTCCCACGAGTGAGGCGACCTAGACTTTACGGCTCACTGTTCATATCGGGTAATGATTTCTAACGCAAAATCCGAATCCGATGCTTGGAACCGGATCCGCGTCTCCTGAGACTCGGCAACCCTTTTCAGAGGTCGTTACTTTTTAGCTGTGGGTAAGTCACAACTCCTTGGAGAGAACATTTACATTTGTTTAAAATGCTGGTACGTTGGCAACATTTAATTTCGTGACGCGACGAGATATACATATTAATTTTTTGCTCGTCCTTTAACGACGACACTTATCAGTTTTATTAACGTTACATTTCGTGTTTTGCTTGGATGATACGTTGTAATTTTGTAGGGTTACCTCTTGAACATTATTAATTTCATCTTGTAAAGTATTAGGGAACAGACCTTTATCAAATATGTAGAGTTTATTCAGCCCTCAAAACCACCTACTAAATTATCTCGGTGCTAACTTTTTTAACGTTTGTAATATTTTATGAGCATAAATCTCGGTGCGTTCATAAATGTTTATGACTTTCATGCAAATAAGAAAATGTCGAGGAAAAGTGATACTACCCACTTATCATTAATATTATTGTGTTGTGAAACATAAAATAGTTGTCAACACAGTAACTGTACGAGAAGGGACGAGTCATAAAAAGTTAGCTGAGATGAGCAAGAAATGACAACAGTTTTGATTAATTTAGTAAACGATGAATCGATTACTAAATTAATCTAAATTAATTAGTTATTTCACAAATAAGTACTTAATTATAATTTATTTATTCTCAACAAAATTACATTTGTGTCGAACAGTGGTTAAACAGTGATCGTAAAAGCAACACAAAAATTTAAATAAACACGTTCAGTACAAAAAGAAAGGACACTACAATTGACATTGGTCCTATCATAAAACATAGTCAGTAAAATTTTACTAAATTCTTAATATTAATTATAATCATTAAGTGTAATTGTATTATTAAAAGCAATCCAAAAAAAAACAAAATGACTGCACTATTCCTGAAATATTTATAAATATTTCAATAGATTAACATTTTATATAACTAGGAAAACTATTTCATCATCATCATCATCATCTCAGCCATAGGACGTCCACTGCTGAACATAGGCCTCCCCTTTGGATCTCCACAGATACCGGTTGTAAGCGACCTGCATCCAGCGTCTTCCGGCGACCTTTATAAGGTCGTCTGTCCACCTTGCTGGTGGACGTCCTACGCTGCGCTTGCTAGTCCGTGGTCTCCACTCTAGCACTTTTCGACCCCATCGGCCATCTGCTCTGCGAGCAATATGGCCTGCCCATTGCCACTTCAGCTTGCTAATCCGGTGGGCTATATCGGTGACTTTAGTTCGTCTACGGATCTCCTCGTTTCGGATTCGATCACGTAGAGAAACACCTAGCATAGCCCTCTCCATAGCTCGTTGAGCGACTTTGAGCTTTGAGATGAGGCCGATAGTGAAAGACCACGTTTCGGTGCCGTAACTCATCACTGGTAACACACATTGGTTGAAAACTTTCGTCTTGAGGCACTGAGGTATGTCGGACGAAAAGACATTGCGTAGTTTCCCGAACGCTGCCCAACCGAGTTGGATTCGGCGGTTGACCTCTTTCTCGAAGTTGGACCTACCTAACTGGACTACTTGTCCTAAGTAGATATATGAGTCAACAACTTCGAGTACCGAGTTTCCAACAGAGACTGGGGTGGGCACAACATTGGCATTTGACATAATTTTCGTCTTGTCCATGTTCATTTTCAAGCCCACCCGTTGTGAAACTCGGTCGAGGCCATCGAGCATCATGCTGAGTTCCTCCATCGACTTTGCCATGACTACGATGTCGTCGGCAAACCGAAGGTGAGTGATGTATTCGCCGTTAATGTTGATGCCAAGTCCTTGCCATTCCAGGAGCTTGAAGGCGTTTTCCATTGCGGCAGTAAACAGTTTCGGGGAGATAACGTCCCCCTGTCTCACGCCTCTTCTCAATGGAATCGCCTTCGTGCTCTGCTCCTGTACTCGGACCGACATGGTGGCGTTATTATACAAGCACTTCAACACCTCGATGTACCGATAGTCAATACGGCATCGCTGGAGTGACTCAAGTACCGCCCATGTTTCCACCGAATCGAAGGCTTTCTCATAGTCCACAAACGCTAAGCATAATGGCAAGTTATACTCTTCGGTCTTCTGTATAACTTGCCGCAGCGTATGGATGTGGTCTATGGTACTAAAGCCTCTTCGGAAACCGGCTTGTTCGGGAGGCTGGAAGTCATCAAGTCTGTGTTCGAGACGGTTCGTGATAACCCTTGAAAACAGCTTATAAACATGACTTAGAAGCGTGATGGGTCTGTAGTTCTTCAATAGGCTGTTATCACCTTTTTTGAAGAACAGCACCACCTCACCTCTACTCCATGCTTCAGGCGTTTTGCCCTCGAAGAGGACGGCATTAAAGAGCTTCTGGAGGACTTTAAGTACCGGTGTTCCACCCGCTCTCAGAAGCTCTGAAGTGATTCCGTCCTCGCCCGGCGCCTTGTTGTTCTTAAGCTGCTTCAGGGCCATCCTAATCTCGTACAGACTGATGTCCGGGATATCTTCGGTATAATGTCGGGACAGCTTGGCTCTTGGATCTCCTACCAAGCTGTCAACGGGCTTTGCGACCGAAGTGTATAACTGTCCATAGAACCTCTCGATCTCGCCTAAAACCTCTGCTTTGGTCGACGCTATGCTGCCATCCTCCCGTTTCAGCTTTGTCATCTGGCTTTGCCCAATAGACTTGTCCTTTGCGAACACTTTAGAGCCTTGGTTTCGCTGTATGGTCTCTTTAACACGATTCGTATTAAAGAGACGCAGATCGTGTCGCAAGGACTTAGATATACGTCTATTGAGCTGCCTATATGACTTCGCGTCATCGGAAGACTGCAACTGTAGCAAGCGTCGTTCAGCCATGAGGTTTAAGGTTTGCTCGGTCAATTTCTGAGGTCTATCTTTACGGCAGGGTCTAAAAAACTTAGACCCTACCGTGCGGACAGTTTCCACTAGCCCGTCGTTGATCTCGTCCACTAACACTAAGTTCTCAAGGCAAGCAAAGCGATTAGAGAGCTCGAGTTGAAAGCTTTCGGGGTTTTGAATATGGGGCCGAGTAGGTCGGAGCGTAGACTTCATCAGGCTGGACCTTTCAAGTTTAACATTGATATTCAGCGAGCCTCTTACGATTCGGTGATCGCTACCGGTTTTTACCCTGTTGATCACAGAGACATCACTGAATATCCGTTTCTTGTCGGTCATGAAGAAGTCTATCTCGTTTCTCGTGAAACCATCGGGACTCAGCCAGGTCCATTTCCTGTGAGGCGGCTTCTGGAAGAAAGAGTTCATCATAAAGAGTTCCTCTTTCTCCAGAAAGTCGGCCAGCCTCTGACCCCTAGGGTTCCGTTGCCCATATCCAAATTGCCCCACTCTCAACTCATCACCGCTTTTCTTGCCCAACTTTGCGTTAAAGTCCCCCATAACAACAGTGAAGTGGGTTTTGGAGCTATGTATGGCCCTACTTACGTCCTCATACATAGTCTCCACTTCATCATCGGAGTGTGACGAGGTCGGTGCGTATACCTGAATGACCTTCAGCGAATATCTTTTGGATATTCTGAGTATTAGGTATACCACCCTGCTCGACACACTGTCGATGGTTATTATATTGTTTACGAGGGACTTGTGAACGAGAAACCCGACACCACCTTGGGACTGTTGGTCGCCCTCCCGGTAGTAGAGCAAGTTACCGGACTTCAGGGTTACGGTGTCCTCCCCCTTTCTACGGACTTCGCATAACCCCATAATGTCCCAGTGTAACTTGCTCAGCTCCTCTTCCAGCTCGCAGATCTTTTCGTCAGTCCTCAATGTGCGTATGTTGTGTGTTACCAGGGCCAGTCGTCGTGGGGGTGGGTAGCCGGATCTCTTCCGGAGATTCTTAGCACCCCCTGCTCCGCCGTTACCTTGACCGCTACCCTCGCCAGGGATAGCGGAGCTGCCGGGGACTGGGGGCCTGGTTTCTGTACTTTCCATAGGGGGTAATTTGCCATAATCGCCACGCTTGGCAGGCGGGTTGGCGATCGCAGTGAGGATGTGCAGTACACGGAGGACGCTGCTGCCCGACCTCCGGTTTGTCCCTTAGTCGCCTCTTACGACACCCACGGGATGATTTGGGGGAGCGCAATTCTAAGCCGGCGCCCCACGGCACTAAAAACTATTTAAAGACTCAAAAAATCTGTCAAAGGGAACATAGGCTTTTAAGACAAGAAACGCAAGAAAAAATTCATTCATTAGCAAGACAAATGGCAGAAAGTTATTTAGGATATTCCGTTTCTGCTGAAGAAATTTTAATTTTCTGTTTCATTAGTAAAATTTAATCTTATTACGAGGGCGGGTAGAAGCTACGTCTTGAAGGAATCCTTGTAACGAGTGCGGGGAAATGTTTCTTGTTTTCTTCGCTATAAATTTTGAGTGCGAGTCACGGCTGAAATTGAAACGCTTTAGCAAACTTCTGATTAGGAGGCGCAGGTTAACGTGTGGTGATTAATTTGCGTGTTTATTATGTTGTTAGTCGTTTGGGGAACTCTTTCTAGGTAAATAATTAGTACTTTATTAAGATTTGTGTTTTCGAGATTATAATTGAAGTCTTATGTCTACTGAATCTTAGTCACGTTACTTTGGTAAAGTTGCTAACAAAATTGTGATTAAATTCAGAAATTCTTATATTGGAATGTTCTATTATAATTGACAAAGAACAATTTGTAACATTGCGAAAGTAGCGGTTTAAGACCCACAGTTTTAAGTCAAAGTTGTAAATCGGAATCCCAACAGAAATCAGGCATTGTCGTCTTGGTTTTGCGTACATGCTTGTGCACTTTTACAATAGTATAGTGCACACTGCACATGTATGCGCACTCTCCCTTTCACTCTTATAGTAGTGTATAAAATTTCGTTACAGTTGTGAATATAAAATCAAAATCTATTACAAAAGACATCTTTCATTTCTAGTCTTCATTGTAGATGCGTAGGGTGCTACACAATAAGTGAATAGACATTTGAACCTTAGCGACCTAAACTAGTTGACTGTACATTATGTCTCAGTTCACTGAGATACGTCACAGAACGTTTGCCACTTCCGCTGTTTAATGCGCGGTTAGGTTAGCTAACTGCTAAATTACTAGTTATTTACCTAATGCCCGGCTCTGGCTATCTTAGCGAGACAGATATAGTGCTATCTTGTTCTAAGGTCGCTCTGATTGAGATATTCTATGCGAAACTAAGTATAATAGTAAGCAAAAGGTTTACAAAGCTTAGCTGAATATTGCATCTGATTAAGTCCGTATTGTGGTATGTAATTGTATTTTGGGCATTGTAGTTTATCATTATAGGTTCGAACTCCGCGGGCATGCAGACAGTGAGTAATGGGCGACTCGCTGTCTGATCATGGATTACGCCCGGGTCAGCGGCGCGTTGTGTTCCACGTGCTCCTCAAAGACCTGTCAGGACAATGACGGGGCCCCCTTAGAGGTCTAAAGCGTGCCCGAAACGTAAAGGGCTATTGAAGGACACCGTGGATTTTAGTTATTAAAAATCTTACAGTCTCTTTCTGCCCTACACTGGGTGGGAGAAGACATTCGATGATTTTACCACACTAAAAAAAGAATCGAATTCAGGTAAGGCAAGTGTTGTGTAATTGCTACATCACCATTACTTTGATAACCATGTAGAAACTGTTGTAGAATGATTTTTTTTATTAAAAGGCATTATTCACAATCCGTACCTTTTCTGGAAGAATATCACTATGAAAGATGTCTACAGTAAAAGGTTTGTTCAAATGCAACCTCCACTTTTTTTTACCCGACTGCGCGACGCAAAGGAGGGTAATGTGTTTATCAGTCTTTGTATGTATGTATGTATGTTTGTTTCTATGTGGCGTTCTAGAGACCAAATGCGTAGGCCGATTTTGATAATTTTTACGTCAATCGATTCGTCTTAACCTTGCGAGTGTCACTAAAGACATGACAGTAATCAAAATTCAAAACAGCGACAACCAGACGCCATATTGTCAAAATGAAAAAAAAAAATGTCGATGAACTATGTCATGTGGGGTATCGTTGAATAGGTATTTTAAAATCATGTTTAGGTTCCCTTTATCATTTTTCATTATAAATAATAGTTTAGGATATATAACGATTTGAAGTTGTTTAGCAAAACAATAATTCTCTGAATAGTAACTAAAAGTATGAAATAAAAAAAAAGGTTGCACTCCAGGAGTGCCGGTAGAAGTGAAAACTTTTTTGTTACTATGTTTTATTTTTAATTTGAATGACGTCTTACTCATTTTCGATCAGGGTCACGTGACCCTGACGCGAGTTTTAAATTTTTTACCCATTACAGAAAAAGTGTACAACGCCGCTAAAGAAGTTTTCACTTCAAAAAATATTTAACGAAAAACAAAAAACCCGACTGCGTTAAAAAAAACTAAAAAGAAAGAAACAAGCCTAGTAGTTAAGAATTAACTCATTCACACTCACAGTCGGGGCCAGTTGGGAAGATTTGATTGGTATAATTTGAATGGGCCCCGACTGTGAGTGTGAATGAGTGAAATCTTAACTACTGGGCTTGTTTCTTTCTTTTTAGTTTTTTTTAACGCAGTCGGGTTTTTTGTTTTTCGTTAAATATTTTTTACTCCTAGGACGTAACGAATTTTCCATGTTTTCAAAATTCGGTGGTGATATGATTTAGATATGAAATATCCGTCTATTGTGCTGCATCAGTGGAACAGATTAGAACCTATCGACAAAGAGAAGACGGTCATCGTTATCACTTAGCTGGCACTAATAGATTTTCAACTTTATACACTAGCATATAAAGTTAAAAATCTATTAAAGACTGCTGAGCAATAACGAACGCAACAATTGAAAACGATCTGTAAACTTCAATAGATTTTCAACTGTATGCGCTGGGGTATAAAGTCGATAATGTGTTAGTGACTGCTGAGCGATAACGATTGTCGTCTGTTGTCGACTGCTGTTTGTCTATGGGGCCAGGTGCGAGCCTGGAGGGATAATCGGGTTTATTCGGGAGGGTTTTAATGAAAGCCATCAGTCACGCCGCCGCCGCCACGGGTACACCCCGGCTACTATGTCCCGTTAGGCTAGGTATTGCCTCCTAGACACCAATCTATATATTGAGTACTGAACATTTAGCTTAATGAGCGTTGTCGACATGGACCCGGCCGCATCAATATTGGATAAGCTCGGATTGTCCAATCTTATCAGCGTTATCTTAGATAGGATTGGCTTTCCATTTGTTTTTTTTTCATTACATGAGTAGGTAAATCGATACATAATATATAGTCAAGCCTCTCATGTTAAATGTCTTTAGTAGGGAGAGCTACTTTCATTCTCCCTAACACAAATGAATGCCTTAAGGGGATAGGTCAGTAAAAATACGGTTTTTATTTTTTACTTTTCTTCGTACATATCTGGACTACAGATCTTACAACTTGGAATATAGTTATTGACTATATGATCTAAATTCTCACAAAGTTGAAAACACGATTCAATTAAATTTTCTCGATACAAAAAAAATGCAAAGTTCGGTCTATCTAATTAATTTTTTGGACTTTATGGAATAACTACTATGAGTTTTTGAAAGGATGTTGTTTTAAATTGTATAAAATACTAGTATCTAAATTCTGTAAAGACATTTTTTCAATTAATAAAAATTTTAATTCATAAAAAGACGTCAATATATTTGGGCACATACGCCGTTTTATTCTGAGCACACATTCACTATCGTCCTCTCATCTTTTGCCTTTTAAAAGTAGTGTCATCACTTTCGTTCCATGACGAATCAGTCAGCCAGCGTGGCTCTTACAGGCTATAGTCCAGTCATTAAAGCCTAAACCCGAAAATAATTAGTAACACGCTGAAATTTTTAGGGGTTCTTAAGGAAGGTAAAATAACATACCGGGTGATTTTGCAGCGTTCTGGGGTGTACGGAAAGGGTTGAAAAGGGGTGAAAAGGGGTGAAAATGGTTTTTCGTTAATAACATTGCCAAGAAAATTAGTAACACGCTGCAAATTTGGAATTAGGTTGTTCTTACCGTTTTTTAACGTGTATTAAATTTGCAGCGTTTTGCGACATACGGAACATTGTTTTTTTTTTTAAAAACAGTGATTGCACTGTTTTTATTGTAAAAACAGGGGTAAGAAAATTAGTAACACGCTGCAAATTTGGAATTAGGTTGTTCTTACCGGTTTGTAACGTGTATCAAGTTTGCAGCGTTTTGCAACATACGGAACATTGTCTATTATTAAAAAAACAATGAAATTATTTAATCACACAGGTGAAAGAAATTTGTAGCTCGATGTAAATTTGTAATTAAGTTGTTTTTACCGTTTTGTAACGTATATCAAATTTGCAGCGTTTTACAACAAATTGAACATTGTTTATTATTAAAAAAACAGTGCGATTTGTTAGTAACAAGGGTAAAAAAGTAGGAACACGCTGCAATTTTAGAATTAGGTTGTTCTTACCGGTTTGTAACGTTTTGCAAAAAACTGAACTTTTTTCATTCATTACCATAAAAACAAATATTTCAGTTAGTAAAAATAGTGAAAAAGTTAATGAAGAGTTGCAATCTGGAGAAAATGTTGTCAAAACCTTTTTGAAACATTTTTCAAAGGACATCATTTTTTTTGGGCCATTTCTGAAAGTGCCAACGAAAAAAATTGGTACCTTTTGTATTATTGATTGGTATAGGTAGTACTAGTCATTTGGAGCAATAGTTACTATGGCACAAAAGTTGTAGGATTGCTCTCGGCCAAGTTATACAAGTTCGAAGATTCGTAATTTTCTTACATTTTTTAATTTTTGAAAGTGCCGATATTCACCAAATAATGATAAGAATTGCTAGAACTAGCGACCTCAAGTAATTTAACATAACGCCTGTAATCCCTGAGGGGTTGGGCAGAGGAGTACCGAATAAAAATGAATAATAATCTGTTTCTTTTTGTGAAAAGTAACAAAAACATTTTAAAATATACAAATCTGCTGGTAGGACCAGCATCGGGAACAGTATCGGGGTTGCCTGTGGTTAGGGGTCTTGGGAGAGGAATCTCCTAACAATACGAAACGTGATCAGCACTGCTGCTTGAATCAGCCCTTTTTAGGGGGAAATAAAATCATCAAATGAGTTATCTCGCTCTGGGCTGATCTGTAGAGTCTGTCAGACTCCTAGACGCCCTTTGCGTTCCAGATACTAAGATAGTCGACGAGCTGGTACCTACATTTCATTCATACATTTGTTGTTTTCTCAAAGAGCCTCATAGCTTTGGAACACGATACTTGTATGTTAGCGGTGAGACGGATTTGCCTCACCCACCGCCCGCCCAATCAACGAGACTCGACTGAAACTCGTCCTTGGCATCCCGTGGAACTTTAAGGAGCATTTCCGATGTTTGGATCAAAAACAGGATCGAGCCGGGGCTGCCATCAAGCTGTTACCCAACCTTGTAAGCAAACGCCGCTTTCTGAAGGCTCTACGAGGAAGTGGTACTGTTAAAGCCCCTCTACGGGAACCCTGTGTCTGTCGTTTCCATACGGAAGCAAACACACAAGCCAATCGCACCAGGGGATCATGGCTATTCGGGCGATCCACTCATACACAAAGATGCTGGAGGATCTGCTTCCAGATCACACGTTGGCAATCCGGAAAGGAGGTTGCCACTACTTCAGCAGCAGTAATGACAGCGAAGGAAGAGGCAGAACACGCGAAAGGACGCCCTCGAAATCTCAATCCAGTCGCGTACGGCAAGTAATGCGAAGCTAGGTGTCTTATCAAGGATCAGGCCCAGGATGACAGCATATATATCGTGTTCCACCCTCGTCTAAAGAACCCAAACGCCTACCGGCTTGCGGGACCATTTCAGCGGGAAAGGTACCGTAGCACGGTCGATGATGATGATTCCTGCGTTTGGCCCCAAGGCTGAACCGGGCATCAGCCGCCCTCAGGCGGCTCCTCAATATCGGCGGGCCAAACGCCCCCTGCAGGAGGTTGCACGCGCACTGTCGTGCGCTCCATGGCCCTCTACGGGGTCCCCGTGTGTGCCTTGAGCATTCGAACGCGGCCGGCAAAGCTGGTCGCATGCCAGTCAGGGATATCAGAATGATCTGAGGATACCGCACGATTGCTGCGAATCGGCCAACGTTCTTGCCGGATCGCTGCCCTGGGATCTGGGGGTGACTGCCCTCCGGCGCGTCTATGAGTGGCGCGTAGAGGCGCAGCGTCGGGGTGTATCCCCGCTGCCTCGAGAAGTCGAGGCGCAGCGAGAAGAGCTCCGGCGCGATCTCAAGGCAGTTTGGAGAGAACGACTGTCACAACCGAGGCACGGGCTAACCGCAATCGCGGCTGTCAGACCCCTTTTTGAGGAGAGGCTGGATAGTTCCCACGGCGTCCTCAGCTATCGCATGACACAGGTCCTTAGCGGACATGGCTGCTGTGGCCGCCCGGAGGACACGGTGGAGCATACGGTGCAGGACTGCCCTGCTTGGGCGGAAAACCGCCGTGACCTCACGGCGGCAATAGGCGGAGACCTCTCGCGCCCGGCATTGGTCGCGGCCATGCAGCGAGGCGAGACGGAGTGGGAAGCGGTCGCCTCCTTCTGCGAAGCAGTCATGCTCGCGAAGGAGGAGGTGGGCCGAGAGAGAGAGAGGACAGCGTCCTCCCTCCACCCCAACCGCAGTGATAGGCGCCCGCGGCGTCGGACGTCAGCAGATGATCTCCGGCCACCATAGGCGCGGCCATGCGGGCAACTCGCTGCCCGACCATGCCCGGGTCGACGGCTCGTTGAGTCCCACGCGCGCCTCAAAGAGCGTCAGCACACTGACGGGGCCCCCTCTCAGAGGGCCAAAGGATTATTTCCTTACCGTGACCCCGGAACAGAAAGGGCTATTGAAGGACACCGTGGATTTTAGTCAGTAAAAGTCTGACAGCCCCTCCTGCCCTGCCCGGGGTCGGAGGACTCATTTGATGATTTTACCTAGTTAAAAAAAAAGGGTTAGGTAGAGGTGTACCCAATTAAAATGAATGAAAATCTATTTATTTTTTGTGAAAAGAAGTTAAAACATGTTAAAATAATATATAAATCCGCTGGTGGGGCCAGAATCCGGAACAGAATCGAAGTTGCCTGTGGTAGGGATCTTGGGAAAGAAATCTCTTAACAATTTAAATCCTGACCAACAGAACTGCTTTCTGAATCAACCACGTCTGTTTGGCTAATAAAATCATCAAAATTGTGCTACGGCATCCTGCTAAGATAGTCCTGCGACCTGGCAGGCATAAGACGACTAGCTCCTCATTACTCGCCGTATGCAGCTGGATTGAGATTTCGAGGGCGTCCTCTCCTTCACGTGTTCTGTTTCCTACTTCGCTGTCATTGCTACTGCAGAAGAAGCGGCTGCCTCCTTACCGGATTGCCACGGTGTGATCTGGATACAGAAGCCCCCCAAGCATATATGAGTGGATCACCCAAAAAGCCATGATTCCCTGGTGCGATCAGCTTATCCGGTCTCTTTCTTATGGAGACAACGGACACAGAGTTCCCATAGATGGACTTTAACCGCACCACTTCCACGTAGAGTCTCCAAAAAGAGGCGGTTGCCTTGCAATATTGGGTAACTAGCTTGAAGTCAGCCCCGGGACTGCTTCTTGAAGTTCCACGGGATTTCAAGGACGAGTATCAGTCGAGCTTCGTTGATTCGACGGCGATGCAAACCCGTCCCACCGATAATTGGGATCCGACAGTTCCGCGTACTGAAGGCTATGAGACTCTTTCAGAAAACAACAAATGTATGAATGAAATGTATCGGGTCGTCGACTATCTTAGATCTGGAACGCATATTGCAACCTAATGAAGGAGGTGGACTGTTAGTCAGCAGGAGTCAGACTTGACGATTTTATTACCCAAAAAACGGGTTGATTCAAAAAGCAATATTTTTGGTCACGATTGTCTGTCTTAGGAGGTCGCTCTCCCAGGACCCCTAATACAGACAACTTCGATTCTGTTCTCGATTCTGGCCCCACCAGTAGATTTATATATTTAAAAAAAAAACACAAAAATAATGTGATTAATTATTATTCATTTTTATTGGGTACACCTCTACCCAACCCTTCAGGAATAACAGGTGTAATGATATCTTATGTTAAATTGCTTGAAGTCGCTAGTTTTTATCATTATTTGCTTATTGGTTCTTTCAGAAATTAAAAAATGTATGTAAATTACGAATCTTCGATCTTGTATAACTTGGCCGCGAGAGCAATCCTACAACTGTTGTGCTATAGTAACTATTTCTCCTAATGACTAGTACTACCCATAGGTGACAATTTTTTTCGTTCCTTTCAGAAAAGGCCCAAAAAAAATATTATTCCACAACTATCACACAACGCCATCTAGTCCCAAGCCAAGCTAAGCAGAGCTTGTGATGGGGGTACTAGACAACTGATAAGCATATAGCTAAATACATACATCATAATATAATAGACAAATTACACCCAGACACAGAACAAATGAACGTGCTCTTCACACAAACATTTGTCCTGGGTGGGAATCGAACCCACGACCCCCGGCATAGCAGTCAGGGTCACTAACCACTAGACCAACAGGCCAGTCAAAATGTATGGAGCGTGAATGTTCTCCTTTGAAAAATGTTTCAAAAAGGTGTTGACAACATTTTCACCAGATTGCAACTATTCACTAACTTTTTCACCATTGTTACTAACTGAAATATTTGTTTATAATTATGGTAATGAATGAAAAAAGTTCAGTTTTTTGCAAAACGTTACAAACCGGTAAGAACCACCTCATTCTAAAATTGCAGCGTGTTCCTACTTTTTTTACTCTTGTTACTAACAAATCGCACTGTTTTTACCGACTTCAAAAAAAAGGAGGTTATCAATTCGACCCGTATGTATGTAATATTATCAGAACTGCCCAGTTTTCGCATATGTTAGTCTATATCAGCGTCTGAACAAATGTACCAAATTTCATAAGTGTATGTATGTATGTTTTTATGTTTGTGCACGCATATCTCCGGAACTACAAGTTTGATTTAACTAATTCTTTTTTTGTTGTAATTCTTTTTTTGTATTGTTCAACTTAGGATACACTGTAAGTTTCATCAAAATCGGTTCAGTAGTTTTAGAGATATGGATTGTTTTCGTTGTGACGGATTACAAGATTAGTGCACATCATGTAAGAGAACTTTGTATTTTACAAGAATTTGGGTTGAATATTTAATAAATAAACTAAAAAGGGTAAAATAAAAACTTAAAAAAAGTACCGACTTCAAAATAAATACAAAAAAGTTTAAAATAACCTTTCTTTCGGAAGTCGGTGGCAATAGTCAATGAAATATTAAAAATCAAAGCCAAAAAGTTATTTTAAACTTTTTTTTTTTTTAATAATAAACAATGTTCAATTTGTTGTAAAACGCTGCAAATTTGATATACGTTACGAAACGGTAAAACAAATTAATTAAAAATTTACAGTGAGTTACAAATTTTTTTCACCCGTGTGATTAAATAATTTCATTCTTTTTTTAATAGTAGACAATGTTCCGTTTGCTCCTTGAAGTTCCACGGGATGCCAAGGACGAGTTTCAGTCGAGTCTCGTTGATTGGGTGGGCGGTGGGTGAGGCAAACCCGTCTCACCGCTAACATACAAGTATCGTGTTCCAAAGCTATGAGGCTCTTTGAGAAAACAACAAATGTATGAATGAAATGTAGGTACCAGCTCGTCGACTATCTTAGTATCTGGAACGCAAAGGGCGTCTAGGAGTCTGACAGACTCTACAGCTCAGCCCAGAGCGAGATAACTCATTTGATGATTTTATTTCCCCCTAAAAAGGGCTGATTCAAGCAGCAGTGCTGATCACGTTTCGTATTGTTAGGAGATTCCTCTCCCAAGACCCCTAACCACAGGCAACCCCGATACTGTTCCCGATGCTGGTCCTACCAGCAGATTTGTATATTTTAAAATGTTTTTGTTACTTTTCACAAAAAGAAACAGATTATTATTCATTTTTATTCGGTACTCCTCTGCCCAACCCCTCAGGGATTACAGGCGTTATGTTAAATTACTTGAGGTCGCTAGTTCTAGCAATTCTTATCATTATTTGGTGAATATCGGCACTTTCAAAAATTAAAAAATGTATGAAAATTACGAATCTTCGAACTTGTATAACTTGGCCGAGAGCAATCCTACAACTTTTGTGCCATAGTAACTATTGCTCCAAATGACTAGTACTACCTATACCAATCAATAATACAAAAGGTACCAATTTTTTTCGTTGGCACTTTCAGAAATGGCCCAAAAAAAATGATGTCCTTTGAAAAATGTTTCAAAAAGGTTTTGACAACATTTTCTCCAGATTGCAACTCTTCATTAACTTTTTCACTATTGTTACTAACTGAAATATTTGTTTTTATGGTAATGAATGAAATAAGTTCAGTTTTTTGCAAAACGTTACAAACCGGTAAGAACAACCTAATTCTAAAATTGCAGCGTGTTCCTACTTTTTTACCCTTGTTACTAACAAATCGCACTGTTTTTTTAATAATAAACAATGTTCAATTTGTTGTAAAACGCTGCAAATTTGATATACGTTACGAAACGGTAAAAACAACTTAATTACAAATTTACAGCGAGCTACAAATTTCTTTCACCTGTGTGATTAAATAATTTCATTGTTTTTTTAATAATAGACAATGTTCCGTATGTTGCAAAACGCTGCAAACTTGATACACGTTACAAACCGATAAGAACAACCTAATTCCAAATTTGCAGCGTGTTACTAATTTTCTTACCCCTGTTTTTACAATAAAAACAGTGCAATCACTGTTTTTAAAAAAAAAACAATGTTCCGTATGTCGCAAAACGCTGCAAATTTAATACACGTTAAAAAACGGTAAGAACAACCTAATTCCAAATTTGCAGCGTGTTACTAATTTTCTTGGCAATGTTATTAACGAAAAACCATTTTCACCCCTTTTCACCCCTTTTCAACCCTTTCCGTACACCCCAGAACGCTGCAAAATCACCCGGTATGTTATTTTACCTTCCTTAAGAACCCCTAAAAATTTCAGCGTGTTACTAATTATTTTCGGGTTTAGGCTTTAGTGACTGGACTACTAGACCTGCGACACTTTTTTTCAGATCGCGGCTGTCAGATTTTCGTAATAATAAAATTGGAATGGATAAAAAGATCGAGAAAATAAAAACGAATGATACGTAGGCTTATAGATTATTGAAAACTATGTTCCGCTGTGTTACATGGGACGTGATTAAACGGACATGACTGTAAATAAGTCACGTAAACTTTCTATTTTAAATAACACATTATTTTGATGAATAAATAAAGAATAAAATAAACCAAACTCACTGAAAATCATCGCAGGAAATTCCTGACGACCCCTACTGAGCAAACAAGGGAAATGTTAGAATACGTATGATTCTATACATTACGAATTGTTCCTATCATCAATTATAATAAATTACTCACAGTGATATTATATCAATGCCATCGTGATGTCGTACTATTGTTGTCGGATGGATCCTCTGTGTCCATCCTCCTCCCATCTAATCTTTATGCATCTAAATACCATTTCACATAAACTAATGATAAATGCAGATTTGCAGTCAACATTTTGAGATAATATGTAACTGAAAACAACTTCTAATCGTATCAAATTGCGATATAGGATAAGAAGCACTTCACTTTTATTATTATTTATTTAGTTTCGTCACAGATTTATAACAATTTCTAAGAAACAGGATTAAAATAAATTAAATGAAAACTGCTGTTGTCATTTTGAATACTTCAAAATTACTTGTCAACTACAAATAAGGCATAGCACCCATCACCCGGTTAAATATCGTCTATGATGAGAAAAATCGGTGGTCATTGCTGTCTCACCGCGTGTTCGGTACAAGTTGCTTCTCGCTCTATTTATTGCTTTGGAGTAAAAAAAGATCAGTACTGGGTTCATTTTGGAGTGGCTGGAGAGAAGTCATGGAGTCCTGACCTACCGCTTGATGCAGGTCCTCACCGGACACGGAAGTTTCGGGTGGTACCTTTGTCTGATGCGAAAGGAGGAAACGCCTGGGTGTCACCACTACGAAGATCGCCCGGAGGACACGGTGGAGCATACGGTGCAAGACTGTCCAGCTTGGGCAGAGCACCGACGTGTCCTCACGGTTGCGATAGGCGGAGACCTCTCGCGCACAGCATTGGTCGCGGCCATGCTGCAGGTAGGGTTGCCAACTTTTTTTACAAGAAATAAAGTATATTCAGGTCTATGAAGATTATTAAACAGTATTTTAGCAAAACAAACAGTATTTATTTATTAATTTTTTTATTTAGTCAGAGGGCGCACACTGTATGCGCCCTCTGACTAAATAAAAAAAAATTGTGAGCGTCTAAATGTAACACATAATAATGTGTCTGCATTTTGATGCTGAAAACAGTATTTTGTATACTTTTTTTTTGTTAAACAGTAAAAAGTATAATTTAGTGAAAAACAGTAGAATACTGTTTAAAACAGTATAGTTGGCAACCCTAGCTGCAGGGCGAGACGGAGTGGGAAGCGGTCGCGAAGGAGGAGGCGGGCCGCGAGCGAGAGAGGACAGTGTCCTCCCTCCGCCCCACCCGCGGTGGTGAAGCCCACGGCGACGGACGTCGCTAGACGATCTCCGGCCACCGTAGGCGCGGGCATGCGGGCAGCGAGTAAAAGGCAACTCGCTGCCCGACCATGGAACATGCCCGGGTCGACGGCGCGTTGTGTCCCAAGCGCGCCTCAAAGAGCGTCAGCATACTGACGGGGCCCCCCTCTCAGAGGGCCAAAGCCTACCGGGGTCGCGTGATTATTTCCTTACCGTGACCCCGGAACAGAAAGGGCTATTGAAGGACACCGTCGATTTATCAGAAAAGTGATTATTACAACCTTGTCCCAAAAAAAAATACTGTGGATAAGATATTATAGAATGTAGATTTAATTATAAAGAGGTTACTGACATTAAATTGTTCTAGTGTCCGTCATTACATCAAAATGCATCAAAAATTAGTACCAACACCAGATGGTGGAGGACAGGGTGTCAAGCACCCGTAGCTTTCCACTCTCGAACATATTAAGATATCACACAACCAGCTTTGTGAACGCACGTTAATAAAAGGAGCGTGTGTTTGGGGCTTTTTTTAGCGTGCTAAAATAATTTACCAGCCCTACCCAGGGCAGGGCGGGAGGGACTGTCAGACTCGGAATACTTACTAAAATGACAATGGGCAAAAGCGGTCCAAGATCCTCCACTTATGACACTTATGGGAAATGAAAGAACATAGTTGTGACATCATTCTGGCAAAAAATTATCGAAATCTGTCCTGGGGTTCTTTTTTTATTTCCGCTTAAAAGTGACTACCTAATCTAACCTAACCCAACTTTTCATTAAGCTGTAAATGATGCCCGACGTATATTGAACCATCTGGGAAGGCGGTTGGCTTATGTGTGACTTCGACCCACTAAATATACCAAAAAAACCTTAAATAGCTAACCTAACCTAACGTTTTTTGTTCAACTAAAAATGACGCCCAACGTATACTGAAACATCTGGGAAGGCGGTTGGCTTATGTGTGACTTCGAGCCACTAAAAATACCAACAAAACCTTAAATAGCTAACCTAACCTGACTTTTTTCATTCAGCTGTAAATGATGCCCGACGCTTAATGAACCATCTGGTCAGGCGGTTGGCTTATGTATGACTTCGACCCACTAAAAATACCAATTTGACCATAAATAGCTAACCTAACCTAACTTTTTTTGTTCAGCTAAAAATGATGCCCGAAGTATACTGAACCATCTAGGAAAGCGGTTGGCTTATGTGTGACTTCGAACCACTAAAAATACCATCAAAACCTTAAATAGCTAACGTAACCTAACTTTTTTTGTTCAGCTATGAATGATGCCGAAGTAAACTGAACCATCTGGGAAAGCGGTTGGCTTATGTGTGACTTCGAACCACTAAAAATACCATCAAAACCTTAAATAGCTAACGTAACCTAACTTTTTTTGGTCAGCTAAAAATGATGCCCGACGAATACTGAACCATCTGGTCAGGCGGTTGGCTTATGTATGACTTCGACCAACTAAAAATGCCAATTTGACCATAAATAGCTAACCTAACCTAACTTTTTTTGTTCAGCTAAAAATGATGCCCGAAGTATACTGAACCATCTGGGAAAGCGGTTGGCTTATGTGTGATTTCGAACCACTAAAAATACCATCAAAACCTTAAATAGCTAACGTAACCTAACTTTTTTTGGTCAGCTAAAAATGATGCCCGACGCATACTGAACCATCTGGTCAGGCGGTTGGCTTATGTATGACTTCGACCAACTAAAAATGCCAATTTGACCATAAATAGCTAACCTAACCTAACTTTTTTTGTTCAGCTAAAAATGATGCCCGAAGTATACTGAACCATCTGGGAAAGCGGTTGGCTTATGTGTGACTTCGAACCACTAAAAATACCATCAAAACCTTAAATAGCTAACGTAACCTAACTTTTTTTGTTCAGCTATGAATGATGCCCGGAGTAAACTGAACCATCTGGGAAAGCGGTTGGCTTATGTGTGACTTCGAACTACTAAAAATACCATCAAAACCTTAAATAGCTAACCTAACCAAACATTTTTTGTTCAGCTAAAAATGATGCCCGACGTATACTGGTCCATCTGGGAAGGCAGTTGGCTTATGTGTGACTTGGACCCACTAAAAATACCAATAGCTAACCTAACCTAACTTTTTTTTTTCCGCTGTAAACGATTCCACTATAAACTATCTGGGAATGCGGTTGCCTTATGTTTCACTTACACCTACTAAAAATACCAACGAGACCTTAATTAGCTATTTAAATAGCTAACCCAACCTAACTTATTTGTTCAGCTTCAGCAGACCTTAAGGTCTCATTGGTATTTTTAGTCGGTGTAAGAAACATAAGCCAACCACCTTCCCAGATGGTCCATTAAACGTAGGGCATCATTTTTAGCTGAACAAAAAAAGTTAGGTTAGGTTAGCTATTTATGGTCTCATTGGTATTTTTAGTGGCTCGAAGTCACACATAAGCCAACCGCTTTCCCAGATGGTTCAGTATACTTCGGGCATCATTTTTAGCTGAACAAAAAAAGTTAGGTTAGCTTAGCTATTTAAGGTTTTGTTGGTATTTTTAGTGGCTCGAAGTCACACGTAAGCCAACCGCTTTCGCAGATGGTTCAGTATAATTCGGGCATCATTTTTAGCTGAACAAAAAAAATTAGGTTAGGTTAGCTATTTAAGGTTTTTTTGGTATTTTTAGTGGCTCGAAGTCACACATAAGCCAACCGCTTTCCCAGATGGTTCAGTATACTTCGGGGATCATTTTTAGCTGAACAAAAAAAGTTAGGTTAGGTTAGCTATTTAAGGTTTTGTTGGTATTTTTAGTGGCTCGAAGTCACACGTAAGCCAACCGCTTTCCCAGATGGTTCAGTATACTTCGGGGATCATTTTTAGCTGAACAAAAAAGTTAGGTTAGGTTAGCTATTTAAGGTTTTGTTGGTATTTTCAGTGGCTCGAAGTCACACGTAAGCCAACCGCTTTCCCAGATGGTTCAGTATACTTCGGGCATCATTTTTTGCTGAACAAAAAAAGTTAGGTTAGGTTAGCTATTTAAGGTTTTGTTGGTATTTTTAGTGGCTCGAAGTCACACGTAAGCCAACCGCTTTCGCAGATGGTTCAGTATAATTCGGGCATCATTTTTAGCTGAACAAAAAAAATTAGGTTAGGTTAGCTATTTAAGGTTTTTTTGGTATTTTTAGTGGCTCGAAGTCACACATAAGCCAACCGCTTTCCCAGATGGTTCAGTATACTTCGGGGATCATTTTTAGCTGAACAAAAAAAGTTAGATTAGGTTAGCTATTTAAGGTTTTGCTGGTATTTTTAGTGGCTCGAAGTCACACGTAAGCCAACCGCTTTCCCAGATGGTTCAGTATACTTCGGGGATCATTTTTTGCTGAACAAAAAAAGTTAGGTTAGGTTAGCTATTTAAGGTTTTGTTGGTATTTTTAGTGGCTCGAAGTCACACGTAAGCCAACCGCTTTCCCAGATGGTTCAGTATACTTCGGGGATCATTTTTAGCTGAACAAAAAAAGTTAGGTTAGGTTAGCTATTTAAGGTTTTGTTGGTATTTTCAGTGGCTCGAAGTCACACGTAAGCCAACCGCTTTCCCAGATGGTTCAGTATACTTCGGGCATCATTTTTTGCTAAACAAAAAAGTTAGGTTAGGTTAGCTATTTAAGGTTTTGTTGGTATTTTTAGTGGTTCGAAGTCACACGTAAGCCAACCGCTTTCCCAGATGGTTCAGTATACTTCGGGCATCATTTTTTGCTGAACAAAAAAAGTTAGGTTAGGTTAGCTATTTAAGGTTTTGTTGGTATTTTTAGTGGCTCGAAGTCACACGTAAGCCAACCGCTTTCCCAGGTGGTTCAGTATACGTCGGGCATCATTTTTAGCTGAAAAAAAAAGTTAGGTTAGGTTAGCTATTTTAGGTCTCGTTGGTATTTTAGTGGGTCTAAGGCACGCATAAGCTAAGCGCCTTCCCAGATGCTTCAATATGCGTCGGGCATCATTTACAGCTTAACAAAACAAGTTAGGTTAGGTTAGGTTTGGATAGGTAAAGTTAGGTTAGGTTAGGAGTCACTTAAATAGACATAAAAAAAGAACCCCCGGACGGATTTTGATAATCTCTTGCCAGAATGATGTCACAACTATATACTTTCATTTCCCATAAGTGTCATCAGTGGAGGATCTTGGACCAAGTTCCATACATTTTTGCCCATTGTCCTTTACGATGTCTTTCAATAGCCCTTTACGTTCTGGGGTCATGGTATTCGTTAGCCCGCGACCCAGGTAGGCCCTCTATAAGAGAGCCCCGTCATTGCCATTGTGCTGACACTCTTTCAGGCGCGCGTGGAACACAAAGCACATGCCCTTGCCCGTGCGCGCGTGTGTTTGGGGCTTAACGATAATAGGTTTTGTCACTTTCGTAAGGTATGCCAATTGTCATTCATTTTCTACCAAATAGGTAGTAGTTATTTTCGTTATCTCGGGACGTCAAAATCTGTGTCAAAGTGCTAAAAAATAAATTTAAGACTTTGAATGATAAAAATATTACAAAATATTTATCCACATCAATAAGTATTTCTATCATTTTGTTTTAGTAAATGTTTCGATATCCTTATATCAAAATATTTCTACTAGAGTAATACATGTATTTTGGGTAAAGGGAACACTTTACGAAATGTCGAAGTTGACGAAATGAAATACATAAAACTTTGGATTGCGTTAATTTTGCGATACGGGCGCCTACTGGTGGCGGTGCGTGGCAACTTTTCCGACTCATCAAACGACGCTTTCGCTTGACCATACGCCGTTAATCAAACTCTTTTGTACGAATTTGAATCATCAGCACTAAGTACAGCGTTCAGAATCAAACACTACGAGTATTATTCATGCATTTAAATCGGTGCCTCTAAGTAAGATAAGAAACATATATTGCTCTTTGCGATTATCGACACTAGCGACCAAAGTTTGGAATCACTTACTTGGAATTTATCCCGGATACCTCCTTTGAATAATGGCGTCATTTTAATGAATTTGGTATCACTTTAAAGTAACAATTTTTATTATTCTTAACTAGTTATTATAGATTCAAGGCCGCGCGAATTAAGAGTAAGTGATTCCAAAGTTTTTCTGTAAGCTTTCCATAAATAACGAATAATAAAAATAATGTTTTCATTATCGGCATTTCTATCTGCACGTGTAGCATGGTGCCGTAGAAACGGGGTTCGTGTCATACTTGTGCAAAAAAAAAACGGTAGATTTGTTTAGCAATAACGATGAAGTAACTTTGTCTTTTCTTGGTAGAATAGAGATAGAATCACCATGCTACACGTGCTGGTGTAGACTCAACTCGCCCCCTGGTGCTACACCGATTGGGCAATCAAATCGGGGCGAGTAAGCTCGTGCGACAAGGTCCATTAAGTTCTGTGTTGTGTTTGGCAATTAGTCTCCTCCCAGTAGTAAACGTCTTGGTCTCCGAGACATCTAGTCACTGTTAATGCTACAAATATGTATACAAGTCCATGTGGGTATTAACTCCCCTTGAGATTGCACAAGTGATGACCGGGTCGAGGGAATGTCTTGAGCATTGCGGCCTCGGAACGCAAGGGCATGTGAACGGACAGTGTTTTTTTTTTATTCAGTTAGGGCCTGCCTATCCCTTTTGCTCCATGCAAAGCGGATGGAACCATTTATTGATTTATGGCATCCCAAAAGAAAATTGGTGGTGTCCAGTGTTTCCATCTATTCGTTCTGACATATTTTTGCATTTAAAACAAGTAGTATCCACTAAGATGAGATTAGCGGACCTTGCAGATGTTGACATATCTCTTTTTTTTTCTGTAAGTCAACACCAGTATCGCCCAATAGTTACCACAACTAGGACCAACTATAGCTACGAAAAATTTAAGTGAAACAAATAAATAAAACAAAAACAATACACTAAACAGCTTAACGGAAAACTATTAAGTAGGAGAAGACTTACAAACTCACATACAAACCGGTTCAAGGTCATACTCATATCACTTGTTCAAGGACAAAGGGCGTCACATCGTCTGACGGCGGTAATCAACACTCACTATTCACATCACGCCTCATATTAATCTTCTAATAGAAATAATATCGTGTCAAAGACAATATAGGATCACCACCAAAGATAATAGAGGAAGTATAATTCACAGGCGGAGACAGCCCTATTTTCCCGTGACCAAACAAACTTCGACACTATTGTTAGTAAAACAGTTACACTACGTATGGCCCCAGGGCATTTCATCCCGAAAATATTTTTCCTTATGTCAGGCGTTAAATGGGCTCCAAAGATATCACTTTTGTTTGCTCTGCTATAATCTTCTGACGAGAATAGCTACTTATAGTTATGGATTCTATTTATTATACAAAATAAGCAGATAATTTATGATTAATCTTGGATCTTGAACTTATCAAGAATTTAACTATTCATAAATTAATTGCAATTCTCAGACTAACAATAATTTATTCAAGATGTTAAATTTTGCAAACAACAATAATTGTTCTGCGCTGTTCGATTGAATCTTTTAATAAGTTCTCAATTATCTTTGATGTCTACGACCCTTTTTACCTTTGACCCGTGCTTTCAAAGGTCCTTTGCTGTCCGGCGACTTCAAAGCGAACTATCTCTAAGCTAGCTTACCCTTTGTGCGACTAGCTGGCAATCCGGACATTGTCTGCTTCAAATTCCTATTTGACAGATGTTTTTTGGTCGCGTCAAGTATTTTGTCGTACCGTACTTAACCTAATTGGGCTCGTGCTGAAGGCTTGCATGACGTAATACTTACATCGCGCTGATATTTCGTTTACAGGCTAGAAATGTATGTGATGTCGGACCGACTCGAAGGTTTGTGAGAGTACTTCAATGTTTTCTTAGAATCAAGTTGCCAGTACTTATATTTAGATTTTTTATTACATTTAACCAGGTCCTCGCATTTGTTTTAGTAATACTAATTTTCAGATCAATATAGATCGGTGAGTGTTCGAAAAAGTTAAATCGAGGGACCAAATCGTTTGAAGCAAGCGAAGCTTTGGCTAAATTACCCAATCAACATATAAAGTGGCTACTCAGTAAATGGCGCTTGAATCCAGTCACTAGAGATAAATGAATGTCACTGATTAGATACTAAAAGCTCAGTAATCGATTCAGCTGTTTGCTGGTCAGAGCTAATTTTAACAGTGTGATGACAAAGTATCAGGCGAGCCTATCAGAATTGTGTGGTAAAGTGCCAATTACCCACCGCACACACACCAACAACACAAAATGTTACTACTGGGTGTATTTATACCATAACGTGTAGACATACAACTAAGTACCCACAATCTGAGCATGAAACTGAAAGTAATTCAATATCAATAGCATCCATAAAAATAAAAAAATGTATTTGGAAAAATAAGTAAAGAAAATCCAACAAAAATATGACCGTGATACCGAAAACCGAACTGTTTTCCCCATTACGCTTTCCACAACAATGACAATAAACTATGTCACGATGGCTCCATTTCGGGTGTTCTTATTTTTTCAGGCTAAACTTATACGCTCAGTCGTTATTATTTCTGACTTTAACATACAAAACGAAATGTGGCAGTTTGACGAAATATCGCAAAACCTACACGAGTTCGAACATTTGGTAGACGGTGAATTTCGTTGATTTGTGTCAGTGGAAGTCATCAGCGTGTCACGGTACATTAGGCAGTGGAATCGCTGTCAAAGCAATAACACGTTTTTGGTAGCATTTGCCTGATACCAACTCATTATGTAGCTCAGTCGTGCGGCCGAATAAACAGCGGCGTGTCGCGCGTCGTCGACGAAGGTCGCAGGCTGCGGGCTTGTGGGTCGCGTCCTATCGATGCGGATAACGGCCCCGTCAGTAATTACCCGCCCGGATTTTATTTCCATAGATAACATCAACCAACAATGTACGGGAAACAATAGCGAGTCTTGAATTATTCAGATTGAGCGATTATTTGCGTTATCTTAATTCTGGCGAATTTAAACTTTTATGTAAAATAGTTTGAATTATGTGATTGAATTATAGCTTTACTTTGACGTTTATCACGTCCGTTTAAAAATACGTTCCTTACGCAAACAAGATTCAACGTTCCTTCCATTCATTACACTATTTGAATGCCATGGATTTGTTCATTTCCATGTCACTACAGTCATTAGTTCGAGTGTGTTGATTATAGCATCATCACCATCAGAGATAATATTATAGGTCCTTGGAATAAACTCCATTCTTGGGCATATATACGTGCACACAAGTGCCGATTAATACAAGTATGTAAAACTGTTTCCAAGGTTATTAGTAATTATATTAGCTCCTAATTACACGAAATTGCGTAACAAAGGCGTCTTGCTACAGAGTTTATAGTGCCGCAAGAAGTAATTGGCTAATTTAAGATAAGATTTTGTTTTCTGAAGCACTCGTAAAACAAAGAAGGTGGGTGGGGAGTGTAAAGTTATGTACCTAAATAAACATGTTTGTGTATTGAGCTTAATTAGTCGGCGCCTTGGCGTTAGCTTACTGCGTACTCACATTAGTGGAGGTATCTATTTGACGGGTATCTTTAGAAATTACTTGTCGAAGTCTGTTCTTCTTGAGCCTTCATAACATGTCTGTAATTAACCATGTATAAGTTCAAGATATTAATAGCATGGTTCTTAGAAACATTCTACAAAATAATAATATTTTTGCGGCTGAAGATGTCCACTTGGAGTCAGAAAGCGTAACAGTCGTTCGAAATGGATCAATGTGGCAATAACGATATGCAAATCAAGCGATGCTGAAGACAAATAATAATCTACAACTACTGAAGCAGTGACCCAGTTATTTATAATTCAATACAATCTTCTTAGCTTCACACAAAGTTCATTAACACGACACAGGCAAGCACGTAAAGTAAACCTTCGTACGCAACAACTATAAGGGGTAACTTTCGAGTAAACTAACTATAATGCAAGGGTAATTAAATATAACATAACAATTAGCAGTGAGCGTCAGGCGGTACTAACAGCACAAACTTACCCCGGTTGTATTCATATTGCAATTTTAACTGTATCCACACACGCTCTGCGGTAACGTGCGCCGGAAAATGTTATGTCTCAACGTAAACCTCAAACTTTGAACAAAATTCAATTAATTTACAACTATGAAGATGGAAATGGAAGAAGCTAAAATGGCAGGAGATTGTAACGTGATAAAACGACATAGAAAAAAGATCAATACACCGTCTAACGGCTTTAGTAACCGCATTCACGGCACGAGGTGCACGTTTTGTATTTTTTCACTTGTTTCAGCAAACTCTTCGTCGTGATGAATGAACGGTAAACGTTCAAAAAGTTACGAATTCAATATTTCATAAAAGTCTGCGGAAACAATGAGAGTATTGTTCATTTTTCTTGCGTTCAGTTTGTAATAGTAGCCATACACCATCCTGCCTATCGATACGATAGATTTGACGCTTGCAATTGTTTCAAATCGGCAGTTCGTCCATATACACCATACACCATCCTGCCTATCGATACGATAGATTTGACACAACTTCAAATCTGCACCAGTGATGCCAACTCAGCAACTAGATCTGGCTATTATTCGGTGACGACAGCTACAATTTCTAGCACCTTTTCATTTCATCATGAGACTATCGAATTAGATTAAAAAAAGTGGTGCAAGCGATTTTCGACCTTATCGACATTAAAAATTTAGTTTGTTTTTCTCACATTCTTATTCGTTAACATTGCTCCTTCATTAAAACCCGGTGTTTGCATCATTGTCAATAAGGTCGAAAATCGCTTGAAGGTCGGAAAATACTTGCTTAAGGATAGCAAGTAAAAAAAAGTGGTGCAAGCGATTTTCGACCTTATCGACATTAAAAATTTAGTTTGTTTTTCTCACATTCTCATTCGTTAACATTGCTTCTTCATTAAAATCCGGTGTTTGCATCGTTGTCAATAAGGTCGAAAATCGCTTGAAGGTCGGAAAACATTTGCTTAAGGATAGCAAGTTAAAAAAAGTGGTGCAAGCGATTTTCGACCTTATCGACATTAAAAATTAGTTTGTTTTTCTCACATTCTTATTCGTTAACATTGCTCCTTCATTAAAACCCGGTGTTTGCATCATTGTCAATAAGGTCGAAAATCGCTTGAAGGTCGGAAAATACTTGCTTAAGGATAGCAAGTAAAAAAAAGTGGTGCAAGCGATTTTCGACCTTATCGACATTAAAAATTTAGTTTGTTTTTCTCACATTCTCATTCGTTAACATTGCTTCTTCATTAAAATCCGGTGTTTGCATCGTTGTCAATAAGGTCGAAAATCGCTTGAAGGTCGGAAAACATTTGCTTAAGGATAGCAAGTTAAAAAAAGTGGTGCAAGCGATTTTCGACCTTATCGACATTTAAAATTTAGTTTGTTTTTCTCACATTCTCATTCGTTAACATTGCTCCTTCATTAAAATCAGGTGTTTGCATAAATGTCAATAAGGTCGAAAATAGCATGAACCTTTTTTTAACTTGCTTCGTGGTCCCTTGACACCTCTCAAGTTTTCAATCGTATTTTGGTTTAAAATAAAATGAATAACTCTTTTTTTACGAGTGTACATGCGATCCATGTGCGAAAAGCCTCAGTTTTCCTGGTAAGGCCACGTTCACATGGCGATTATTTTCCCGTATACTGTATACAAGATTTTATCGAATAGAGCAGTAATAACAGTTCACAAATGAAAACTTAAAAATAGTTTAAACGGCGTTCATACGGGAAAATCCCGTGTTTGAGAAATATAATATTTTACCGTGTACCGTGCAAAGTTGTCCTAAAACTGGTCAACTCTATTCGATAAAATCTCGTGTACGGTATACGTGAAAATAATCGCCGTGTGAACGTGGCCTAACCGTCCCTGTAGAAAAGTAGCTAAAAAGTTTAGCCACAAGTTACACTTTTTAGCTTTTTTTCTAGCACCTTTATAAAATTAGCTAACTATCTATGAAGTTGCTAAGATGGCATCACTGCTGCCGATTTGACGTTGTGTCAAAAACGATTTGATGACCTATCAAAATTGGCATGTCATGCCATCAAATTGGCATTCCACCCCCATACACGTTCAATTCTATTTGATCAAATTGGCAGTATTATGCCGAATTGACAAATAGGCAGTATGGTGTATGGCTACCATTAGGAACCGAAAAGTATTTACTTATATTTCACTGTGGGTTTATAAAAATGAGTATAAATACACAATGGTTGTAAATATTATCCACGCTGCTACAAATTAATGGAAAGTTTTATAGGAGTTTTCAATTTAAGCCACAACTTTGTTGTGAACTTGTTGTTTATATCTGCCAATAGGGCCCAATTTTGCGTGAAGTTAAATAATACATTTGGATATCGCAGCAACAAGCCGCAGGAACAGCGTGGGCGTGCTGTTGTTGTGATATTTATCGCCATTGTGTAGACCCTCCCTACACGCAACTATATTCAGCTGCAAATACAATGATAGGGTTTGCTGAATTGCGATACAGTTTCATGTGGGAACTGTGGGAAGCTAAATCTATGGATTAATTTAATTTGAAGTCAGCAGTTTATAAGCTGGCATTTATACATTTTCTGAATTCATTCGTTGTAGATGCTACGCAACGGGCGCTCTTGTATGAACAAATGTATGGTTGTGGACGAGGCGAAATAAGTATAAAACTCTCGTAGCAGCTGATGCTTTTTAGTTTCTGTCTGGGAAACAGCGAAAGATTATTTAAATATGTTTTATATAGCTATTTTGTTTTCTATATTGTGTTAGTCTTAGAGCGGACAGCCAATGAGCCAATGACAGATTTACGAGACGAATTTCCTGCTGCTGACTTCCACGAATCTTTATGATACGACTCCTCATGTAGTCTGCTAATTATCGCTTGAGAGGAAATCATTGACGAAATTTTGACTTGGCTCCCGCTCCATTAGTTAGTATAATCTAGTCTCTTGGAACTCGAAGTTGTGAAGACCAGTAAATACACGCTGCGCGCTGTGTACGTATAAGCAATCTTAGTTGCACTGAATGAGCAACCTCAGTCATGTATGAGCAACCTTAGTTGCAATGAAGCTGTTTTAGTTTGGATCGAGTTGTTGCTCCGGGCACATAGGACACAGTTTCTCCTGTGACGTCGCCTAATTTAGACAGCTGTCTCAAAGTCCAGCATCCTAATTTACCAGTATACCGTTCCGAAGCATGACTGAGTTCCTAATTGCCTTTACGGAATCCCTGGCGACTGGATAAAAGATAGCAAAGTTTCTTATTGCCTTACTTCTTGTCCAGTTAGGCGCCTTCTGCTTGAATAAACTCTGATTGTATGCCAGCAACCAATTGTTAACCCAAAAATAAAGACCCTTTCTCTGATAAAGGCATTGTTAATGGGATACAATCGGAACTCAATCAAGAGTAAAACCTTTTTTGAGTAGTTACTTGTTATGTAGGAGAGAATAGATAAATATACAGATTCTGTACAAGAATATTTTGGTGCTTTGAATGACATTGTAAGGAAGCGCTATTATTATATATTTTTTAATTATTATGGTCCCGGCTGTCATTTGTCGATCTTTGACAGTCGTTACTATAGTCAGAAGCACTAAATTCTGACAACCAGTCTTACCGTGGGATATCGTATTACCCAGTTACTGGGTTGGTCGACAGGCAATCGCTCCATGTAAAATACTGATATTTCAGATGCATCTGGTTTGACTTGAAGCCAACCCCAATATGGTTGGGAAAAGGCTAGGCAGATGATGATGATTATAATAATTATGGATGCATGAATTTTCATCATGACCAAGACTCAAAAGAGTTTTGTACACTTATTCAAAAGTGTGTGGGTAAAAACGTATATTTAATTATGCGTCCCATTGTATTACATTTTCCATTTTAGATCCCTAGCGCGTGTTATGAATATGGCTACCGTCTGTGTTGGTCTTTAGATATGAATGCTAGGTCAAAAACATGCCTTATATATTCGTAACCTAGATACCGTACGCAAAAGATTTCTACTTAGGTACATTGTATGGACGTACATAAATTTTTATTGCTGTATCTAGTCGAGACAACTGAGAGCAATATCTCGAAATATTAAACATGAGGTTTTGTCCAAGTAACAGTAATAATGTAAGATTCCTGAAATTGGTTCAATAATAAGTTATTTTTGTACGAAAAAATAATATGAACGCAGAGCGAAGGCATCCAAACGTAGTACGCAATATTTATTTTGAGAAGTCCCTTTTATTTTTCGTAGGATGATTTAATGGACAATTTAAGCGCGAACAGAAGACGCACGTATAATGGAATTTACAGCGTCAGACTGTCTCTAGGGACAATTTAAGATGATTCACTCTCATATAAGTTAAAGTTGGCCTTGCTTAGATTTTGCTTCTTAGTTTTAGTTATTTCGTAAGGATTGTCCGGGATTTAGAAGTTTTATTTTCTCCGTTTATCCGACGACAAAGAAACTGGATTACATGAAGCAGGTAGCTACTTAGTTTCAGTCATAAGGATTTGTGGAAACTGCTAGTTTTTTTGTACCTATATTATTCATCTAGGATTTGTACGAGTTACTCACAACAAGGTTGCTGTAATAATGAGACCTGGTATCCTTAGCACGAATTTGCACTCTTTTACTTTACAGCGTCTTTCCAATATTTACAGGGTTTCTTGTATGAAAAAATGGAACAGCGCATCTGGTGTGCGAAGAAGGAACTAATTTTTTCCTTGAAAATTGTCAAAGTTCCAGCTTACTCTACGTCTCAAATACTGAAAACTCGTGCTAAGAGTACTGATTCAATATTTGATACCTACTTATTGAATTTGAACAAGTGGCTCATGTCGCAGCTTCGATTGATGGGATATAAGAAGTACCTGTCTTATATCCTAAACCAGACTATTATCTACCTCTGTGTCCGTTCAGTCGTTATGACAAGTAAAAGCGCTCCCTCACCGCGAGCATTCGAGTGTAATGTAAAATTATAGATTCGACTTTGAGCATTACATTACAATGTTACTTCCCTGACTGACGAGCATTCGCGCACATTTAGTATCTAGATTTGATACAAGGTGCGCATTGTAATACTCCATTGTCTTCACTCATGATGAAATGTTTGAATCCCTCACCGCGAGCATTCACCTGTAATGTAATATAAAAGTGTGCAATTTGATGCTCTATTGTCTTCGAATGTTCGAATCTATAATGTTACATTACAGGTTGTGAATGCTCGCGGTGAGGGAGCGCCTTGACCCATGTACCTAAACGTACAAACTTTTGCATTTCTTTTGCATACTAGCTGTTGCCAGCAGCTTCACCCGCTACAGTTCGAAAATTATCCCACGGGAACATAAAACCGGGATATAAACTATTTGTGTACCAAAAATCCAAATCCATTCAGTGGTATTTGCGAGTAAAAGTAACAAAAATCCATCCAAACAAATGTTGATGAAAGGTGAAATAGTGAATATAGGTGTGTGAATAGGAATATAATATGTAGTTGAATGTAGTAAATTCGGAAATAACTAAATTAATTCATACAAACAAAAGAGACATTACAGATTTATTGTGTTCATAATTATATTGTGTTTTAATAAAACAAGTTCTGTTTTAAAAACCCTAGATACAATTTTAGGTCCTGCTTTGTTTCATAATAATTCATAGAGCGAACAATAACAGATATGAGGTTATTACTGTCCAAGTACTGGGCAAAGTTCAGCAGCATTGAGCATTACGTTTGCTCTAGACGAGTTGGCAACTCTTTAATATTTATGTTATTCTGTTTTACTCAACTGCGCCAGAAGGAGGGTTTTTTTACGATATTGGTTGTTATAGCGGCCAAAGAAATATATCATCTTTGAAAATTTCAAATGTCTGACTATCCTGGTTCATGATATAAAGCCTGGTGACAGACAGACAGATGGACAGCGGAGTCACAGTAATAGAGTCTATTTTTACCCTTTGGATCTTCTATTTTCATTATATTAGTTCCATGTTTTGCAAAAATAGATGCATAAAGCTTATAATCTGATGCGATCAAAGATTTTTGTACAAGTTTAATGTCACCCCAAAACATGGAACTAATATAATGAAAATAGAAGAGAACACTTTGTTTTTTGATAAGAATTCTGAGTGACGGCTGTTGATTCAACGTTGCCATCTAAATATCTGGATATTTCTGTCCGAACTATAATGGACACTTCATCATCATCATCAGCCGGAGGACGTCCACTGCTGAACATAGGCCTCCGCTTTAGAGCGCCACGCCGAACGACAGTTTGCCACTTGCGTCCATCGGCTGCCCGCGACCCAATGGACACTTGACTATTGAATTTTCAAGTGTCACACTTTCACGCTCATTGCGAAATACTTAGTAAGGTAAAGTGAGAATATTTGGTGAGACAGGTAACTCAGTGATAGAGTCTAAAAAGTCTCTCAAAACGTTAACTATGCATGCAGTAATGCGAAATGATGCAACCACTAAACTGGACAAGACGTAGTGACACATCATTTCGCATTACAGCATGCAAAGGTAACGTTTTGAGAGACTTTCAAGTCTCTATCACTGAGTTACCTGTCTCATCAAATAATCTCCCTTTACCCTACTAATACTTTTACGAAAAACAAGGTTATAATTCCAAATATACACATTAACTACATTATTATTTTTTTGTAACAAAATACATACTTTTGAAGATGAAACTCGTACCTACCGTACCTTGTTGTATCGAAAAACTCTTGGGATTTTAAAAGTAAACTCAATTTTGTATCGTTCACTGTACACTAAGTAGCAAAAATGCTGGTTGACTGGTTTGAGCTTAACCAGATACTGTAAGACTTGAGCTTAGCTGCTTGAAATGATTTTCAGGGACTGATATTTAGGATTTGCAATTCATTCAGTTGTCATTAGTCTATTATGTGTGAACTTTTTTGAAGCTGTATGTATTGTAATGATGTAAAAAATAACCTTAAATAAATAATTTGAAGTAGGTACGTACGTAGGCCAGTAATAAGGTGGCTCGCCGTCTGATCATGGATCATGTCCGCACCACCCAGGGCGGGAGAACTCGTTTAATATTTCACTATGTAAAAAAGTAGGTATATTATGTGCGTGATTACTACGTGTCAGAAAACACTAGCCTATAAAGATTTATGTGTGAGCAGCTAAAATGAAATTTATTTCAAGATAAATTCAGTTTCGTAAGCAGGCTTTAAGCAAGATAAATCCGTCGGTAACGTTTACAGATGGTATTAGGACGGGCCTTTAGTAATTTTCTACGAAAAGGTGTACGTAGCCTTTAGTTTCGGGCGAGATAATACTTACTTTACGTAGACAAAGCACAAACTGTGATCACAGGTACAGGGTGCTCGAGTAGATTGCGACTACGATAAAACATTTTCACAGACTGGCCTGTTGGTCTAGTGGTTAGTGACCCTGACTGCTATGCCGGAGGTCGTGGGTTCGATTCCCACCCAGGACAAATGTTTGTGTGATGAGCATGATAATTAATCTATCATATGTATGTATTTAGAAATATATAAGTATGTTTATCAGTTGTCTAGTACCCATAACACAAGCTCTGCTTAGCTTGGGACTAGATGGCGTTGTGTGATAGTTGTGGAATATTATTATTATATTATTATTATTTTTAATCATAAAAAGTAAAACGGCACTATTTTTCACAAGCCTATGATGTCGGTAATATGCTTTGCATTGCTATAAAATACGTTCCTACTTCCTACATAAAAAATGTCGTGATAAATGTGCGTAGGAATGATTAGACGGAAGCGACACTGATAAATGGCATTGTAAGGACGTTGAACATCTGTTATTCACAAGAATAAGATAAATACGGAATGTTTTTGTTACATGAAGCTCGCCACTTTAGGGACTCATTGGACGGATAAAGGTTGCCATGTGTGTTTGTGATCTGGTATATGTATATTTTTATATAAAAACTAATGGAAGAACGGTCTGAGATTAGGACCCCTTAAATCTTTTCCCATTATGTAAAGCTAACAAAATTTTATCATAAAGTTATGACAGTGTGCCCGGATGGCATTGAAGCGACAATTGTTTAATATTGACGCAGGACAGATTTACTTAATCGAGTTTAACTTGACGCTATTGTCTTCCTTTATCCTCGCTCCAAATGCGGTAATATCTTGCGAATAAAAAACCCCAAAAATATTTTTAACTTGTTTTATTATTTTCGAAGTTCTGTGAGTTTATGTAAAACCATTCCCAGTGGAATCACATAATGTAAAGCTGAAAATGTTAAGCGTAAAAATGGAAAAAATTATGTGCCTTACTCGTTGTCTGCGTTATTATTTGTAGAATAATAGTGTAAACTGATTATCGTTTGTTTAGTGACTGAACTGTACCCTTAGCCCGAATTTTTAGTATTTGAGACGTAAAGTAAACTGGAACTAGAAAAAGCAAAAAAAAAAGTTTTTCATACAGATGTGCTCGATCAATTTCTCATTTTGCATGAAAAACCAATTTTTTTATTGCAAATTTCCAAGTCTTAGGACAAAAATTGTTCAGTAACATGGGCTGAGTTACCCCACGAGAGGTTATGCGCTTTTGGCGTTACACGTTGCATAGTAAAGGGTATCATTAATTTCTTCAACCTTTCCTGAATTACAAAAGAGACATTATTTGAGAGTAGAGTAACTAAGTTTGGCCGATTTCCCTTCCGCTGATAAAATCACAGCTTCAAGCCTACAAACACACATTTGCATTGTTGACAAAGGACCTTGCGTCATTTTGGGCCATCGCTCAACAGCGATGAAACCTATGCCAAATGAAAGCTTTGAGGATGTTAAGCATTTCTCATTATGGCAGCTAAGTCGAATTCGAGCGCCAACAAGGTGATTTCAAGCATCGAAAAAATTTTCCATTACCTAACCTAACCTGTGGCAATATTCTCCAAGGGATTTGAAACAGGTGTCATTCGAAGCGTGTGGTAGACACAATATACTTTTACTATTGCGACATTCTTCAAATGTCTAAGGTTTACCTGGAATATCTGAAAATGTCAACCTAACCTAACCTGTGGCAATATTCTCCAAGGGATTTGAAACAGGTGTCATTCGAAGCGTGTGGTAGACACGATATACTTTTACTATGGCGACATTCTTCAGATGTGTAAGGTTTACCTGGAATATCTGAAAATGTCGACCTAACCTAACCTGTGGCAATATTCTCCAAAGGATTTAAAACAGGTGTCATTCGAAGCGTGTGGTAGACACGATATATTTTTACTATGGCGACATTCTTCAAATGTCTAAGGTTTACCTGAAATATCTGAAAATGTCAACCTAACCTAACTTGTGGCAATATTCTCCAAAGGATTTAAAACAGGTGTCATTCGAAACGTGTGGTAGACACGATATACTTTTACTAAGGCGACATTCTTCAAATGTCTAAGGTTTACCTGGAATATCTGAAAATGTCAACCTAACCTAACCTGTGGCAATATTCTCCAAGGGATTTGAAACAGGTGTCATTCAAAGCGTGCGGTAGACACGATAGACTTTTATTATGGCGACATTCTTCAGATGTGTAAGGTTTACCTGGAATATCTGAAAATGTCGACCTAACCTAACCTGTGGCAATATTCTCCAAGGGATTTGAAACAGGTGTCGTACATAAAAGTTATGCGTATTATTGCAATGGTCAATCAACAAGTTCTAATAGTAGCTACCCAGATGTCCTTGGCAAACTCTTGCACTTATTAAACATAAACTTACATGACGTATAATATACGTCATGTAAGTTTATGTTTAAGCAGTTCTATCTCTGCTCTTCTCAATCTGACATCTCACCTCAGAATACTTTGGTTTTGATTTTTAATTCACTTCGCGACTTTGACTTCCATGTTATTGAATTTTAAACCAGTGTATATAGTATAATTTAAAATATTTTGTTTTATTGTAGGTACCTATATACCTATTCCGAAACGTAATGTCCCAGAATAAAACTACGGAAAGGTAACGGAAGCTAACTAACAGCTAGGGGTAGATACAGACGACGCCTTGTTTCAGCCGCCGTAAACAGTCCAGAGTCTGTAGCCAAACGGCAAGCGACAATCATTAACGTTCAGCAGTTGCTATCTCATCGCATAAAGTTGAAAATCTAGTAAATACTAGTAGAAAAACGAAAACGATTATTACTATATCTTTGATAGATTTTCAACTTTATATAAGGTATAAAGTAATAGATTATTCCCATCGAAATAGACTCAAGACGGCGGCGCGTCTTGTATCAACTGTTTCAAGTACGTTTCTGTCCAACAAAATGGGGGAGTTCTAAACCCAGGTCGAGACCCGCAGTTGAACGGGTTAACGGTTGTCCTCTAACACAGGTGAAGAATGTCGCCATAGTAAAAGTATATTGTGTCTACCACACGCTTCGAATGACACCTGTTTCAAATCTGTTAGAGAATATTGCCACAGGTTAGGTTAGGTTGACATTTTCAGACATTCCAGGTAAACCTTAGACATAAGAAGAATGTCGCCTTAGTAAAAGTATATCGTGTCTACCACACGCTTCGAATGACACCTGTTTCAAATCTGTTGGAGAATATTGCCACAGGTTAGGTTAGGTTGACATTTTCAGACATTCCAGGTAAACCTTAGACATAAGAAGAATGTCGCCTTAGTAAAAGTATATCGTGTCTACCACACGCTTCGAATGACACCTGTTTCAAATCCCTTGGAGAATATTGCCACAGGTTAGGTTAGGTTGACATTTTCAGATATTTCAGGTAAACCTTAGACATTTGAAGAATGTCGCCTTAGTAAAAGTATATCGTGTCTACCACACGCTTCGAATGACACCTGTTTTAAATCCTTTGGAGAATATTACCACAAGTTAGGTTAGGTTGACATTTTCAGATATTTCAGGTAAACCTTAGACATTTGAAGAATGTCGCCATAGTAAAAGTATATCGTGTCTACCACACGCTTCAAATGATACCTGTTTTAAATCCTTTGGAGAATATTGCCACAGGTTAGGTTAGGATGACATTTTCAGATATTCCAGGTGAACCTTACATATTTGAAGAATGTCGCCATAGTAAAAGTTTATCGCATCTACCACACGCTTCGAATGACACCTGTTTCAAATCCCTTGGAGAATATTGCCACAGGTTAGGTTAGGTAATGGAAAAATTTTTCAATGCTCGAAATCACCTTGTTGGCGCTCGAATTCGACTTAGCTGCCATAATAGGAAATGCATAACATCCTCAAAGCTTTCATTTGGGATAGGTTTCATCACTGTTGAGCGATGGTGCAGCCTCCATACATTTTTGCCCGTGGTCCTTTTAGGAAATTCGAATAAACTTGAGTTATTTTCATTCAAATGACTTTCTGAGACGTTAGAGCAGTCTATCCACTTTTCGTTTTAGCATTTACATTCCATACTGTATTTGGAATAAAAAATGTTAATAAAACGATAAAAGGATTAATAAATTAAAGGAATACTGTTCTGATGACTATTATGTAACAATTTAATAATATAAATTACATTACACTACACATTACACTACACGTTATATTACTCATTATATTACAATATTAAAAACTAAAACAAACAATTTCAAATCATTTTAATTCCTATTGTTCAATTTGTTTTAAAATTCTTGATGAAAAATATTTATACTAGGTACCTTGGTGCTTAGTTTTTAGGGTTCCGTAGTCAACAAGGAACCCTTATAGTTTCGCCATGTCCGTCCGTCCGTCCGTCCGCAGTTTAGCTCAGAGACGCACAGTATTAGAGAGCTGTAATTTGGTGTAAATATACGGATTTGTTGTGCCGAAAAAGTGGTAAAATAAAATCTCGTAAAATATTTTTTTTAGGGTACCTCCAGTACTTACACGTAAAGTGAGGATTTTTTAGGGTTCCGTAGTCAACAAGGAACCCTTATAGTTTCGCCATGTCCGTCCGTCCGTCCGTCCGTCTGTCCGCAGTTTAGCTCAGAGACGCACAGTACTAGAGAGCTGAAATTTGGTGTAAATATGCGGATTTGTTGTGCCAAAAAAGTGGTAAAATAAAATCTCGAAAAATATTTTCTTTTAGGGTACCTCCAGTACTTACACGTAAAGTGAGGATTTTTTTTTTCTCGCGTACCCCTTAGTGTGGGGTATCATTAAATAGGCCTTTAAAAAATAATGATAGTTTCCATTAATAGTTTTTTGATAAAAAATTTCGTTTGTGAAATATTAAGCTTTAAAGTGCTAAATTTTGCTCGATTCGAGTGTCCCCCCCCTCTACCAGCTAAACGGTTATGTTTAGGGGTGTGAAAAAATTCACAATAGTAGTATATATAACGAAGTTTAAAAGAAAATTATCATGACTAAGTAGGCTTTACAACTTTTCGAGTAATAGTCGACCAACTTATAAAATGTACTTGAAATGTATCGGAGAACATTCTCTTCAACTGCAAATGTAAGTTTGTTAACTTTATTTTTACAGCTTTAATATGTATGTTTTACGGCATGTTTTTTGGGGATAGGTAGGTTTTTATCGTCAACTATTTTTAACTAACTTCAAAAAAAGGAGGAGGTTTTAAATTCGTCGTAATCTTTTCTCTTATGTATTTTCCCTGATTTCTCAAAGACTCCTGGACCGATTTTGAAAATTCTTCTTTTTATAATTAAATTCAGCGAATCAGTTTAGTTAGTTCTCATAAGTATTTTGATGGGCAACTACGGAACCCTACACTGTGCGTGGCCCGACACGCACTTGGCCGGTTTTTTTTTTCTCGCGTACCCCTTAGTGTGGGGTATCATTAAATAGGCCTTTAAAAAATAATGATAGTTTCCATTAACAATTTTTTGATAAAAAAATTCGTTTGTGAAATATTAAGCTTTAAAGTGCTAAATTTTGCTCGATTCGAGTGTCCCCCCCTCTACCAGCTAAACGGTTATGTTTGGGGGTGTGAAAAAATTCACAATAGTAGTATATATAACGAAGTTTAAAAGAAAATTATTATGACTAAGTAGGCCTTACCATAGTCTAAAAAAACAAGGTCTGGCACTCCCGAAGTGACACATGTTGACGTCACTTTCCAGTTGCCAATTAATTGCAACAAGATACGAAAATAAGGAAACATTTTCACCCATTATTTTGTTTAAAAGAATAAATAAAACATTTAAATTGTATTTAGCATAGCAAACGAAACAATTCAATACGTATACCAACAGAATTGTTTAATAAAATCACAGCGTTTTATCGTATTCGCTTATGTAATAAATGCGCTTAGGGAGTTATAACCACACACTACTGGTAACACAGGAACGGGCTGTGTCATTGTCATGCCGCCATTTTGTCGTATAGCGCTATCCTTGTTTTATGCGTATGCCTGTCTCGCTCAGCGACTGTGGAACCAGCGGCACTCAAACATTTTTATTTGTGAACGTCGAAAATTTTCTTTGTTATCTTTTATCCTAGGATGGATAAATAATGCTTTTTGTCACTGAAAATCTACTACGCTGAGGTAAGGGATGGAAGCCACGTGCAAAAGTTAGCAGTAATGTAATAATTAGGTCAATGTTTTATTAGGTTAAATTTCCCCAAACTGTAAAGTTTGAGAACCAGCAGATAGCGATGATGACGTAGGCTTGTGTCACCCACGTGACCACTGTGTCTCGGAGTGCCATACCTGGTATTATTATACCATGGGCTTTACAACTTTACGAGTAATAGTCGACCAATTTATAAAATGTACTTGAATATCATATTTCTTAAACAAAATGTATCGGAGACAACTGCAAATGTAAGTTTGTCAACTTTTTTTTACAGCTTTTTTATGTATGTTTTTTGTTGACGACGAAAATAGTTGACGATAAAAACCTACCTATCCCAGGTAGGTTTTTATCGTCAACTATTTTTAACTAAATTCAAAAAAAGGAGGAGGTTCTAAATTCGTTGTAATCTTTTTCCTTATGTATTTTCCCCGATTTCTCAAAGACTCCTGGACCGATTTTGAAAATTCTTCTTTTTAAAATTAAATTCAGCGATTCAGTTTAGTTAGTTCGCATAAGTATTTTGATGGGCAACTACGGAACCCTACACTGCGTGGCCCGACACGCACTTGGCCGGTTTTTATAGATGCAACTTGCATTCTTATTATCAGTTCTTAGTTCGGTGAACGCAAAACCTCAAGTATTCTTATTAAAACAATGGCGGCGGTGTAGTGTCCTCGTAAACGAAGCGGTCTGAAACTTGAAAAAGTAGCTGCATTAGCCGATATTGTCTGTGGCTATTTCCAAGAATTTCCGTAATATCTTCTGGTCTGCTTCATAAAATATTGCTTAGGGTAAAAAGTATGATTCATGGAAAAGCTGTTACTGTTAGTATCATTTGTTTGAGTTTGTGGTTGTATTGACTCTACACAATGTATGAATGTTTTAACTAAACTTGAAACATGAATGTTTCATAAATAGTGAGTTAGTCAAAGAAAATATGAGGTAAAACGTATTGTCATGTTTTACAAAGTGTAAATTAATTTGGTGATCTTATTTATAATGTCTCATTTTTAAATGACTCTCTTTCTATTTTTGTATTCAAACTTTTCATCAGCTTTACCTAAAGGTCCTCTCCATAAAACACCTACAACCTCCCATTAATATTCGTCACGCTGATCTTTTTGTCAGCCATTAATTTACATTTGTACCGTGATATCCGTGGCGTAAACTTACTTCGCAAACTGAACCCCATAAATAGCCTCATCGATACTTATTGATTTTGTTCATCGCGACTTCCATGTAGCCGGTGATATAACATCCATTTATAAGTATCTGAAGAAAAAACCATTTGTAGAACAAATTGTGCGCCACGCTAGAACACGTTGGAACATAGATTACCATAGTAAGTACCTACCAGGGAAGACATTTTTTATTCTATTGTTCCCGGAAGGCGGGAGAGTAATAGTTTTTCCATTAGGAGAATTGCGACGCTGATTGACTAGAGATGCGATCGCCGAGGCTCCAATCGCTTAGCCAATTTTGTATTATTAAAAAGCTGTTCCGTTAAAATGAATTCGTGTCAGGAAAAGTGAAAAATTGGATAAATTATAATAAAATTAGGGAGATGAGATGATTCAACAGAAATCTTTCGTATTTTCGTCATTTGTTTGTAACAGAAACAGACGCTATCGTTAATCATTTTTTTGTATTAGAAGTTTTATTAATTTACTAGTTGGAAGTTAGATGTCAAAAAGCTAAGTAGGTGCTTGAAACACCCAGCTTTAAATGTCTGAAATATTTATACATACTTAACAGAAATTTAAACAAAAATGGATTACTATTTATAAATTTCCGATTTAGTTGTGAGATTAGAGACAATGGTCAGTCTAGAGCCACAGCAGTGAAGGGTTGACAGCCAATGTGTCCAGTTTGTGCCGCGGTTAGTAGCGCTCGACGTGACACACGTCGGTACTATCCGTCGAGCACTCAGCACTACTGGGCACAGTGGGCACTAAGCACACGTCCCGGTTTATGTGGTTTTATTATAAAGGAAATGTGTGGGTTTTCCTCAATGGCGTTCAAAAAGCTGGTCATAAAGCTCGAAATGAATCTTGAAATTATTTGCACAATGAAATACAAACTATTGCTATGACAATTTTGGTCTCACGAATGGCGGTAAGTACAAAAAATCCAGTTAATTCTAACAATAGCTTATTTTAAGGACAATTTATTAAAAGATTCACTTAAACAGTTCATAAACTATAATCTACCTGTTCATTTATTACCTCAAAGTAGCCTAGAGTCATTAAGTGGAAGTAGAATCACGGCACAACTTGTTCTTAATAATTCAAACATAAGTTACGGTTCCTGCAGTCGTCATTGGCGTCTTGGGCACTATTACTTAGTCTACTTAAGTCGACGCTGGCATTTAAAGGGTTAGTTAGTAATAACAGCTTTCAATTGTTTTTTCCTCATCAAGTTGAATAAAGTTTGTTTTTTATCCTGTCTATTTCTCCTAATAGATGTTTTGGTACTAGAATGATTTTACCAATTGAAGGTCTGCCAATTGGCCTCTCGTAAACTTCTAAAGGCTCAAGTGTTAATTGGCCTGTGTCGAATTACAGGTTAAGAGAAATGGAAACTGTGTTTTTCTGAAAAGGATTTCGATTTTCATTTGTTCGTTGCAGAATAGGATAGCGAAACGAGGAGAACGTTTTTCTCCACGTTTATATTTTGTATACGAGTGACTATCTGTTACCTCCATCAAAGTTTTTTGGAAATCCTCTTATGTTTAGTTCGGAATTGTAGACTGGATAGTTTTTATTCAAAAACTTCAACTTTTCATGTATTACTTAATTCTTGTTTATTAATAGTGCTCGACGGTTTTACAGCGAAGTCGTCAGAAATCAGCTTCAATGGCTTTCGATATTCCTAGTTCCAAAAAAAAAAGCAAATGGGGCATTCATAAAAATTAAGTACTTTATCTACTCGGTGAGTTAATAAATGTTCAGAAAGCATTAGTTTTCATAACTGAACACTCCGAGGTTAGAAGAAATTTTTACCATATTACATTTAGATACGAGTAGGTACAAGCGCCATAAAGTCTAATAAAATACCATGTTACTGTGACACGTTTAGAAGTAGGTGTCTTTTTATTTTGCACAAAAGCAAAACACATACATATTAAATTCCCGACACAGGTATATTATTTTCATATTTATGTAAATATTTGTGCTTTGAGACAGAAAAAACCCGGGGTTGGCGGGAGAATGGCGTGTCGTACACGCAAGGGATTCGTAACTTGTCAATTAGTATAAAATTCTACGAGAGACAAAAGAAACAAACAATGTCAAGGAAAATAAGCGCAAAATAAAACAAATTAGAGACAATGTTGACTCTAAGATGAATTCTTTCCTATGATTTATGGCTATTTTTACATAAAAATACAAACTAAAGTTATGGTTCTGTCGTACTTAGATCGTTGGCTCATTTTTATTTATATTATAGAGCATTTTATTCGATATAACGAAACAAAGTTTTTTTTTTGAATTATGAGCAACTTAGCTGTCAATATGAACTAAGGAGGGACTTTTAATAAAATAGGTACATAATACTAAAATAATACAAAAAAAATGAGGGATATACCTATTTAATAATAAAAAAAAAACGTTTTGAAAAATAAACGCAAGTTGGGAATAAAAAAATTGGAACGTTTTACAAACTTCTACAAGTCAGAGAGTGCAAATATCTTTCAACACGCGTAAAAATAGAAATGCGCAACTGGCGTAAGTCTACACTTGCACAAGTAAATTACTACGCGTATGGCTACCAATAAGGGGTGTACAAGCAGATCTAACTCAAATAGAATAATATAAATTGGCAAATCAGTATTTACCTAGTCAAATAAGAATAAATATGAGAGCACTGGATGAAAAAAAAAAACTGTAATTGATCACATTTATAAAACGGATATACTAGCAAGTCGTGATAATTCTACTATTCGGTAGACAGCCAGAGGTGTTTGTGAATAAGCGTGGAAGGGTCAGTGCGGCTCAAAGTGGCTTTGTTAAATTGATTTTACGTGTATTGCGGACTTTGCTGGTCCGCGCTCTTGTGTCGGCTCTCAGCGGCTGGCGACTGCCCCGGGAATGTAACAACTACTTGGGATTTACTAAGCAATGTTTTGTTCTTCACATTTATTTACAGTTTGTTTTATCCGCTTACAGATAAGACTCACTCCTCTATAGAGCAAAACACATCAATGTTTACTTAGAGATATTTGTTACGTTTCATAATGTTTGCGGACAACAATAACAGTGCCAATTATTGTTTGGAAACCCGTGTGTTGCTCGACTAGGAGTTTAATTTAAATGGAAAGGGTCAGTGACATGGTTTACTTTTGATTTTCATTAAAACTTTGCGTAACATAATCCTTTTACTTTGACCTTTGGCAAATACCTTTTAGCTACCAAATGTTACTTAAATAAATAGGCATTTCCGCCGATAGCCAACATGTTAAAGTAAGCAGTTCTATTAATAGCACTCTCAGGTTCGGCAACTTGTTTACTTAGACCACTCGGATATAAAATGGTATTTTGATGTTAGCTCGGACAACTTTTATTGCAGAGGGTTGGTATTATATTACCTTTCACATGTTGTCTCACACGTTTGGGTTTTTTCGGATCACATGTAACTTTTTTGCAAAAATGTTGTAACGTTTTAGGGCGACTTTCACCAACGGTTAAACATGTTTAATATTTTATTTAAGCACAAAATTCAATAGATTTTTGACATTAAATAAAATTTTAAATATGTTTAACTTTTGGTGAAAGTCGCCCTCAGTCAACTTGATATAACGGTTATACTAGACAATCAATGAAGGATCAGATGACGTAACAACGAAGCAACCTTTTGCATAGGTATTTCGCATAAAATCAAGATCTAACTTTCTAATATCGTTATCTCAAGTTGCACACGAGTTTCCATTCAATTTTATGAGATACTCTGTATAATATAGTAATTCCGGGCATAGGGTGTAAGATGAGGTCGCTTGGTTAATCTAGTTTGTGTGGTGAGGCGCGGCCGCGACCGGAGGGTGCTTGAGGCGAGAGCAGGCCTAGCACAAATAGCCTCGCATTTCTTCCCACAAGCCACTCGAGTCGACAGCCGATATCGACCCAGCCTATCCACCTTTATGAGACAACTATCGAAAACCTGTGTCAAGTCCGTCCGTGTACTCAACGACTTCAATTAAGGACTAACGTCACGCGCGATATGGTTCCAATCATTCAAAAGTAAAATTTATTCATGAGCTGCATTGAAGTGTCAATTGTAGTTAACAGTTTTATTTATTAAAAAAAAATAGTGTTTGGGCTGTTTTGAGTTTAATTCACGATAGAGTTATTTCTAGTAGACTTATTTTAAATTATTATATCAAGTTTGAAAAAAGAATGTACGTACACATAATTTAAGACATAATGTGTTTTTTTTTTGTTTATAAAAAAACGTTGGAATTTCTTCCTGTATCGTGGGTGCGTTTACAAAAAATATAATCTCACATACACAAACAAGCAGTAGTTTCTGGTCTGGGACCAGAAACTACTGCTTGCAGATCATATAATATTTGTTCCGCGCGGGACGGAACCCGCAACACGCTGCACTGCAGTCGATCGCTCAGCCATTGCGCTAACGGTGTCATCAAATCTTTGCGCACATGTGTATTCAATATTCATACAGTGGTATGATTATCGTGTACAATAGAAGCGGTGGCGACGATGCCGGTGGCCGGCGCACGGCGCGCGGCTGTCTGGATGAAATTATGTAAACGGCCGTTGGTTTTGAGATTTGATTAATGGCACTTCATTTAGAACAGCCATTTCGCGGGATTCTAATGATATAGAAACTGGAAGCGCAGAAATTTGAGAATAAATTGTATTAAATTAACTGTGAAGGCACAGCTTATTGCAATTTGTTTCCATATTTCATATTACATTTAGTCTCAAAACAAAGACAGCGCATTGAAATTCTGTTAGCTCAAATACAACTTAATTAGCAGCACTCATAATTAAGTATGGCTTTAAATTTATGGTCGCTGGGATGATGCCAAGTAACATTCCAACGATAATGGATTATATTGCACAAATTCAAGAGCCAATCAAATGTATGAAAAGCTTATTTGGTAACAAAATAATAAAAGTTGTGTCAAAGAAGGAAAGATTTATGAGCTTTCGATGACTGAACGTTTATTATTTTATGAGAATTTAGCGAAACTTTCTTGTTTATGTGGAACGTTTTGTAACCACTAACGTTAGAATTTTAAATGTAGCGAAGTTTTGTTGTTAAGAATTCTTGTAATATATTGATTAGTACGCCGAAGAATTTCTTTCTAAGCTAAACTTGCTAAGAAGTAAATTCCACTGAGTAAAGTTAAGAATGTCTGTTGAAGATTGCGTAACATAATGAAATAAGTGATTTCAAATGGTGCACGTTTATTTTGCAAGTGAAATAAGGTTCATTTATCATGAAATCTCAATATATTTTTCACTAATACTTAGTTGAGAACAAGAGCTCACAAATATCTAAATGGTCTTACCTGTACAAAATCTCAATGCGTCAGTCAAACATTTTGATTTCGTCGATATTCTAGCAAAAATATTTTACATAATAGGAACCGTAAACGTTACCGGACAGCCAAACGATGGCGCTCTATTGTGTACATGCGGCTCTTTAAACATAATTACCCATTCGTGTATGGTTACGTCAAGCAGCAACCGATGTGGTTGTTGCGGGAAGCTTAAAGCTGCCGAGGTTTAGCGCTTTGGCGTCCATTAAGATCCCGTCGACAGTTAAAGTTAAACTGGGAGACGCTTTGAATTTTCATCTGAATTTGCAATGCAAATGTGGGTAGAAATTGTCGTAGATTTTTGAAAATGTTACATTTCTCCTCATAACTTTATGATGGTCTCAAAGGTATATAAAGATTTCACTGCTTTTTCAATTCGCATTCAGATTCGTGTTTTGAATAATTATACATAACTGAGGCTGTAATTCTTTTGCGGATTTAAACTTAAAAATGCATGTTATTTTTTCTGACGTCATGTATCCAACAATGTTGCCATTATAAATAAAAAAAGAAAGATTTTATTTTTAACAGTGAAATGAATCGCCATTTAAGTGGTCGGCTAAATGTTTTGATGTGCACGATAGTTAGTCCAAACGTTCATCTGCGGAAGTAATCGACGTGGAGTTGATCAGAGTAGCGTGTCGAGGGTGGAAGACGAGCGTGTGCCCATTAAAGCCCTGCGGCGGACGGCTGGCCGACGCTGGCCGACACTGGCCGTGATTGATGACGCCAATTCGCCACTTGTCCAGCTTCAGCCAGCGCACGCCACTCTCTCTTTACAGTCGCCGTCGTTATGCGACTTGGCAAGCTCAGTTCCGTCTAATTGGATATTTTCCCACCTTTTTTTACTGGAAATTTTGTGAGGGAATTATGATAACGAATTTTGAGCGTTTTCTTTGCGTAGGGAATTAGTTGGTTTATATTTTGTACTTTTTTCACAGAAGTGCTTATCTCTAACATTTAGGCATGCAATAAAAACCAATAGAAGTACTAGCCATAACAGATACAATTTAAAAATCAAAAATCTGGCAAACTGCATCCGGTTACACGGAAAGTTGAAATGAACATAGTTGGAAAACTGTTAGGCAGATGGTGATTTTTATTGATTTGTTATTATCTCTGGTCGCGGGACTGTCTTATCAGGTTCCGGAACGTAAAGGGATATTGAAGATCACCATAGATTTTAGTCAGTACAAGTCTGACAGTCCCCCCCGTCCTGCACTGCGTTCAGGATTCATTTGCTGATTTTACAACGTAAAAAACCGGCCAAGTGCGTGTCGGGCCACGCACAGAGTAGGGTTCCGTAGTTGCCCATCAAAATACTTATGCGAACTAACGAAACTGATTCGTTTATTGAGTGTGCTTCCATATAATTTTAAAAAGAAGTATATTTTCAAACTTTCGGTCGACAGTTAGTCTTTGAGAAACTTTCACAAATAAATTGGGACAAATACATAATGTGTTAAAAAAGATTACAGTACGAATTTAGAACCTCCTCCTTTTTTGAATTTATGTTAAAAATAAAGTCACGACGATAAATATTCACCTACAAAATATCCCCAAAAAACATACCTTTAAAAGCTGTAAAAATAAAGTTGACAAACTTACATTTGCAGTTGTCTCCGATGACATTTTGTCTTAAGACAAATCACGATATCAAGTAACATTTTATAAGTTGGCCGACTTTTACTCGTAAAGTTGTAAAGCCAATACTTAGTCATGATAATTTTCTTTAAAAACTTACGTTATATACACTACTATTGTAATAGTTTTTTCACACCCCCTGATTTTGAACATAACCGATTTAGCTGGTAGAGGGGGGGGACACTCGAATCGAGCAAAATTTAGCACTTTAAAGCTTAATAATTTCACAAACGAATTTTTTTATCATAAAATAATTAAAGGAAACTATCATAATTTTTTAAAGGCCTATTTAATGATACCCCACACTAAGGGGTACGCGAGAAAAAAAATGATCCTCACTTGCGTGTAAGTACTGGAGGTATGGTTTAAAAAAAAAAATTTAATTCGAGAATTTTATTTTACCACTTTTTCGGCACAACAAATCCGTATATTTACACCAAATTACAGCTCTCTAGTACTGTGCGTCTCTGAGCTAAACTGCGGACGGACGGACGGACGGACATGGCGAAACTATAAGGGTTCCTTGTTGACTACGGAACCCTAAAAAATCACTATTCTTACACTTACAGCTAGATTAATAATTACTGCTGATAATTGAAATATAACAACTCCAGTAACAGGCGCTCAAACCAATTTAATTATTATAATTAACATTTTATCCGTTATTTCCTACAACGCTACTCGTTAATTTACTTAATTACAGAGTAACAAAGAGTTGCTCGTTTATTAGTAAAGTGTGCTTCCAGTGTTTTATTAATGTTTATAATGTAACACAAAACAAATACCTCTTGTATATAAATTAATTAACACTTTGTGAACACCTGCGCGACGAGTTAGATAATCCAACTTTGCGCATTGAAACTTTCGCAAATAAATTGGGACACCAATTACAAATGTGTTAAGAGATCGCACCACGTATTCTTGTTAAACTTTGGAGTACTTTGTTAATTTATTGTTACATACAGATAACAAATGGTTTCAATTGACTTGATGATAAAACAGATATGTGTACAGTGAACGTTAAAATAAAGATCACGACCAAGAGTTTCTATTTTCAATATTTATTCTCTATTCAAAATAGATAAAACGAAAACCATTTTCTTCAATATCACGAACCTTTCCCACATAATTCCCTAAAGTAAGTGTAATATTTTGGATACCGCTTATAACGTTTATGCATCGCTTGAGTAGGCAGGCGATCGATCACGAGTGATCCCGGGAGCGCGCGCTAGGTAATCGGCGTGTTATCTTGAGCGCAGCGTGACACCCAGGGCTCGATCACGCTTAAAAAGATTAACATATTACCCGCAGATGGATGCCGACACTTTTCCAAATAGAACGTCGAGATTTTAGAGCTACACAATATGCAATTAATAACAGTGTAGGAGCTTTCCAATAAGACAGCTCGTTCAGTCTTTAAAATTGGCTATTACTGAAATGAAGTAAGAGCACTCTTCGTGCTAGAAAGGTTGTAAAATACTTTCATAGGCTTTAATGAACGGTACGTCGATTAGCTTGAAACCTGGGAAATAATCTAACGTTGTTCACTTTATATAAGTCTACCTTCTTAGTAATTAGTGTGTAGGGAGTTTAATTTTCCACTTATTATGAAATACTTTTTGACTCCTTTCGCATTGTATAGAATTTGATAAACAATTCTTCGTTCAGTATCTACTATATAGTACTACTATATTCGTCTATACAACGTGTAACGTTAATAGCGCAAAACCTCTCGTGAGGTAACTCAGCTCATGTTACTGAACAATGGTTGATCAAAAAGTTTTGAAAAAAAAAAAACATACAAAATGAGAAATTGATCGAGCCCATCAGTATGAAAAATTTTTTCGACGAACTTTTGAACGAGAGGTTTTGCGCTATTAACGTTACACGTTGTATAAGTATATCTATGTACAACTTATAGGTATGCTGAATTTCAGCATTGATGAAAAGCAGAGTACGGTCCTCGGGAGTAAAGCTGCGTTGCCTTGGGCTAACTTTCCCGAACCAGAATCCTTTGGTGCGTAACATAATATTATTTTGTTTTAGTATTCACGGTAGCTATTAATCAGTTTGTGTGCATCTACTCATTTCCTCGCTGAGGTGGGATGAAAAGTTACGTGTTGCACTCGAGTGCAAAGATTTTTCACCTTGTGCTCTTTTGATTCCCTCGCTACCGCTCATGATTCTAATTTTTGAATCACTCGTTGCACTCGTGATTCAATTTTAGAATCATTCGCTTGCTCGGTCATCAAAATAGAGCACGCGGTTAAAAAGCAACTTTGCACTCTTGTATAACAAATAACTATTTGCATTTAGTTAGAATTAGTATAGAAATAGTCAAAAATAGAATAATACTAAAAAAAATATTACTTTGATCTGATTATCCGAACATGATGATTTAATAACACTTAATTATACTAAAATGCTCAACATATAAATATAGCAACAGGTAAGCGTTCTTATTTTAGAAAAACATTTTGCTATACTAAATGGAACCCAAGTTCTGATTTCAGTGGCATCCTTTATCTACAATAATTATTTTTATTTAAAAGCCTATTGCATAACCTGTAATTCCCTGGGATAATGGGTACCATTTAAAAGATTTTATCCCCCCAATTTCACCATATCTACAACAACGTATTGCGTTGTTGATAAAACCATTCGCAATGGTTTTGTTAATGCTGGCGAATTCTGAAATATTCATGATGGTGGTGCTAACGTCCATGGTATAGCTGCCATGAATTTTAAATGCTTGTACCCATTACAGTGGATGACTTTTATTATGCAATTTTGGCTTTAATAGCGGCGACAAAACATTGAAATTTATTAAATTTGAAAGGTCAGCGGTGACGTGCTATCAATAGACGTGCAACAAAATGCGGGTACTTACAAAGCTTCTGCGTGTCACGGGCGTGATGGATGGCACCGTGTCCCTCACTGGCCGCTCTCGCAACCAAATGTTCCCGTAAATACAACGCTGTGTCACCAATAAACGTCTGCTTTCATATAATTGATGTCCGTAACCTTGGCAAATGACACTAATGGGATGTAAGATTGCAAATATGTAGTTTTTGTTTCAGATTTGTCCAAAAGTGATTAATTGATAAGTATTTTTTAGGAATGTGACTCAAATTCTCGTATTAAATAAAGCGTAACGCAAAACCTGGAATAATCATAGGTATACCTATCCAAAATACAAGACCTTACGATGTTTAAACATAATTGTGTTGGCTAAATAGGAACGCAGAATATTTAATTAACGCGAACAATAAGAATTGCCACCTTGCAAACTAAACCACTAATGAATTGAAAAATTCAACACAGTTTATTGTAAGACCCCATTGAGTTGTGTTCACATTTAATTCCAATGAAAATCAGTCTTTCGTTACATAAATGAAGCGGAAGTGAACGTCTGCAGGATCCGCTGGCGTGCGCTGTTCGCCGGCTCGCCTGAGCGGAGGAGCCGCCACGGAAACGGCAAATTTCGTTTAGAAATGCGACGTTGTTGTCGTGTTTGTGTTACATTGAATTACAAACGTCGGGTTAGGTCTGTTAGGCAAACATTTTCCGTTACCTACTCCATTGTCCGCGGCCCGGCTTACTCCGCTCATATTTGATTAAAATGGAGATTTTGTGAACATTTTGCTTCTGCTATAATATAGCCGTGTGCTAAGCGCCTTTAAAAAAATATTTTATTTCATTGTGTTTACCCACCCTTAACGAATTGTTTTATTGTTTCAGGTTGAACAAATGGTTTGTAAAAGTATTGGTAGTGCAACAAAACAATGATTCGGGTAAGTGTTCTTAGACTTTCGGTAGTGAAACAGTGGTTTATGAGAAGAGTATGTGACAATATGTAATGTGAGTGTGTTGGGGCGCGTGAGAAGTGTGTGATGTGCTGGACGCGCGCGGGGTGGTGCGCACGCGCGTGATGCGCGGCGCGCGCGTCGCCGGCGGCGCGTGGCCCGCGCCCGCGCCTGCCGCGCCCGCGTGATGCGCGCGGACCGCGCCGCGCTGCTCGCGTGGCTCGTCTGCTGCGCGGCCGCGCTCTCGGCGCACAAGTACAGCACGCGCGTCGTCCGCACCAAGTACGGGCCGCTGCGTGGGATCGTCGTACACTCGCATCCGCAGGTCGAGGCCTATCTCGGAGTGCCGTATGCTACACCGCCGCTAGGTAGCCTCAGGTAATTCATGTTCAAAATTTATTGTGAAAGACTAAAGAGTAGAAACGTGGGCGTTTAGTTGGCCGTCGTAAACGTCAATTAGGCGTAAACGTAATAACAAAAAGTGTCACATTGTATTTTCTAAAAAGCAGACAGACACCTTGTCTCCCGAGGCAAATATTATAAATGTGATTTCAAAACATTGCGTAATAAAAACATTGCACGAAATTTTAGGAGAAGAGGAAGCTTTAGTATGCGATTATTTACGGATTTACTTACGACAAACGGCGAAAGCCGTGAGAGTAACTTTGCCTGATAACTTCTCGAGATTTAGCTTCGTAATCAGCTGATGAATAGGGACTGAGTCCGAAACTATTTGAGCAGTTTTGAAACTTGCATATGAGTAAAACTTTAACAAGTCATAAACATGTACATTACTCACTAGGTGGTTGTATGTACTTTGCTATGTATTAATTAGGGTGAAGTCAGACAAGCGTAACGCAGTGTAGTTTGCGTCGTTCAAAATGATGGGGATATTAATGACTTGAATTCGAGCTGACTAATTTTGCATCGAGACTGGCGATAAACACCGTGCTTTAGTACCCAGTGCAACGTAATTATGCTGACTTAATTTGATATTCATCGTGGATCAGTTGTGCGAAATTCTCGTCACGAAGAGACGACTATGACAGCTTTAATAGGTGACCACATTTATCGAAGCAGAACTTGTTGAACTTGTAAGAAAGAGCTTACATGTCAATCGCAATAAGTGCACTTGTAGTAATACATTACATCTGGTATACGTACGTTCAGTGCCGGATAAAGCCGGTGCGGCGCCCGTAGCAAATGTAACCATGGGGCCCTAGAGTTACATTGCCTTTCCGTTCTATCCTTTACGTTCCGGGGTCACAGTAATAAGATAAGTCTCGCGAGCCCCGCAGGCTTTGGCTCTGTAGAGGGGAGCCCCTTCATCATGCTGACACTCTTTGAGGCGCGCGTGGAACTCAACACGCCGTCGACCCCTGGGCCATGGTCGGACAGCGAGTCGCCCATTACTCGCCACCCACGTGCCTGCGCCTACGGTGGCCGGAGATCGTCTGCCGACGTCCGTCACTGTAACTGGGGTAAAGGGGGGATGCTGTCCTCTCACTCCTTTTTTGGGCACAGGTGCGGGGCCCCCCGAAGCGCGGGGCCCGTAGCATTTGCTGCATCCTGCTATATGGCTAATCCGGCACTGCGTACATTATGTAATATACAAGCACTCCGATTGTAAATAAATAATAATAATAAATAATATTCCACAACTATCACACAACGCCATCTAGTCCCAAGCTAAGCAGAGCTTGTGTTATGGGTACTAGACAACTGATAAACATACTTATATATTTCTAAATACATACATATCATAGATAAATTACACCCAGTATAAATAGTATGCACCTAACCTTTCTGAAGGACTAGATTTATGAACGACGCTAAAAGGAGTGACACAGCGGGAAATGCACTTCTTAGACATGCCCGCGGGCAAGTTTGCAAATATATACCTGGTACTATAGGTGTGTGCAATACCTCATTTTTATTGTGCGTATACAAGTTCGTACAGCAAACTGATGTCACAACTATTTGTGCATTTATTGTTGCGACAGACATGCCCGTACAAACCGCCCCGGGCATGTCCGTCTTGTGAATTCGCTTCAACCATCTTCATGCAATACAGATACATGCCGCCGGTGACGCCGTCGCAGTGGCGCACGACGCGGCTGGCGGACGCGTCGGGGCCGGCGTGCCCGCAGGTGCCGCCCGCCGCAGCGCCGCGCGACGACGCATTGTTACTGCACCCGCGCGCGCGCATCCGTCAGCTGGAGCGGTTGCTGCCCGTGCTCGCCAACCAGAGCGAGGACTGTCTCTACGTCAACCTCTATGTGCCTGTTAATGGTGAGCTGTTGTTTTGTGTTTTAGTACTTGCTAAATGTTATTGGTATCGTTATTAGGGGAGGATGTAGCAATACCTTATTTTTGAGGTTCTTCAAAAGGTCAGGTGGCACTTTTTTTTTTTAATTTGACATACGTTTTGCTCTTGTCCTGGTCTAGGTCAGAGGTAGTTTTTTATGCTTTCTGCCAACCTCATCTTGTAAAGGCATGAGTGTATTTATATAAATATGCATTTAGTTTTCTTTAATTGCCATTGTACAATCGACAAAGTTGAATCATGACCCATTTTGACAATAAATCGTTTGAATCCGTCAAATTGACAAAGATCAAAGTCGTTACCATGGATATGTATGTTTACGCGAATGTGGACCTAATTGTATTTGAAAGTCTGTAGGAAAATAAGCTTATGGTGGGTCATGATCCAACTTTGTCGATTGTACATCTGGTTGTGAGTTCGGCGACCTTTGTTCTCGTTGGCTTATGTAGACGTAAAATAAATATGACAACACGAATAAGCGGTTCTGGAAATCAACGAGTATTCTTAGAAACATCGTGTTGTTGCCAGATTGTAGGTTACATTGTTGGCTTTTATTCAAATGTTTATGATTTGCGATATGAATACTTACTAATCAGCAAATATAATTTAAAATCGCTTAAAATCCCTGACCAGATTCTTCAGAATATTTGGAAACGATTGGTAACTGTTTGTGTACAACGTTCTACGACCAATAAGAGGGTGTTCTCTTCAAAAACCAGTGGATTAATCCACGAGATTGTATATGAGAATAACAGTTAGGAAATTCTCAAATACAGTGGTTGGCAACGTGCCCGACAAATGGCGATACCTTTGCCCCTTCGCATACACTCTCATATCGCAGTCGGGGAACTGTGAGTGTACTAAAATACCTCTGCCTAATCCCCTGGGATTACTGGCGCGACAGTTATATATGTGTAGTAGTCTTTGTTTCCTCTTTTTTTCCTCAGCACTTGTCTAATAGACCAGAACAATGGTATCAACATAATAGAGCGACCACGCGACGACGCGAAGGCTCGTTGTTCATTAATCCTTGCCAGCGGTTTATTCATATAATTTATTCACGCGATTTCCCAGTTAATTCACTGTCTGTTAAACATGTCGCTTTAAAAATGTATCAAGGTACATATTTTTGTATGATACGTTTTCTACCCCGGGTGGGATTTAATTTTGCCCCGGAATTTTATTAGCTTGGTAATTTGACTGAGCTTCGGTATAATTTACTCAAAAAGTAATATTCTTTACTGTTGAATATTGTAATCTATTGCTAATAATCATTTAACTTTTGAAATTAAAAAATCTCGTAGTATCGTAGCTTGTCTAGTCGTAGCGCTCGTAGCGGCGTAGCGGCGTAGCACACTCGTAGCAGTTTTGTGGCCTGAAGATTAAACTATTTTTTTACACATAACTTGTATAAAACGATCGTGCAAAAGTAATAATCATGAAACAAGCAGGAGCAGATGCGCTTAGCTATCTTATTTAACTGTATGTTGTATATAGGGAATCGAGAACCGGTCCTTGTTGGAAGACCCGGGATTTTCGGGACAGGCGTCCAAGGAACCAGGAAATCCCGGGATTTTCGGGACTTTCGGGACAAAACTGCATTTTTTCCATGGCATTAGAAAACAATGAAAATAATAAGATAACTTTAGTGCATAGTATTTATTCTGATTAAAATCATACAACCAACTTATTCGAAGGCCTCATGGACATGGGTTTGATCTAGCCTCTTTTCTATTCAGAGGTGACAAATCTATTCACTCTTACTGTACTAACTATAATAATTTAAATGGATGGAAACTTGCAGTTCATCTAGATGTCCAACACTGGACAGGGAAAGAGGTTGTAGAATTCATGAGTTCGACCTAGGTCTCATCTTAGCCACGAGCGAACCCAATAAAAACAAAACGAAAAGAAGGTAAGCTTGCGTCGATGAGATGAGCTGAGCTGTACAGTAATCATCTACCAGTTTCACTGGCCAATTAGTCTAAAAAGCTCTGCGTTCAATTGCAGTAAGTTGTATTTATCTGAGTCATCCCAATGATTAAGTTGAGTAAGGTTGCTGCAATTCTCCATAAAAAAACATAAGATAATTTGAATTTCGCGGGCTACTATGACGCAATCATCATATGCAGGAAAGGGCTTGCACATAGGCTATCCAGGTGTAAGATATCACTTCACTCTATTTAGGATGCCCACGTCAAAGTTGACACAGGATGTCAGCTCCATGCCCAGAAACTCAATTTCATCAGTTACAGAAACAGGAAAAATAGGAGTTAGTCCAAATTACTCTATAAAAGATGTAGTTTTGATTTACTCCTACTTGACTAATGAAATATACGCCTGTATGTTGGTGGCGTTAAAAGAGAGAAGTTTCTTGTTCGCTCACTGGGATACTAAGTGTCAAATCTGATCGCTCTACCATGGTCTCTGAAGCAATGAACTTCATCCCCACTGGATTTTGCAGTGGGCAAGTATGTCACTGAAACAGTACTGTTATCTACCTATGCAACAATGTTAGGCTGAAATGGTTAAGAAATGTGCAGAAAAATAAGAGTTGCAAAGAAAACAGATATCTACTGAACTCCAGAGTCAATAACCCAAAGCTCAAATGATCAGTCATCAACGACAACTCTGATTGATCTTTCACTAAGTAAGTCTGATATTAAGCTACAAAATTCAACTGGGATATCAAAAGCAAGGAAGCTTTTTATCTCGAGACCCCAAAGGCTTTCGAGACGTCTTACATCCAATTTTATTCTTTTGTTCTATAAAAGAATTAACAAGTTCAAACAAATTATTCATACTGTTTTTCTGAGTCCCAAAAATCCCGAATTTCCCGGTGCTCAGTCGCATGTCCCGGGTTTTAAAATAGACTTCGAGAACCGGGAAATCCCGGGATTTTCGGGACCGGGATTTCCCGGTTCGATACCCTAGTTGTATACAACAAGTTGCGCCATCTAACTAGTGTTTGCAACACATGTACCGACGAGTAATGTGCTAACCTAACCTATATAAATAAATCTGAAACTTCTGTTATTTATTCATGCTTTAGGTTGAATACACTTTGTAACTAACTTGGGTTTAATTTTATCAATGTTGTATAAAAGACGGGGAAAATAGTTTTTTTAGTTAAAGCTTAGTTATAGTATATTCAGGATTTTTTTAAAAAGATGTGAATGAGATTATCTACCTTCCCTATATGGGAAGGTAGATAATCTCATTATCTACCTTCCCTATATAGGGAAGGTAGATAATTATAATGTGGAAAAAAAGTAATTTTCTTAAATTTCCACAATAGTAAAAAGTTTTATTTAAAATATCTGTAAAAAGGAAGCTATAATATGTAAGGCAAGAGAGTTTGATGAAATGCAATTATTTTTTTATTTGTCATTAATATAAACTGGGTTATTTTGTCATACATTAGCAAACTTTTATTGGCAGAAAATACTCATGGTTAAATAAAGCTTTTACTATGAAACTAACCCTGCAAGATGAAAAAATCAAGAGTTTCAAATATTGACAACGGAAAAATATTCAGTACCTATTATAAAGAACAGCAAATTTTTTTTAGGCGTCTTTTAGCCCATGATAGGTTGTTATGTAATTTACAAATAACCCTGTACGATAAATATGTATGTTACAATCCGTACATACTTCAATATTTTAGGTTCACTTACAAGTTCACTATACCAATAAGTAAACAAAATCACAACTTCTACCTTTTCTAATGGCAAGGAACACTAAAATATTGATGTACAAACCAAAATTCGAGACCGAGAGCCCATTTTAAGGGGCTACTTTGAATAGTTACCTCCGTCTAAACTTGACACGGCTATAATTTATGCACGGCCGGTTCAGCTGCGGAGCACTTAACGCTTCAGGAGTTATAAGCAAATACATACGTCAGCAAACACTTCACTTGTGTGCGAGAGAAATGAAAGCAAGCACTTACTGCAAGCATAAGATGACACAGAAGATGTATGGGGGGAGGGCGCGGGGAAGCGGGGCCGGCGGTGGGTGTCAAGGCCTCAATTCCGTAGTGCATTGCAGTGCATCCTGCCCCCTGCAAGCAGTGCGGAAGTGAGGCTGAGGCACCCCAGATCTACGCTTCACGCCGCTGGTTTGTCATCAATAATGTGAGTATAATGCGCGTGTGGAACGGGGACTGTTATTGTGACGTATTGTTATTGTGTGCTCTCTCAAATGTTTGTGTAATGTTAACTGTAAATGTTTACACATTAGCCAGCAAAAGTATGGAATCACTTTATTATTATTATTAAATTACGGCCTATTGCCGTCCACTGGTGAACGTAAGTCTCCCCCAATAGAGCGGGAGCCAGGCCAAAATATCGTTAGTGATTTCTTCTAAAATTAATTTGGGTTGAGAGAAAACCACTGAAAAAAATAATAATTACATGTTCGAGTGACATACACATACAGCTGACATGTATTCCACCACGGTACCGTCGGCTAATTGGTTTTATTCTTCGTGATACAAGGTAATCTTCAATATAAACCAGGTTTCAATTGGGAGGAAATGACAAAAAAAAAATCTACTTGTTTGAACGGCGATTGCTGCTTATCCCACTAATGGAATCGCAGCTGACTTCCACGAATCTTCATGATACGACTTCCTCATGTAGTCTGCTAATTATCGCTTGAGAGGAAATTGGTCACTGACATCTGTTACGGGCTCCCGCACTACAAAGAGCGCCAACCATTGGTATCACTTACTTGGAAATAATACGGGATACTCGTAGCTCCTTAAACGATACTATATAGTATCGTAAATTCAATAAAAGTATTAATTTAAGGTTAATAGTTAAACCTTTAAAATGATACCATTTTCATGATTCTTAACTAGTTATTAAGTACGCACGATCGCGCGGAATCGGTTAACTTGATTCCATACTTTTGCTTGCGAGGGTAGTTTGGGAAAATGTTTTGATAGTTAAAACAATGACACGTCAAATGTCTGACTTTGACGTATCATTGTTTTAATTATGATGTTTCTTGTCAAAGAGATATGCGGTCACCGGATGCTGATACATGCTTTAGTATATTTTCGTCTGGGTCCGGTGCCCGGAGAAAACCGCGTCCGCAATTTTTGTCTGCATCGGTCTGTGTTGTTTGTTTGTAACTGGTAAACAAAATAAGTACGAATTATTTTATTTGTACATCACAATAAAAACATAATATATGATTAATTTTATTTTAATCACAATAAAAGTGTAACATACGAATAATTTAAATGTTCTTTATCAATTATTTGTACATCACTTGATACTGTGATCTGTGTGATGGAAGTAGTGTATTATATTATATTACTGTGTACTATTTTAATCATATTTGGTAATATTATTTATTAGATTACTTGGAAACGGGAAGCATTCCCCGATATAATCATTAATTAACATTTGGTATCAGATATCATTTCGTAATTTATAAGCTGCCAGTAGAAGCCTCCTTCGTGATAATGATAATAATCTAGAGTGTTTTTAGGTATTAATTAGATTTTTTATTATATTGAGTTGGAATATGATGTAATCTAAATCTACTCAAATCCTACTTGTGCGTGTAACCATTTTACAAAATTTTGCAGAATTGCTAATGACGTTGTTAGAAGTTCACAAAGTGAATAATAGGAATACATATTGCTAAAAGTGGCCTGCTTAGACCCGCATCAGTGGACGGCAATTAGCTGTTATGATGAGACAGAAATTAATTAATGTGTTTTTATTTGGTATTATTTCTTATACTTACACATGTTACATTCCGATTTGAAGTTTCCTGTATATTGTATCCAACTTTTGATAAGTCTGCCACAATGCTGCTCGGCGTTTCTCCCTACAATCATGGCTTACCATAAACTGATACCTATTATGAAACCACAACCACATAATAAATGAAATTAACTTCCTGAATAAGTAACATAGTTTAATATAACTTTGTAATTAATTAATTAAATCCATTGCGATATTAAATATTTATTTATTATTTAATGTTTATACACGGCGAATTTTTTATAAAGCAGGGCATTATCAATCCGTCAACTTTTGGATTAAAAAGAGAAGTCAATGAAATACTCGTAGGTACAAAAATCGGGGAAGAATTAAATGTTTTAATAAAAATAAATTTTTATTTTTTTACTACTAACTGTCGCCCTACCCGTGGTGATGCTTTAATAGATTTTCAATCCGTACTTGCTAAGATTAGCGTGCTCAACCAAAAAAACAAGCTTTATAATATTCGTATAGATTATAGTTATAATATTCTAGTTTTCCGGGTGTTTACTAAATGTTTGCGTGCGCAGGGGGTGAGGAGGGCGAGGGGGGCGGGGGGCTGCCGTGTCTGGTGTTCGTGCATGGAGAGTCTTATGAATGGAGCTCCGGGAACGCGTACGACGGCACCACGCTGGCGGCAAACGGCAATATCGTCGTCGTGACCATCAACTTTAGGTTAGGAGTATTGGGTAAGTCGTTCATACTCTTTTTGGCATGGAATACTAAAGTACAGTCATCATCTGCCTAGCCTTTTCTCAACTATATTGGGGTCGGCTTCCATTCGAACTAGATGCAGCTAGATATCAATATTTTACATAGAGCGACTGCTTGTCGGACCTCCACAACCCAGTAAATGGGCAATTTACCCCAGATACCCCAGATACCCAATGGTAATACTGGTTGTCACTTTGTCAGACTTCACAGCTTCTGACTAACAGTAACGACTGTCAAAGATCAACAAATGACAGCCGGGACCAACGGCTTTACGTGCTTTCCGAAGCACGGAGGACACTCGCTATGACAGATGGTCACCCATTGACAAACCAACCTCGGCAAGCACGGCTTAGCCCGGTAGATCAGCCTGTGCGGCTGTAATTATTTAGCCACGAGCTCCTCCATAATCCAGAGGAAAACTAAAGTACAGTCTGTCTGTAAAATCATGAAAGTCGATGAGGGCGTTGCGGATGCCATCGACTTGTTATCTATTGCATTTTTATTTCTTTTCAAGTCTAAGGTGATAACGAATCGCAAAACAAGTCGATGACATACAATGTACCTCGATTTAGTGCACGATTTGATTTTTTTTTCTCCTCAAAGATCGTTTTCGTGATTTTATTTACAGACTGTTCTTTCACAAGTATTTTGTTCTATGACTACGACAAAAGAGAAACTATTTTGATATGTTGTTTTCGACGGTCAAAAAGTGTTCTTGAAATAAAAGCTTTGATTTTGAATAGTTAGTTTTTATAGTGCTTAGTTATTCTTAAAATCTAAAGTTTTTTTGGGCCTGATTGTGTTTTTAACACGCTTATTTTAAAACCTATGCCTTATGTTGTCTTTAGTCAGCATTTTTATGCTGATATGGGATCAACATATTTGCCGCCTACTCAATACAAAAATCACACGAGAACAGACACTTTTTGAATTGGACCAAAAATAAATGCAATAAGTACTGTCACACCGGTACAAATTGCGACTTGATTTTAGACGCCAGGCACTAATGTTGCCAGGTGTCTCGAAATGCGCGCTAAGACATTTCGATGTTTATGTGTCTAGTGACACGCCCCGACTCACCTTTGATTAAGACGCCGGATGTCCCGATTTTTCACTAACTTCCTTATTATATACAGTATTCAATATTTTTTGTAGAATATATCCGTGAGCTCATAAAAAATATTTTAACAAACTGTCGTTTGTTGTAGTTAGTTCAGATTCGAAAATAAAATCTCATGGATGTGGCGTAGAATGGTTTTGGATGATTAGAATTTAGAATCCTTCCGTTAGAGTGCTATTAGACTACATTGAATATTTACAAAATCCATGGCAACACTACGAGCCACTGAAACGGCGCATTAACTAATGTTATTTCATTCCTTTTAAAAAATGGTAACTTATCAGTCAGAGGCAATCGTTACTGAGTTTCATCCACCCTGAGGTCAGCAATTTTCTGCCCCAAAGAGGGACGAAAATGTATTAACCGAAAGAACAGTAGAGAATGGTGTTCTGAAAGTAATTAGGTAAAGCTTTGATTCCAAATTAGGCCATTCAGGTTAATTCCAGTAACATTATTGGGCGTTAATTGAATAATGTGAAAAAATATTTCAGCGTTTTTATTACAGGCGTTCTCATAAAACGTGAAACATATTTCAGTAATTATAGAGCCCTATCACTGTCGAACGGTCTAAAAGTAATTATAGAGCAAAATGCTTTGATTGTTGCGCTGTAATTATAATCAGCGTTTCAATTAATTTATTTCAAGATAATGCTCAAGATAATGCTTTACATAATTTTCTTCTGATTTGGCGATTCTCTTAATAGGGTAGTTTCCAGGGTCAAAATAATTACATTCTATTTAGTCCGTATTTTAGATTATAAAAAAATATTGGACACGCCACTCTGCGCGAAAAATGCCACGCATCGTGACGTCACACGTAACTTTAATGTCAATTTTGGTCTAATTTACAAATAAAAAATACGTGTCTCTTATTTTTGAATAATCTAAAAGACGGACTAATTACATTTTTTTAGGCAACTAGCCTATTGTGGCTAATTCCGATATTAATATAACATTATCTGAATATGACATTATATATTATTATGTAGTTTTGAAAGAAAGATGAGAAAAAATTGTTTTTTATGGTTAATGGTTTGAAAGGTGTCAATCTAACATTTTGTACCTAGATGAAAATTAGTAAAATTGCAAATATCTTTTGGAAATGACACCCTTTCTACTGAAATTTTGATTTTAGGAAATATTTATTACCCTTTCATCATTTTAATATGATTATAAATATGCTATTTTATAAACATTCTAAACGTAAAACAGGTACAAAGAAAATAAACCGAAAAATGTTATGATCGTATTTTAATAGGGGTGCCAATTCTCGTATTTTTATATTTCCCAGTTCAGCGCGACATTTGATGCAGCTGTAAAAAGACCATTTCCAAAAAATAATAAAAACGAAGTTTATTCTGCGTTTCATAGTAACGAGTGTCATTTTCTTCGATATCATTTTTATTTTTTGAGCCGTAACGTGATACTGATTTTTTTTTGAAAAATAAGTCCTGCTGCTCAACTCTAAACGACGTTTTAATTTCACAATGTAATTTTGTGAGTTCTAGTGTACAAATGGAATGAGAAATTAGAGAAATATTTACGCACCACAATACACTACTATTCTTCGTAATAAAACTTGAAATTATTATTAAACTTCAAGTTAAGAAAGGGGTAAAACTTGAATGTCTCCCCTGAAAAAGTTGAATTTTCATAAATATATCTAAAGGAGAAAATAAATACAATACAAACTTATTTTTCATGTTATGTTCCCAACAGACTTGTATAAACCCACGGTTACGCGCAAGTGGACGTCTATTGTTTCTATAAATAAATTCGTTTGTCAGCAAAATTGTGCTTGTTTTTACTTACTTCTGTTTGTTGTTGTAATGTAATCAGAAAGTATTCGAGAATGCTTTTAACGTTTCGACAACTTAAATACGTTTTAGGACGAATTATTTGACTTAGTTACCTTCTTCAGTAAGAAAAAAGTATACTAAAAAAGCGGAGTAATACATATATTATATTTAACATACATATTACATAATTTTAACTTAGAAGTAAAAGTTTGGAAATTGAAATAGCTTCAAATTGAGAAAATTACTTTTGCTTTTCCATTAGCGAAATGTATAATAAAATCAACCGATGCACACCCCTCTACACTATTTCAAATATTTGTTTGCGATGTTACAACTCGAAATTGATGGGATAGAAAATATTGATTCACTTGTGAACAATTTTCGTGAGAGGAAACTATGAATAATGATGACACATTTGGCCGATTGTATGAAATGTGTAAGTTTTCGTATTTACATAAGTGTCGCTATCCTCTGGAGTGTATCCGTGTGTTGCGCAAAAAACACATTATTTCATAAGTTATTGAAGAAGCTCTGTACTGTTTCCGGCTCTTGTTCCGCAGGCGACAGTGAAATATTTTGCATTATGAGCCACTATTTTTCAGCTGCGAGGCATAGTTGTAGTCTTAATGTACATTTTATACCTGTGTGTATTTCATATTTTGCGATTGTTTATGTTTGTGATTACCGTTTATGTCACTGTTATTTTCACGGTTGTTCGTAGGTTTTTTAAAGACTGGTGCTAAGGGGTCGGCGCAGGGTAACTTCGGTCTGATGGACTTGGTGGCGGGGCTGCACTGGCTGCGGGAAAACCTGCCAGCGTTCGGGGGTGACCCCGAGCGAGTCACGCTCATGGGTCACGGCACGGGGGCTGCGCTCGCCAACTTCCTCGCCGTCTCACCGGTCGCTAGGGGTATGGATTTTACATTGCGTCGTTAAACTTAAAAGACAAAATATAATATTGATAATCTCATTTTTTTAATATGAATATTCAACTGTACATGTAGGTTTCTGTGTGTGATGTTATCTAGCTATACGAGTATGTATTTTGAATCCTAAACCAGAGAAAATTTTACTGCCACGTCATGAAACACAATTCATTAGGAATATTTTTAATGTACTGTAAGCTGAAACAAGAGGGTTCTCTGTGGACTCCAGTCTGAGGGAGAGGTCCGCTCACGTGCGAGCGTGCGCGCGTGGGACCGGCATTGTGCGTAATTATACCGCTCCGGGCAGATTTCATTATTTCGTGTCACCATCGCGTTTAGATCCTCCGTCACTTAATATGATTAAAAGGGTCACATCAGACATGCACAAGAGGGCAGCTTCCCTCCGCGTTATTTGAAAATAAGGTCAACATCACACTCGAGACTATTTCTGAAAAGTTTATTATTAAAGAATACGAGGAACGGAGGGAGAAATAAAAATGTTTTTCTTTAGAAGAGATTTCATTATCTCGGTGATCCTTGTTGAAAATGACAAAATTAAATTAGGTTATCTGTTTCAGAACTACTGAAGCGCGTCATCTTGTTAAGTGGGTCGGGGCTCAGTTCATGGGCGCTGCAGAGGGAACCGCTCACGATAAAAAGAAAGGTACGTTTGAGAATATCGGGTGTGGGCTTCCTGTTAAACAGGCGAGAGGACATTGTTTAAAGAAAAAATAAGTGGAACCTAAATTGGCGACAAGGAAAGTTTTCTTGCATTCGACTTATCCAATTTACGACCGAAAAATAGAATCTTTTATTGTGTTTGTATTTTCACTTAAGATTGTGCTTCATCTCCGTTTCGTTCAAATAAACTTATACGTCTGGAAGTAAGCTTTTGTGCGAATTTAGCAGCTGCTATTTATACGATAAATGTTCTTCTATATTTGAGAAATTTCGCCAATTACAATTTCAGACTTTCATTTTTGTTGTAAAACAAGGTGGCGGAACAGACGGGCTGCCACGGGGACTTGTTGGAAGACGACTTGGCACCGTGTTTGAGGAACAAGCCGCTGGCAGAGTTACTAGCAGTGCGGTTGGACCCACGGTTTCTTCCTGGATTTGCGCCTTTTGTGGACGGCACTGTCATCGTGAACCCTTCCGTGAGTTGTTTCTTTAAAGCTTGCTTTGCAACACAAATTAGTAAATGTAGCAAAGTGAAGCGAAGTTATCAGCCAAACTTTTTGTACATGAAACTATACTAACACTGCTCAAAATAATTGGATGATTCTTACTAGTTCCACCATAAGTTTCACCATCAATTAGTTCCATGGAACAAGTGAGACTTTTTTTTCTCAGTAGTTCTATGGATTTTGATAACGTCGAAATAATTGATTTTTCTTTGTTGTGAATGATACTGTAGGTAACACATTCAAATCATTATAGTATTGGACGTAGTGAATAGTATCAGAGCATGCATGGAAGTTGTAAAATAAGATTTATTTTAAGATAAGGTAATGAAAATGTAAGTACTTTTTTTAAAAGGTCGGGTTAATTGTGGAAACTACTATTACAGCAATAGAATATAGGGTAAAGTACCCAACTGCTGACCTCCAACCAACTATTGACCGCATAACAGTTTTTATCAAAATGAATAATAAATCTTTTGCAGTGCTGCATAAAGTAGAAATATAATTTATCTGTGTGTATATATTGGCGTCACAGAAAATTTAAATAGCAATAATGCGTCCGTAAACCTATGATAACAAAATACACTCCTAAAATCATCAAGAAATTTAACAATTTGCTAAGTGACGGGTTTTCAATGTCTTATATTTCAGTTTTACATGATACATTCCTTTGAGTTGGTATTTTTTGGATTTAAGACAGACACAATGCTTTTCGCACATGATTTTCAAGTTTTAATGAGCGTTAACTTGTTAAAATGATGAGGTCAATATTGGTACACTATAATGTATGAATAACCATTTTTTTAACATGGCATGTCAATAGCTGGTAATTTACCAAATGTACGAGAATGTAGTTACTGACACCACGGTGTGTACGTATAGTTCATTTTTAATGGTGAGGTAGCTTAACTTTAATGCATCTGTATTAAACCCAGGGCGTTGGCACCCCTAAAGGTGTGTACTGCATAATCACAAACATAAAAAATACGGCTTACGTAATAACCTGACTACCTAGCATAATTTTGAGGTACTTAAATTTTCGGTCTACTGTCACATTTTGGATCCTCCTGAATATTTTAGACTTTTAGACTTACTAATATTATAGGAAAAGTGAACGGCTGAATGGATTTTGACACAATTTGGCAAGCAGATTATTTTAAAACCTGGTTAAGTGGGTGTACGAGGGACGCAGGATATGTTTTTATGTCGGTGTCATTATGGTCCCGTGGGACAATTGCAGAATATAACACGAGCATCTGTTTCAGAACTACTGAAGCGTTGGTTTAAGTGTCATAGTTCATGGGCGCTGCAGAATATACCCTCACCTGCATGTTTAGGCAAAGGTACTAGTTTTTGATTTGAATATCGGGTATGGGCTTCTCTTAAACAGGCGTGAGGACATTTTTAAAAAACATAAGTGGAACCTAAATTGGCGACAAGGAAAGTTTTCTTGCATTCGTCCAATTTACGACCGAAAAATATTAATCTCAAATTGTGTTTGTAAACTCACTTAAGATTGAACTTCATCTCCGTGTTCTTTCAATTTAACTTTTGCCGGCGAGTATTTTTATATCTGCTGCATAATACAGAACAGTGAAATTAATAACTACTAATAAAGAAGAAAAATTGGACAAAAATTAAAAACTACAACAAAAAGTGATAAAACTAAAATGGCGGAACAATTAAGTGCACGGGGACATTATTGAGGCGTTTGAAGACTGAAGACCTAAATAGTGTGAAAAAGAAAATGAGAAGGGCTATAAGACTAGCTTTGTTTGTTCCCGGATTTGTCAATTAAAACCTCGTATCACATTCATAATGAAAATTATTTGAGTTTATTCTTATATACTACAGGAGGTCAAAAATTGGTCATTTGCATGATGAAAATTTGGTACAAGCATGTTATAACTGGTCAAATGGCCTGTTTTTGCTAAACTCGAGCTCAAAAAAAAACAGTTTTTACCTTTGTATGTGAAATAATGTTTTAGTTACATTCTCCAATGTTTATTTTATCTTCCAAAAACATTAATTTCCACTTGCAACTCGTACATTAGTTTATTTTGCGAAAGAAGCAAGGAAAACCGCTTAAGGGGTCAATAGTTGGGTGTTTTACCCTAATTACAATTATCTTTGAACTAAAGTTATCGTTAATTTAATGATTGAGTTGAAACTATTTGTCAAGATTATAAGTTTTGGTGCTTGTCGTTGTCAGATGATCACACTCAAGTCTGTGGTCAATAGTGATAATTTCTAAATTAGAGTTTAGTTTTTTCTTTAAGTTAGCTACCTGTTTTGTTATTTTCTACTCCCTGCTGTCATGCTCTCCTCCAATATATTTTTTTTATCAATTTCCACTTAGTCCACTACCCGCCTAGGGTAACGATTCTCTTTATAGGACCCCCAATCAGTCAATTAGATCGCGCGGAAAATATGTTGTTCGCCGAACTTTCGGGAAAACTGTTTCGTTCGCTTTCCTTTTGCACCTCATTCGCAAAATCGCTAATTAATGTACCGGCTCCGGACGAACAACCCCTTTGACGAAATTAACAGAATGTTTTCGCTAACAAATTGACGTCGCACCTGTGTCGCAGTCAATGTTGCGGGAAATATGACGCTTGATTGTACATTTTCGCTTTATTTTGTTTTCCGTTTACTGGCGAAGTTATTATTTATTATTACTGATTTTTGTTGCTTCTTTTTGTATAATGGCAAATGAATTGAATTGTGTGGGAACTATATTAGCTGCCTATGGTATCGAAATTTTAAGCGTGGTTAAAATCATAAATAAGTCCGCGAGCGGGAGGGACTGTCAGACTCATACTGACTAAAATCTAGGGCGTCCTTCAATAGACCTTTACGTTCCGGGTTCCATGAGACCGACAGGCTATCTTTCACCTACATAGCAAATTAATAAACACAACCCTGATTTCCTGTAACCGCTACACAATTGATGTTTTACATTTCAAGCAGATATCGAGAACCAATTAGAATGTTGAACTGTCTAGAATTTCTAGTGATTGTCATGGTTTGCAGGCTACAGCCTAACAACGGCCTACCTGAATAATGTTTGAAGCCTACGTATCGGCCTTCGACTACCAATTTGGGTTCTGTATAATAATGTATCAATTAATGGAAAGTTAGGGTGCCCTGAGGCCTAGGTATTCTATCTTGATTTTATGTGAATATAAAGGGGCTTTAATTATTCAGTTTCTGGGCAAACTCCTGTGACCCAGGCCCGGGATAATTATATTGTCTTACCTACATAGGTATAGGTACCTATTAGGGTGCTTTGTTGTCGTAAATTAACTTTCCCGGAAAATATTGATAATATTATGTTATTATTTAAAAAAAAAATGTGGTTATACTTAATAAAAATATATTTGTCAATCGCAGGTCGTCCTCCGCTACCCAGTTACTTTTTTCATTCAAATACGCTAACATTCTTTTCATTTTTATATAAATATTGTGTAAAGTTCTTTTATTCCACGAGGAAAAGCTTTTTATTTCTGACTCTTATTAAAGAAAATTAAATTTTATGTTGAGCATTGTTTCAATTAGAAACTCCATTGGAAGTGCTGTTTGTGTGGGTTTCTACTGTAATGTCACGTAATATCTTGCGCTTTTGCTTAATAATGTGTATGATCATTTACTTTATTAAACTTATAATATTAACATTGTTTTAGAGTATCGTAAAAACTATAAAATAATATGCTAAGTCACAGATTCTTTTATAGGTACTTGCCTGATGAGCCCCATCGTCAAAAATTTTTTTGACCTATCCCACTACGTAACTAATAAGAAAAGTGACTGTCAAGCAGTTGAAAAATCTGTGATTAAGTATGTTGATATTGCAAATTCAAAATAAACGAGCCTACTTCTACCACACCAAATCAATTTGTTTATAATATCAGTTACTTAAATTAATCATACGAATATGGTTTTCTATTAACAGGTGGGTATTTTTTTTACTCTGATACTGAATCATTTGGTGTGTTGTCAGGCACCGCCACCAACGGACAGCTCGCGACTGGGCGCAGGCGCAGCGGCTGTCGCCAACGCAGCTGGACACGAACTTGCAGACTTCTCACACAGAGAGCTGATGTTCGGACTCACCACCACCGGTAACAACACTAACAACTAACAACAAATTGTAACAACACTAACAACTAACAACAAATTGTTGATAGTCTCGAAGGGAAGCACGTAATAAACCAAGTTCTCTCTAAACGAGAGAGTATCAAAACTGATATTTATCACGTTGAAGGCAATAAGGGTAATGTGCATTTCCAGTTTTCAACAGTAACCCTTTATAATCATTAAGTATGTCAAGTCTCAAGTACATACATAACATGTATTACTCTTCCTGACTTGTACACGTCGAGGTATTTCTTGTCGTACAAATAAACAGGCGTAATATACGATGTTAATATCTGTCTTAATTACATCTCCATTTAAATTTATGAATTAGACTATTTATTTCAATCCTCGCTTTATGTGAGCTCTAAAGTCGTATAACAGAACAAATAGACTTCGCGTTTTATGGTTCTAAGTATTGAAGTTGTAATTCACAAAGCGTTAACATACTTCAGAATAATTTGAATGAAACTCCCGAAGCGAATGATAAATACATGCAAATGAGAGGCATGCCTTCCTTGCAGAATCTTACCTGGAATTTAACGCCCAAGACTTGGAGTTTGGCTTCAACGAGAGCCGTCGGGATCGCATTCTTCGCACATTCGTCCGGAACGCGTACTATTACCACCTCAACGAGATCTACTCGACCTTGAAGAACGAGTACACGGACTGGGATAAGCCCGTACAGAACCCGCTCAGTGTGCGCGACGCCACGCTTGAGGTGAGTCACCACACGACGCGACGCCCGACGCCCGACGCGTCTGTTTACACCGCGCGTTATGGATGACAGGACATCAACGTGTGTTCTGTTTATGTTGTTATGTACCGAAATTTGTCTAAGCGAGGAAGCTACCTTGACTCCCACGTGTAATTGTTATATAATACCTCAACCGACGCCAGTTTATCCCTTTGATCGCTCTGTTTACAGTTCATTATACTCGTGAAGCGAGATGTTATTAAAAGCAGCGCCAATGTTATTAGAAATAAGGGGATAATTTAAGTATATAGCAACACTTAAACGCACTTGTTCTCAAAACGCCTCATTCACAGACGAAAATACTTGAAATGTCATTACGAATGTAATTGAGAAGATCTTTTAATATTGCGAAAACAAATAGAAATAACAGAATGATACTGTCGTGTATATTGTCGTGCTTGAATATAAGATCAGCAGTAATGGAGGAGGATTCCTCTTAATATAAATAGCGAAGTGTTTCCTACTCTTCTTTTTTTTTGTTACTGTTTTAATAAGAAACAAAACACGATTGCTTGCTTCATCGATAGTGAAACTGCTGAAAGTTGAAAACGGCTGAGTTGACATTAGTCGAGCGCGGTCTGGCGCGGCGCCGGCTTCGCAGACGATCTCAATTTAAGCCTCAAGTGGTTTTCGCTACTCACCGAACGCTCCTTGGCCGTACAAAGGGAGTTAATGACGCCCGCGCACGCTGAATACACGATGGCCTCGTTCAGAGGTTTTATTGGAAAATACTTGCAACGCCTAATAATAACGCGACGACGTTGTTATGATTCAGATGACGACATTACTGATCGCGGTAGCTTGTGTAACGAGTTCCGTCGAGAAATGTAAATTGAAATCGATTTCTCTCTCGTGGTAACTTCAGTCGTCTGGTTAGGTAGGTTTTTTTTTGAGACAATACTAAGCTAGCGTACAAAAAAGAAGAAGTAAATGTTTAATAATTATACGAACTGAACAATTGAACCGCCCGCCGCAGTGATATATTTGGTTAATTACCAATACATACCAACATGCAAGTGTTTAAAATAAAAAAGCCGAAAGTTGTAGGTTGGAAATGCTTTTCCGAAGTTTAATTTATTTTTCTTTTAGGTCCTTTGTTCTTTCTTTGCCAACAAGCTTTTCTCTTGGAAAATACGCGAACATTTCGCTTACAATACAAATTGAATGCAGGTGTTGAGTGATGGTCGGACAGCGGCGCCACTGATCAGACTGGGCTATCTCCATGCGTTGCGAGGCGGCACCACCTACTTCACGCATTTCCATCATCTTTCACAAGACAAGGATTATCCACAGGTAACTGAAATTCTATTTTATCTTTTTTCACTTTTAACCAAAGATCTTCGTGTATAAGATAAGTACGACTCGAATTTCTATCGTACATAATTGTAAACTGACCCATTTTGATAAGGGCTGCTTGGCAGAAAAATATCCAAATGCAGAAATATTTTCATCGTCCAAAAATCGTATAATATGGTACTTCTTCTTGTAGATATATGAGCCAGTTAGTATGTATATCGGCGACATGCACACTCAACACAACGTGGATCTTGGCAACGGCTTATCATCTACGATGGTGGCGTGGCACTTTTCTTCTCCAAAGTTGTTATTCTTCGTTTATGTCGACCATAAACTCCGTTTGAAATAGATTTCGTAAACTGAATAGACAAACAAACAGCTACATTTTGGAAAGTAACTTCTCTAAGTAAATAGACTAAACTTCTTTTGATTGAAGTGAAAAGTCAACAAGTTTTCTATTGACTTGAGTTTTAAAGCTTTTATTAACAGTTAACAGTTTTTAGTCAAAATTCGAAGCTTAAATCAATCAACGTTTTGAAAGCATAATATATAGCAGTAATAAATTAAACGATAACTAAATGGCAGACTGTGACATGATTTAAACTAAGCCTATTTTAGACTGCAGTTTGATTTAAACCCTTTTAAACATAGAAATCGATACGTTCTGAAATCCTGCAATATGACAAGTAGTTCGTTGTTACAGCCGTTGACAGGGCTGCGGTTGTCAAAACGTGTCGACGCACGTGCGGTGGCGTGGTGAATTGCATATTGTCTATCTATACACCTGTTTGTTATTTCGACAACCCTAGTGCCGCCATGCTGGTCTGAATGGACTTGTTAATAAGGCTTTTGGTTTAGATTGGGGTCGCGTTTGATGGTTAGTGCTGAGGGTAATATAGTACTAGACTGTGGTAGTCATTGAAAATGAGAGTAACCATAAATCTACAACTTACTACGTAACGGAATTAGATCTGTTATGACTTTGAGAGTGCCGAACGGTATTTTGAAATGTATCCTATATTTTAGAGTGAGGGTTTAACTAACCCGCATCTTAGTTC